>JAVIAB010000106.1:12434390-12661890 GCA_032433765.1 Megaustenia siamemsis | reverse complement strand
CCTCATTTACTAACTACGAATGCTTATCTTTAATTCTATCAAACGTTTACAAGGGTGCCAATTATATACTTCATTTAAATAAATGTTGACTCGGTGATTTAGACTTTTCTATAATATATACTAATGGTTACATACAAACTTTGAATTTTACAATATTGAAGAAGTAACGGACAAATATTAATATAGACCTATATGAAATATTCCGTTGTGTGCTCAATTTTTATCATAGCTATCGGTACAGAGGAGAGCTGCGAGAGCTCAGCTGATAGTGAACTTTACTATAAAGGACAAGAGGTTGGGTTCAATCCTGATCGACGCCTTCCAGGTTCACCCTGCTTTAAATGGGTACCGGATTTGTTTCTGGCAAAGTAAAGCGGCACGGGAGCAATACCGACCACATTACCCCAAAAATCATGTGCCGAGGGTCTGTAAAAATGATGGTCACTAACACCATATTCCCTATACGTCACTTGGCGTGACGGGGCTCTTTACTTTTTTTTTAAATATAGGTACAGAGCCATTTCTGACATATGAAAGCAAATCATGGACAGTAAACAAACAAATGAAAAGACGATAAGTAACCACAGAGATTCCCCAGAAGAATATTTTGAGTTCCTGGGCAGCTTCAAAGATCAGCGAGGAAATTCTTCAAAACATCGATACACAACGACAGTTCCTAAAGATCGATACACAACGACAGTTCCTAAAGATCGATACACAACGACAGTTCCTAAAGATCGATACACAACGACAGTTCCTAAAGATCGATACACAGCGACAGTTCCTAAAGATCGATACACAACGACAGTTCCTAAAGATCGATACACAGCGACAGTTCCTAAAGATCGATACACAACGACAGTTCCTAAAGATCGATACACAACGACAGTTCCTAAAGATCGATACACAACGACAGTTCCTAAAGATCGATACACAACGACAGTTCCTAAAGATCGATACACAGCGACAGTTCCTAAAGATCGATACACAGCGACAGTTCCTAAAGATCGATACACAACGACAGTTCCTAAAGATCGATACACAACGACAGTTCCTAAAGATCGATACACAGCGACAGTTCCTAAAGATCGATACACAACGACAGTTCCTAAAGATCGATACACAACGACAGTTCCTAAAGATCGATACACAACGACAGTTCCTAAAGATCGATACACAACGACAGTTCCTAAAGATCGATACACAACGACAGTTCCTAAAGATCGATACACAACGACAGTTCCTAAAGATCGATACACAACGACAGTTCCTAAAGATCGATACACAGCGACAGTTCCTAAAGATCGATACACAACGACAGTTCCTAAAGATCGATACACAACGACAGTTCCTAAAGATCGATACACAACGACAGTTCCTAAAGAACATGGGAAAAAAAATAATATTTTTTCGGGCACATCATGAAAAGCAAAAGGTTGGAATATTTGATTACACCAGGTAAAATACAGTGAAAGAGAGAACACGGATGATAAAGAGAGAATATATGCCAGACCTGGACCCTAGATGCAAAAATATAAGAAAAATAACCTCTACAGAGATGAAATGTGTTAGACGAATGACAGAAAACAGTCTGAGAGATAAGATCAGAAATGAAGAACTGAGAAAAAAGCTAGGAATAGCCCCCGTCATAGAAAAGGAAACAACAGATAAAATGGTTTGGCCACGTGACAAGGCAGAAAGATCAAAACACAAAACAACGAGCCTTCAGCAAACGTTGTGAGAACACCAGACCCAAGGGTCGACCACGAAAAAGATGGATCGATGGAATATTAGAAGCTTTAGGAAACATAACAGCAGGGAGAGGCGCAGAGGCGAACAGAAGAGCAAAACACCGCAAATTATTATATCTCCCCTCAACGCTGAAAGGCAGATGAGGAAGGAAAGAAGAGGAAAAGAAGAAGAAACAATGAACAACATCCGCGGTCGACCCAACCGCTGGAAGTAATGGGTACCAGGGCATCACTCTGGAAAAATGAGGAATGACGCTTCGCTCGTAAGTTATGATGCTTGAGACGACACTAGACTGGAGTCTCCGAACACTTCTGGTAGGTGGCCGAGCACATATGGATGAAAACTCACGTTCTAAGACTACGATTCAAGGCTCGTATCTTTACATTTTTACCTTTTTCAATGAAGAGCGTTGCGGAAGTTGGTAGATCGCAAAAGTAGATTTGAATAACAAATTAAGTCACAATATTTGATTATTTGGCGATCGATTCTAGCTGTTATAACTTAACCACAATTCTGAGTGGCGTGCATTTTAATTTGTGTCTGGGTTAACTGGATAATATAAGTAAAATAATAAAATATTTCAATATCTTTTATGACGACTAGATAATATAAGTACAAAGGACAAGAGGTAGGGTTCGATCCCAACCAACGGCTTCCAGGTTTACCCAGCCTTTAATGGGTACCAGATTTTTTCTGGGAAAGTAAAGCGGCACGGGCGTAATACCGACCACATTAGCCCAAAAATCATGTGCTGAAGGTCTGTAAAATTGATGGTTACTAACACCATATTCCCTATACGCCACTTGGCGTGACGGGGGTTATTTACTTTTTTTAAAATTTTTATTTTAGATATTTGAAGTAAAATAATAAAATGGTTCAACATCTTTTATGACGACTGGATAATTGAAGTAAAATGATAAAATTATTTCAACATCTTTTATGACGACTAGATAATTGGAGTAAAATGATAAAATTATTTCAACATCTTTTATGACGACTAGATAATTGAAGTAAAATAATAAAATTATTTCAACATCTTTTATGACGACTGGATAATTGAAGTAAAATGATAACACCGAAATCGTCTCCATGCGTCGATAAAGTTAAAATAAAGTGCTAATCATGAGATCATATGGCCATAAATTTTTTACAGACCTTCAGCACATGATTTTTGAAGTAATGTTGTCCATATCACGCCCGTGCCGCTTTAGTTTTCCAGAAAAAAATCCGGTACCCATTTAAGGCTGTGTGAACTCAGAATCTGTCAATCAGGACTGAACCCGACATTTTGTCTTTTGTAGTCCAGTTCACCAACCACTGACCTATCGCGGCTCCCAAAAAATGTGTACCAGTATATTATTCCATGACCAACAGAGACATATTTATTGATGATTCGGTCAGTATTTCAGATGGTGCAGTGGGTCACATAGATGTGTTGGTCGGAACTATAAGTGTCCCGATTTGGATTTCAATATAGGCCTACATGACAATTGGAAAGGCGCGCTAATCAGGCCACTATAAAACAGATTTCCGTTCTGAAATAGGAGTTAGTCGTTGATATTTGTAGGAGTTAGTGATTGATTGTTTGATAATGTGGTAGTTAGTTATTGATATTTGTAGGAGTTAGTGATTGATTGTTTGATAATATGGTAGTTAGTTATTGATATTTGTAGGAGTTAGTGATTGATTGTTTGATAATGTGGTAGTTAGTTATTGATATTTGTAGGAGTTAGTGATTGATTGTTTGATAATGTGATAGTTAATTTGTGATATTGCGGTAGTTTATGTGATATTGTGGTAGTTTATGTGATATTGTGGGAGTTAGTTATGTGATATTGTGGTAGTTTATGTGATATTGTGGGAGTTAGCTATGTGATATTGTGGGAGTTAGTTATGTGATATTGTGGTAGTTTATGTGATATTGTGGGAGTTAGTTATGTGATATTGTGGTAGTTTATGTGATATTGTGAGAGTTAGTTATGTGATATTGTGGTAGTTTATGTGATATTGTGGGAGTTAGTTATGTGATATTGTGGTAGTTTATGTGATATTGTGAGAGTTAGTTATGTGATATTGTGGTAGTTAGTTATGTGATATTGTGGGAGTTAGTTATGTGATATTGTGGGAGTTAGTTATGTGATATTGTGGTAGTTAGTTATGTGATATTGTGGGAGTTAATTATGTGATATTGTGGTAGTTTATGTGATATTGTGGAAATTAGTTATGTGATATTGTGGGAGTTAGTTATGTGATATTGTGGGAGTTAGTTATGTGATATTGTGGTAGCTAGTTATGTGATATTGTGGGAGTTAGTTATGTGATATTGTGGTAGTTTATGTGATATTGTGGGAGTTAGTTATGTGATATTGTGGTAGTTAGTTATGTGATATTGTGGGAGTTAGTTATGTGATATTGTGGGAGTTAGTTATGTGATATTGTGGGAGTTAGTTATGTGATATTGTGGGAATTAGTTATGTGATATTGTGGGAGTTAGTTATGTGATATTGTGGTAGTTAGTTATGTGATATTGTGGTAGCTAGTTATGTGATATTGTGGTAGTTAGTTATGTGATATTGTGGCAGTTTATGTGATATTGTGGGAGTTAGTTATGTGATATTGTGGGAGTTAGTTATGTGACATTGTGAGAGTTAGTTATGTGATATTGTGGGAATTAGTTATGTGATATTGTTGGAGTTAGTTATGTGATATTGTGGGAGTTAGTTATGTGATATTGTGGTAGTTAGTTATGTGATATTGTGGTAGCTAGTTATGTGATATTGTGGTAGTTAGTTATGTGATATTGTGGTAGTTTATGTGATATTGTGGGAGTTAGTTATGTGATATTGTGGGAGTTAGTTATGTGATATTGTTGTAGTTAGTTATGTGATATTGTGGTAGCTAGTTATGTGATATTGTGGAAGTTAGTTATGTGATATTGTGGTAGTTTATGTGATATTGTGGAAATTAGTTATGTGATATTGTGGGAATTAGTTATGTGATATTGTGGGAGTTAGTTATGTGATATTGTGGGAATTAGTTATGTGATATTGTTGGAGTTAGTTATGTGATATTGTGGGAGTTAGTTATGTGATATTGTGGTAGTTAGTTATGTGATATTGTGGTAGTTTATGTGATATTGTGGGAGTTAGTTATGTGATATTGAGGTAGTTTATGTGATATTGTGGGAGTTAGTTATGGGATATTGTGGGAGTTTGTTATGTGATATTGTGGTAGTTTATGTGATATTGTGGTAGTTTATGTGATATTGTGGGAGTTAGTTATGTGATATTGTGGTAGTTAGTTATGTGATATTGTGGGAGTTTGTTATGTGATATTGTGGTAGTTTATGTGATATTGTGGGAGTTAGTTATGTGATATTGTGGGAGTTATTTATGTGATATTGTGGAGGTTAGTTATGTGATCTTGTGGCAGTTTATGTGATATTGTGGGAGTTAGTTATGTGATATTGTGGTAGTTTATGTGATATTGTGGAAGTTAGTTATGTGATATTGTGGGAGTTAGTTATGTGATATTGTGGAAGTTAGTTATGTGATATTGTGGTAGTTTATGTGATATTGTGGGAGTTAGTTATGTGATATTGTGGTAGTTTATGTGATATTGTGGAAGTTAGTTATGTGATATTGTGGGAGTTAGTTATGTGATATAGTGGGAGTTAATTATGTGCTATTGTGGTAGTTTATGTGATATTGTGGGAGTTAGTTATGTGATATTGTGGGCGTTAGTTATGTGTTATTGTGGGAGTTAGTTATGTGATATTGTGGGAGTTAGTTATGTGATATTATGGGAGTTAGTTATGTGATATTGTGGTAGTTTATGTGATATTGTGGGAGTTAGTTATGTGATATTGTGGTAGTTTATGTGATATTGTGGGAGTTAGTTATGTGATATTGTGGTAGTTTATGTGATATTGTGGGAGTTAGTTATGTGATATAGTGGGAGTTAGTTATGTGATATTGTGGTAGTTTATGTGATATAGTGGGAGTTATTTATGTGATGTTGTGGGAGTTAGTTATGTGATATTGTGGTAGTTTATGTGATATTGTGGAAGTTAGTTATGTGATATTGTGGGAGTTAGTTATGTGATATTGTGGGAGTTAGTTATGTGATATTGTGGTAGTTTATGTGATATTGTGGGAGTTAGTTATGTGATATTGTGTTAGTTTATGTGATATTGTGGAAGTTAGTTATGTGATATTGTGGGAGTTAGTTATGTGATATTGTGGGAGTTAGTTATGTGATATTGTGGTAGTTAGTTATGTGATATTGTGGGAGTTAGTTATGTGATATTGTGGTAGTTAGTTATGTGATATTGTGGGAGTTAGTTATGTGATATTGTGGAATTAGTTATGTGATATTGTGGGAGTTAGTTATGTGATATTGTGGTAGTTTATGTGATATTGTGGAAGTTAGTTATGTGATATTGTGGGAGTTAGTTATGTGATATTGTGGGAGTTAGTTATGTGATATTATGGTAGTCTATGTGATATTGTGGGAGTTAGTTATGTGATATTGTGGTAGTTTATGTGATATTGTGGAAGTTAGTTATGTGATATTGTGGGAGTTAGTTATGTGATATAGTGGGAGTTCGCTATGTGATATTGTGGTAGTTTATGTGATATTGTGGGAGTTAGTTATCTGATATTGTGGGAGTTAGTTATGTGATATTGTGGGAGTTAGTTATGTGATATTGTGGTAGTTTATGTGATATTGTGGGAGTTTATGTGATATTGTGGAAGTTAGTTATGTGATATTGTGGTAGTTAGTTATGTGATATTGTGGGAGTTAGTTATGTGATATTGTGGAAGTTAGTTATGTGATATTGTGGGAGTTAGTTATGTTATATTGTTTGAGTTAGTTATGTAATATTGTGGTAGTTTATGTGATATTGTGGTAGTTAGTTATGTGATATTGTGGTAGTTTATGTGATATTGTGGAAGTTAGTTATGTGATATTGTGGTAGTTTATGTGATATTGTGGGAGTTAGTTATGTGATATTATGGGAGTTAGTTATATGATGTTATGGAAGTTAATTTATGTGACATTGTGAAAGTTAGTTATGTGATATGGTGGGAGTTTTAGTTGTGTGGTATTGTGGAGGGTATGTGATATTGTGGAAGTTAGTTTATTTGATATAACTTGAGTTATTATGTGATATTGTTGCAATTAGTTATGTGATATCACCGGAAGTTAGCTATGTAATTATCATGGGTGCTTGTGATGTGATATTTCGGGGAATAGATATGTGATATTATGGGATTTTGTGATGTGATATTTTGGGAAATAATTATGTGATATTATGGGAGAAAGTTAAGTGATATGATGGGGATAATTATACATATCCGGAAAACTAGAGCAAACGCAATAGGCAAGTTATCAACGGTAGTATTGAATATATAACATAATAATAATAAGAGCAATGTGGTCCACATCCACTTCCCTGGAAGAGAAACTATATGGGGCAATCGAATCGCTGAAACAGACAGCTGACTTCATGAGAGAGTAAAGGTAAAGTACGAGACTTGAACCGGTGTCTTAGCACGCGAGTTTCCACCCATATGTGCTCGGCCGACTATCCAGAAATGTTCGGATATTTCTGTGTAGTGTCACCTCAAGCATCGAAACTCAGATGCGAAGCGACATTCCTCACCTTCCCAGGGTAATACCCTGGTACCCATTTCTGCCAACGGCTGGGTCGACCGTTGGGGTATTTTTTTTTTCCAACCACGAGTAGAATTCACACTGCTCCCAGCGGGAATCGAACACGGATTGTCCGAACGTCGGTAGTCCAGTCGGGTGGTTTTCCTACTCTGATCGAGTCTTAATCGCAGACAGAGAGAGAGAGAGAGAGAGAGAGAGAGAGAGAGAGAGAACATATAATACAACACCAAAGTCATGATTTGTTATTGCATTCTCTACTGTTAGCGTACATGAATTTTAAAAAAATAAGATACCAGGGTTCGAAAGACAGAATTACATTATCTGCTTCGACAAGCACGAATATTCAAAATCACAGACAAGTGATATAGTGGCTCATGACTACTCAAACAGACAGCTACAAGATTGCACAGTTTGGTAATGTCCCTTCCTGTTGTGCTTACAAGAGACTGAAATCAACCCGCTGATTCACAGTCACGCTTCCAGCAGCAATTTGTTGTGCTGTCCCAGTGTCCTTTTACTGGTCAGACATTACTGGATGCTCCTGCAAACAAGCTGAAGGACTCCCGGAGAAAGGCTTTGTAATCAGGTAAAACTATGGTAATCTGTCGAGTATGGTAATGTCATTTTCTTTCATTTGAAGATTGGTTGTTGGACTTTGGAGATTGGGTGTTGGAAGTTAGAGAGTGGGTGTTGTGTTACGCATTCGGAGCCTGAGATTAGATATTTGTAGCTAGAGTTTGGAGATTTGAAATGGCGATAAGGAAAGGGTAGTTGAAATTTGAGAGAGAAATGAGTTGCTCGGTTGAATGGAGGATTTCAGAATGAGTATCGGTGTTTTGAGTTTTGGAACTGAAAATTTAGGATTAGGTTCTCTTGGAGGTTGAAAATGAGACTTGAATTAAGTATTTAGGATTCAGTATTCGAGACTGGGGAGCCGCGATAACTCAGTGGTTAGTAAACTGGACTACAAAGGACAAGAGGTAGGGTTCGATCCAAACCTTCGGCTTCCAGGTTCACCAAGCCTTTAATGGGTACCGGATTTTTTATTTGGAAAGTAAAGCGGCACGGGCGTAATACCGATCACATTGGCCCAAAAATCATGTGCTGAAGGTCTGTAAAATGTATGGTCACTAACACCATATTCCGTATACGCCACTTGGCGTGACGGGGGTACTTTACTTTTTTTTTTTAATTCGATACTGGAATTAAAATTTGAAATTGAGGATTTAAGACTGAGTGTTCGAGGATGTAGAACTGTGGTTTACAGAAGAATGTTGAGAATAACCTGGCCATTTAAGAAGAGTAGAGAGAAAAGGTTATAACAGAGGTCAAAGGGTTATCATTGCTAATTTCCAATATTAGGAAGAAACAATCGTTCTTGTTTGGGTCATGTAATGAGAAGGGAACAGCTGGGAATATTGAGGAACGAAGAGGTAGAGGGGGACAAAGAGAAAAGATACCAGACAGCTTAAGAGAATGGCTTTGCAGAAGGACAACAACAGAAATGATAAATAACTGTTGAAGTCGAAAGTTGTGGAGAGACATGATCACCGACGCCAGCAGGCATGGCACTTGATGATGATGATCCGAGGTATAGAAATTTAGAATTGAGGATTTAGGATTTGAGTGAAAGTTGAGGATTGTATACTTGGAAAAGGGGGGAGGGGAATGAGTGTTAGATGATTTAAAATGTTGGCTTGAGATTTTGTTGGAGGGGGTAGAAAGTTGAGTTTGACTGTTGTATGTTGAATGTTGGAAATATTAACAAGCCGAGCAATAACATTTCAGTGATTGTAGTAGTGTAGTTGGTGTAGTGATGATGATACTAGGTTTTAGACTTTAGAACAGATTGGCTTCACTGCTGGAGGGACATTCTCCTATCTGCTCAGTTCCAGCAACCAACAAAGTGTTGATCCTGTTTGTTCATACAGTTCTGGTGTTGCGTTCTGAAAAAAGGCGCGCAGCTCATGACGCACACTTTCATGATTCACCTAACATAAGATATCGACAATATAATAATATATAACATTTCTGTGATTCTGAGTTTGAGTAATAGGCCTCCATATGTTTAGGCACAACTTTCATGGGAACGTAACCTAATGCTTTCTCCTCACGATTCATTTCCCTTGACTGACGTCAGATATTTGTTTGTTATTTAACTGAAGGACAGGCTTCGAACCCTGGTGTTCCGTTATGGAAGCAAGTCCCATAGGACCACGCTAATCAATCCTTGAGATGCGATTATAAAAATAATCACATTGAATGTTAACGTCAATGATTCAGATGACGTAGAAGATGTTTATTTCGTTTTATTTTGCTTGAAATTTGGACAAAGCTTTAGCTTAACTGCTGAGCAAGTAGTTACAGAAATTGAGAATTGTAAATGCAGCTCTTCATGCGAGTTTAAAATTAGGCATTTTACGCAAATATGCACACGAAGTGTGCCGGTGATGCTAATCTCTGTTAATCTCCACACAAATGATAAAAAAAAACTACTGAATATAATGTAAGACCTTTTCTTCATTACTAGACGAAGAGAATATATTTGACAGAATTAATAGAAAATGGCAAAATAATAGCCCAATTTCGCTAGAGCGATCATCTTGTTAGATTATGTAAAAGTATAAGTGGCGATTTAAAAACTGTGGCTCGATATAAATCAGTAAATATGCAGAATATTCACAAACACATCTGGAGTAAGACAGAGACTTTAGTTGCTTGTCACCAATATTGATACGATATGCTAAAATGTCAAATTAAGAAAACAAAATATCATTGAAGTCATCTTTGTAGATCAATTGTGCATCTATAGAAGAATGGGAAAAACTGGGTGCAGCGAAAATAAATCAAATAATCAAGTTTTATAACAACTAAAGATGAGAAGAGAGTTGCTAAACACAATTCAAACATGGTAAATGAGATTTTTGGGCTTGGTTAAAAAACACAACGGCCTACTAAAAGTAATCTTGAAAGGGAAAATACAAGGTAAAAGAGGCATACCAAGACTAACATGGACGAGTAATTCAAAAGATGAACAAGTCAGCCTATGGCAGCCTGCACTATCAAAGCAAGAGGCACAGCGTAATGGCGCTCCATGGTAGCCAACCTTCGATGCGAAGACGAAACTTAGTGATGATGATGATGTAGATAATCAAACCTTGTCACAGATACACCACACCTTTCGCAATGCAACATCATTCACATCCGTAAATAAGAAATGTACAACAGTGAGCAACACATTTAGTACTTAAAATAAAATCGGCACGTTCAAGAGATGATATGAGGTCCTCGGTAGCCTAGTTGGGAAAACCACCCGACTGGACTACCGACGTTCGGACAACCTGTGTTCGATTCCCGCTTGAAGCAGTGTGAACTGTATTAGTAGTTGGACAAAAATCCCTCCCGCAGTTTGACTCAGCCGCGGGCATAAGTGGGTATCAGGGTAGCACTGTGGGAAGGTGAGATATGCCGCTCGCATCGTGAGTTTCGATGCTTCAGCTACATTACCCAGATACGAACACTTCTGGATAGGCGGCCGAGCACATATGGGTGAAAACTCGCGTACCATGACGCCGATTCAAGTCTCGTACTTTACCTTTACTTTAGAGATGTTATGTACAGCTGTAGAGTTTCAGTATATTCTATATCGATGAACAACATTTTCTAATTAAAATGGATTTAGAAAATAAACAACATAGGCAGTAAGCAATTTAATATAAATTAAATATGTGGAGGGCTTGTCCGATTGTCCAAGGTCTCTTTGAAGTCTTGAAACCATCTTCTTCTTAGCCTGCCCCTGATACGTGTCACGGAAACCATTCCTATTATTATTGTTTTTATATATCTAGCCGTTTTTGGCGTAGTCATACTATTTTAATTTCCTCTGTAAAATGGTGTTAAAAGTCAGTTCTTTTTAGTGTTTAAATATGTTTGTATGTCCTTTTTAATGTTTATATATGTTTACATGTCTTTTTAAGTTTAAATGTGTTTATATGTCCTTGTTAATGTTTATATATGTTTATATGTCTTTTTAAGTTTAAATATATTTATATGTCCTTGTTAATGTTGATATATGTTTATATGTCTTTTTAAGTTTAAATGTGTTTATATGTCCTTTTTAGTGTTTAAATATGTTTATATGTCCTTTTTAATGTTTAGATATGTTTATATGTTCTTTTTAATGTTTAAATATGTTTATATGTCCTTTTTGCTCTTTTGATTATCCCAGGTATCTCAAGCTTTCCTATAACATTTTATTTGGAATGAATCTATTTTCTTAATTGTTGTTTATGTGATTATCCACGATTCACAACCATACGATTCCATCGGGAAGATACATGTCCTTAGTAATTTTCAAATTACTGCCTTGCTAATATTGTGTGTATGATCTTCATAACATTTAATTTTTGTGTTGCTATTACTAATCTTCTAATGATCACTTTCTGGCAGTCTCCTTGTTCGTTGCTTTGTTAATTGCTTCTTAGATTATTCTTACTTAAATAACGTAAGATTGTTCAACAATATTTACAGTAACTTTATATTTTGTTCAATATTTTAAGAGTTGTTTTTTTTAGCACTATTGATGTTGAAGATTTGATTACTTCCCTTTGTGTATTTGGTTATTTGGTTATGGAAGGCCCCGGTATCACTGCAAACGAATTAAAATCCATAAGTGCTCAATCGCCCGTGCCAGCGTAATCATCCGAATTAATATCTCATCTCCCAAACAAAGAAAGGTAACTGTAGTCCCCTTCGTAGCAATCTCAGCACACGCCAAAAGACATAAGGCGAAACCGTGCAGAAAGTGAACACAGCCAATTGTTCCCTGTCATACGATGCCATCACTCATCGTAAACAATTGGAATATCGAAACATGATACAAACGGATGAGACACACAGCTCACGGTGTGCACAGAGCACTTAACTCAGTAGCTCCTGCAACAAGCCGGACTTGGAATATGAGGAAACTGCAACAAGGAACACTTTTCATGCATAGCCTTCATTGTTCCCGCCGCCTATCCACCATATACCGGGAGTTCACGTCCTCTTGAAAATGATGGTCGTCGTATTTTTTTTTTTTTAATGTATAGCGCTTGATGATGTTAGGCCATCATTGTTGACTCAATTCCGAACACATAGACACACAGTTAGTCGTCAGATTATCCCCGTCGCACATCAAACAACAGGCCTTAAGATTAGCGTACGGCCGGTTACCAGACGTGATCTTGTCAACTGTGTCTTCAAACTGTGTTGTTGCTTTTGTTCTTCAATGAGATCATAGCATCATGGACAGATACAATTAACTTAAGAAAAGTTGCACAACATGAACCTTTTGACTTTCCTTTTAGAACGGAATTGTATATTTTCCAACTAACGACACAGTACGGTCTTGATAACGGTTAACCGACATCATCGTGCACAAACCGCTTAACATAGAAACATGAAATTTCGAGAGTGTGTTCCTTTTGTCTCTTTTTGAAATTCGAAACACCAGTAAGTAAAAATGGGTACATATTGTCTCTATATAAAAAAAAAAGTAAAGTACCCCCGTCACGCCAAGTGGCGTATAAGGAATATGGTGTTATTTACAAACCTTTGGCACATGATTTTGGGTAATGTGATCGGTATTACGCCTGTGCCGCTTTAATTTCCTCGAACAAATCCGGTACCCATTTAAGGCTGGGTGACATGGAAGTCGAAGGTTTGGATCGAACCCTACCTCTTGTCCTTTGTAGTCCAGTTCACTAACCACTGAGCTATCGCTGCTCCCATTGTCTCTATATAAACTCTTTTATTGTATTAAATTATCAGTTATTTCCCTTATCATGGCTTATTTATTTGTGTATGATCGGATTACATTTTTACTTAACATTTGAGAGAAGCTATTACATTTTTACTTAACATTTGAGAGAAGCTATTACATTTTTACTTAACATTTGAGAGAAGCTATTACATTTTGACAATTTTAATTTTTGTTTTGTTTCTGAAACAAATACACTGATACTCCATATTCTGTTTTAACTCGTGTGGATTACTTAATTTTTTTTCCCAACTTATAGTTGGGCTCCGTTAATTAAAATTCCTTACACTATATTATTCTTTTTTTTTTTTAACTACAGGACATTTAAAACAAATTTTAAAAATGGCTGTCTTTATTTCATCAATGACAATTATATTTTTGCCCTTTCATTTGATACATTTTTATTCAATTCTCGATATTAAATTCCAAAATGGAGTCGATTGTTTTAATGTATTATAATTCATTGTAATCACTGGATGTAAAAACGTATCACATTGTTATCATCAGTCTAAACTAATTAGATGTTCAGTGATAACACAATTTAGTTAACAGTCTATCAGAAATAGTCGTAACACGTTGTTGTTGTGTGGATATTTCATTATTCAAAAATGGGGGCAAATGAGCACACCTGCGTGAAAGACATCGCCAAATGATATCTATTTTTTAAGGTAGCTGAGCTGGCCGTGTGCTCTAGCGTTTAGTTATACGTGGCAAAGCGCTGTACCAAGGAGTACGGGATCGATCCTGCTTCGGACCATATTTTGTTCTTTGTTTTTTTTATGTTGATGATTCGTGATTTTTTGAGTGCTGCAAAACATATCCGCCATCCCCTTCTTTTTCTCCTTCTGATATGACTCGCTGATCTATCGCCTCGGAAGTTTGCCTCTATAATAATATTATTATTATTATTATTATTTGTCTCCAGTCTAAACCACTGGAAGCTACTATTCGTGCTGTTTCATCCCATTACTGTGGCTTCGTCTCCTTTCTCCTGCGCCTTTTGTCTTCTGAATGTGATATCAACGCTGCCTCGAAAGTTACTGTGCCATTTTTAATAGTATATATATACAGAGAGAGAGAGAGAGAGAGAGAGAGAGAGAGAGCCAGTCTTGACATATGGATGTGCGTCATGGACAGTGATACGACAGACAAGATGATCACTGAAGTCTGTGGAAATGTGGTTTTGCAGAGGGATGTTGGGAATATCATGGACGGCTAGGAAGAGTAGTGAAAATGTTCTGAAAGAGGTCAACGCAAAAAGAGAGCTCATTTCCAATATTAGGAAGAAACAATCATCACTTTTTGGCCATGTAATGAGAAGAGAACAACTGAAATATATTGTAACAACTGGAAAAATTGAGGGACGAAGAGAAAGAGGGAAGCAAAGAGAAAAAATATCATACAGCTTAAGATAATGGCTTGACAGAAGGTCAACAACAGAAATGATAAATAACTGTCGAAATCGAAAGTTGTGGAGAGACTTGATCACCTACGCCAGCAGGCCCGGCACTTGATGATGAGGATGATGATCTATATATATATATATATATATATATATATATATATACAGAGAGAGAGAGATGTATCTCACATATCTTACACACACACACATATATATATATATATATATATATATATATATATATATTTATATATATATATGGCAAAATCACAAAATGAACTACTTGACAACTCCCAGGGAGCACATTTGTCTGGGACCAGTGCTTTATTCCATGATTGCTTTCCCTCTCTGCCAATGTGCAAGTTCTTGTTGTGATCAGCTGGCTCCATTGGATGTCGTGTTTTTGAAACTTTTTAATATTAACACAGATAAATTAGCGGCAAAAACCATAGACAATTTAAATTAGAAGAAAAAAAAACATAGATAAGATAAATTAGAAGAAAACCATAGACAAAATAATTTAGAAGCAATAACCATAGATAAGATAAACTAGAAGCAAAAACCATAGACAAAATAAATTAGAAGCAAAAATCATGGACAAAATAAAGTAGAAGCATAAACCATACATAGACAAAATAAATTAGAAGCATAAACCATACATAGTCAAGATAAATTAGAAGCCACAACCATACATAGTCAAGATAAATTAGAAGCCACAACCATACGTAGTCAAGATAAATTAGAAGCCACAACCATACATAGCCAAGATAAATTAGAAGCCACAATCATACATAGTCAAGATAAATTAGAAGCCACAACCATACATAGTCAAGATAAATTAGAAGCCACAACCATACATAGTCAAGATAAATTAGAAGCCACAAACATACATATTCAAGATAAATTAGAAGCCACAACCATACATAGTCAAGATAAATTAGAAGCCACAACCATACATAGTCAAGATAAACTAGAAGCCACAACCATATATAGACAAGATAAATTAGAAGCATAAACCATACACAGAAGAGAACCAGATTCAAAGGCATGGCTTCTAACAAGTAATGTATGAATAGAGTAGTGCTTAATTAAGTGATCTGTAAGAGCTTGAATTAGATTTCGATCGACATCTACTAGGTTCACCCGGCATCATATGGGTACCCGTTTTTTTTTTTATCAGTAGAAAGACGGCGCTGGTGTAATGCTCATCAACTGCCCGAAAATGTCTCGATCGTTGAGACACGAACACAAGCAGCACAATTTGTATGCCCATTTCTAGTAACGCAATTTATTTCTTTGTTATCATGTTCAGAAAAAGGGAGCCGCGATAGCTCAGTGGTTAGTGAACTGGACTACAAAGGACAATAGGTAGGTTTCGATCCCAACCGACGGCTTCCATTTCACCCAGCCTTTAATGGGTACCAGATTTTTTTCTGGGAGTGTAAAGCGGCACGGGTGTAATACCGACCACATTACCCCAAAAATCATGAGCCGAAGGTCTGTTAAATTTATGGTCACTAATACCATATTCCCTATACGCCACTTGGCGGGACGGGGTACTTTACTTTTTACTATGTTCAGAAAAGTAAATATTGTAAATACGTTAAAGATTCAAGTATTTAAGTAGAATAGTTTAGCTTAGTTTAGTTTAGTTTAGTTTAGTTTAGTTTAATTTAGTTTAGTTTAGTTTAGTATAGTTTCTCAGCGTTCACCTGTCAGGTGGGCGTGGATGTATCTCTAACTTGGGGTAAAGCCCTCCACCCAGGACATCCATCTTCGGCGTGGATAAGTAGGTTATCCTATCAATTGTTTCCATGACAGCGGCCATTTTTGACCTACTCTTTTCGACTTTAAACTGCTGATTATTTAACGTGCGCAAGTGCACAGGGGATCTCTTATTTTCGCCGCTCTCCGAGAGGGCTAGACATGGAAACTCACTACTCGAAGATGGCTAGACATGGAATCACTCTACCCAGATAACAGGAGAGGGTAAGGCCACGAAAACACCACGGGTTCGATTTTTGAAACATTGCTACCGCCTATGCTGGGAATCGAACGCGGGACTCTCCAGTCTAGAGGCCGACGTCTTACCTCTAAAGCACCCAGTCCCCCAGTTTAGTTTAATTTGGTTTAGTTTGGTTACAGTTTAGTTTAATTTGGTTTAGTTTAGTTTGGTTATAGTTTAGTTTAATTTGGTTTAGTTTGGTTGCAGTTTAGTTTCGTTTGGTTGAGTTTAATTTGGTTACAGTTTAGTTTAATTGGTTTAATTTAGTTTGGTTATAGTTTAGTTTAATTTGGTTTAGTTTGGTTGCAGTTAATTTCATTTGGTTGAGTTTAGTTTGGGTACAGTTTAGTTTAATTTAGTTTGGTTATAGTTTAGTTTAATTTGGTTTAGTTTGGTTACAGTTTAGTTTCATTTGGTTGAGTTTAGTTTGGTTGCAGTTTAGTTTCATTTGGTTTAATTTAGTTTGGTGATAGTTTAGTTTAATTTGGTTTAGTTTAGTTACAGTTTAGTTTTGTTTGGTTATAGTTTAGTTTAATTTGGTTTAGTTTGGTTGCAGTTTAATTTCATTTGGTTGAGTTTAGTTTGGGTACAGTTTAGTTTAATTTAGTTTGGTTATAGTTTAGTTTAATTTGGTTTAGTTTGGTTACAGTTTAGTTTCATTTGGTTGAGTTTAGTTTGGTTGCAGTTTAGTTTCATTTGGTTTAATTTAGTTTGGTGATAGTTTAGTTTAATTTGGTTTAGTTTAGTTACAGTTTAGTTTTGTTTGGTTATAGTTTAGTTTAATTTGGTTCAGTTTAGCTTGGTGTTGTTTAATTTATTCAATGGATCACCTCCGTTGCACATTGGACATGTCCAAATCTTCCCGGCATGCGAAAAATGTGTGACGGCTACTTACAACATTCTTTGAAACTATTTCACAAGAACAGCATCATTTAAGTAATGTTGGACAAAAATAGACAACATTTGAGACTAATTTAGACAATTAACACCAATTATCAAAATAAATTAATAGCGCGACAAATATAAAAAAGAAACATTTACAACACATACATTTTGTAAATATTTTACTGTTGATGTCAAACATGGACAGAGCCTCGGTGGCTGAGTGGTTAGTGTGCTCGCTTCCAGACCAGTACGGTCCAAGTTCGATCCCCAGCTGTGACGCATTTTTTTCGCACTGACAAGGCTTCGGAGTTCACCCAGCCTCTAAAATTGGGTACGAGATATTTTTCTGGGAAGTAAAGGCGGCCTAGCGTGATACTAACCACATTACCCAAAAATGTGCCGTGGTCATAGAAAAATATGGTCACTAACATATTACCATAGGCCGCGCAAGGCGTGAAAAGGTCCTTTATTCTTTTTACTTAAAACATGGATATTACCAGAGGTTTTATATTACATTTTGTGTCTCAGAAGAATACTGAATGAAAGAAGTAATGAAAACACATTAGGAAAGAAGATGTTCTAGAATAAGTAGCTCTCGTTTTTAGTTGCGTCAGGAAGGAGGTAATGTAATTAATTAGACACAAAAGACGGTAACGAGAAGAAAGTATCTCGTAATGAGAGTTAGTGACTATGTAGCAGGAACAGGGGAAACAACCGCAGTAATGGATGAACGAAATAACAGAAGTCAGGCAAATTATGAGGTAGAAGCTCACCGCTGAGATTTGACGTGATCTGTATTTGTCCTCGAGGGTGCAAGGCATACGAGGGCAGAAAACATTCACGGACAAACAAGAAAGTAGGTAGAGGTAAAAACGTCGATATGTAAGTAAAACAAATGTAACAGGAAAATACTTAGTATACAATGGAATGACATTTCAAGACTAGTGGAGAAATTAAAGAAATGAACACTGCAAGTAGATGGTTATGAATGTTTATCCGCCTGGCTTTTCATCATTCTTTATTTATCTATCTGCCTGCGCGCCTGTCTGTCTAGCTATCCGTATAAGCATCTATGGATCTATCTATCTCTCTTTGCAGATGTATATAAGTAAGAAGCTGACCACGCTCTGGAACACAGGGAAGTGGCCCTATTTTATTTCCTTTCTTGAGAATCTAGCATGTTATCGCCATGTAGTTAGATTTGTTTAAATATCCTTATATATATTTCTTGTGTTGTTTGTTGTTCCAGCTGAAGGCCTACTTGGCCGAAACGTCGACTTTTGTTTTGTCCATTACCACGTAAAGCTGTCACCATACCACTTTTTTCTTATTTTTTTTTTTTTAGAAGTGCTGTATATAAGTAACTGTGTTGCCTTATGAACGCACCATTCACTGTAACTTTCAGATGTATCGTCCTCAAGCCTTCCTTCTGTTTTACCTTGTCTCCCAAATGTGTCAGTTCTCACAATCCACATGATGGTCGTTCACTCTTGTTGCGGAAAACATGTTTTCTTCTAGATGTGGCTTCTCGTAGAACGTTCTCCTTAACTCTTATCTTGTTCCGAATTGGCGAAACTCTCAATAGTCTGCAAAAGGTACACTCTGAAAGGACAAGAGGTCGAGTTCGGTCCTGATCTATGGCTTCCGGGTTCACCCAGCCTTAAATTGATATTTAAATGGGGGTTTTTTCCTGGGAAAGTAAACGCGGCACGGGGGTAATTCCGACCACATAACCCCAAAATCATGTGCCGAAGGTCCGGAAAAATTATGGTCACTTCTTTCTTCTTTTCTCTTTCTCACTGGTACCGAAAAGTTGTCGTGGTATATATCATTTGTCGTTCTTGTGCTGCTCGAACTGTCTGAATTAGTGATTTTCTTTTGTTGTTACATATCTCTATCACTGCATCTATCCATCTTCTTTTCTCTTTTCACTGAAACCTAAAAGGTGTCGTGGTTATATCATTTGTCGTTCTTGCGCTGCTCGAACTGTCTGAATTAGTGATTTTCCTTTGTTGTTACATGTCTCTATCACTGCATCTATCCATCTTCTTCTGGGTCTTCCTCTTGGTCTTTTGCCAAAATGGTCACTAACACAATATTTTTAATGGGTACCGGATATTTCTTTCTGGAAAGTAAAGTGGAACGGGCGTAATACCGACCACATTACCCCAAAAAGCATGTGCCGAGGGTCTGTAAAGTTTATGGTCACTAACACCATATTCCCTCCCTATACGCCACTTGGCGTGACGGACGGGGGTACTTTACTACTTTTACACCATATTCCCTATATTTACTTTACTTACTTGATTTATATATATATATATAAAGTTCTCGGCAGGTTTATAAAAGATAAAAGAAATGAAAAAATAGACAAATGGAATGATGAGAGCTGTAAGCAATTAACGGAAGACATCAATGTGAACAAAAATAAGGCGTCCATTAACTAAGTAATGCTTTAACCTTTATATTAAAAACAATCAGGTATAATATAAGGTTGTTTTTTTTCATTTCTCCTTTACAATCTGCTTTACTGCAGCTTTGCATTTGTATGCATTTATTTGTCTTGACCTATTTATTAAAGACTTCCAGAAGGACTCAAAGTAGGTCTTAACAGTGAGAAGATGGTAATGAGATAAAATACCCCTACGGTCGACCCAGCCGTTGGCAGAAATGGGTGCCAGGGTATTACCCTGGGAAGTTGAGGAATGTCGCTTCGCATCTGAGTTTCGACGCTTGAGGCGACACTATACAGAAATCTCCGAACATTTCTGGATAGGCGGCCGAGCACATATGGGTGTAAACTCGCGTGCTAAGACGCCGGTTCAAGTCTCGTACTTTACATTTACCTTGTTAATGAGATTAGAATCGATAATTCGTATGACAATTAACACAATGTCAGAAATGAAATAGTTTGATGCCATTGGGGCACATCTTTCATCCTCTATTTCTGAGACAACAAAAAAGCTCTATCATCACTGTCTGAAATAGGGAGGAACTGAGTGGTCTAGACGTCAGACGTCGGCCGCTGGAATAGAAGGCTACGGATTCAAACCCCACGACAGTCGGCGTTAATTTGTCCACTTCGAGTCAGTGGTTTGTTCGTGACTTTACGTTCCCCTGGTCTCTGGATAGAAAGTTTACATGTCTAGCCCCCTAAGGTACGTTCAAAAACAGGAGGTTCCGTGTGAACTCTGGGCATGTTAAAGAACCCGTTACAGTTTAAAGTCGAAAATGTAGTAGCAGCCACCGTCAGTCATAGTTGGCTGTAGTAGCCTCCGTCAGACATAGTTGACTGTAGTAGCCTCCGTCAGTCTTAGTTGACTGTAGTAGCCTCCGTTAGTCATAGTTGACTGTAGTAGTCTCCGACGGTCAGAATTCATTGTAGTAGTCTCTATCAGTAATAATTGACTGTAGTAGCCTCCGTCAGTCATAGTTGGCTTTAGTAGCCTCCGTCAGTCATAGTTGACTGTAGTAGTCTCCGTCACTCATAGTTGACTGTAGTAACCTCCGTTATTCATAGTTGACTGTAGTAGTCTCCGTCAGTCATAGTTGACTGTAGTAGCCTCTATCAGTCATAGTTGACTGTAGTAGCCTCCGTCAACCATAGTTGACTGTAGTAGCCTCCGTCAGCCATAGTTGACTGCAGTAGCCTCCGTCAGTCATAGTTGACTGTAGTAGCCTCCGTCAGTCATAGTTGACTGTAGTAGCCTCCGTCAGTCATAGTTGACTGTAGTAGTCTCCGTCAGTCATAGTTGACTGTAGTAACCTCTGTCAGTCATAGTTGACTGTAGTAGCCTCCGTTAGTCATAGTTGACTGTAGTAGTCTCCGACGGTCAGAATTCATTGCAGCAGCCTCCGTCAGTCATAGTTGACTGTAGTAGCCTCCGTCATTCAGAATTCATTGTAGTAGCCTTCGTCAGTCATAGTTGACTGTGGTAGCCTCCGTCAGTCATAGTGGACTGTAGTAGTCTCCGTCAGTCAGAATTCAATATAGTAGCCTCTATCAGTCATAGTTGTCTGTAGTAGCCTCCGTCAGCCATAGTTGACTGTATTAGCCTCTATCAGTCATAGTTGACTGTAGTAGCCTCCGTCAACCATAGTTGACTGTATTAGCCTCTATCAGTCATAGTTGACTGTAGTAGCCTCCGTCAGTCGTAGTTGACTGTTGTAGCCTCCGTCAGTCGTAGTTGACTGTAGTAGCGTCCGTCACTCGTAGTTGACTGTAGTAGCGTCCGTCAGTCGTAGTTGACTGTTGTAGCCTCCGTCAGTCGTAGTTGACTGTAGTAGCGTCCGTCACTCGTAGTTGACTGTAGTAGCGTCCGTCAGTCGTAGTTGACTGTAGTAGCCTCCGTAAGTCAGAATTCATTGTAGTAGCCACTATCAGTCATAGTTGACTGTAGTAGCCTCCGTTAGTCGTAGTTGACTGTAGTAGCCTCCGTCAGTCGTAGTTGACTGTAGTAGCCTCCGTCAGCCATAGTTGACTGTAGTAGCCTCCGTCAGTCGTAGTTGACTGTAGTAGCGTCCGTCAGTCGTAGTTGACTAGGATTTTTGCAGACCCCTCAAGGAAATGTTATTTTTTTCTTTCCTTTTGCCGTGTTTTCGTTTTCTATGAATCTGTCTTCTTCTTGCTTGAGTTGAAGCTTTAGAGTGTGTTTCCAAAGATTGCGGTCTGCATCTATCTCTTCCCAGGCTGCAGGGTTGATGTCCAGAGTCTTCATGTCACATTTACATGTCTCTAAATTCGAAGATTAAGGCGCCCTTAGTTATTTTTGCCATTTGCTTGTTGTCCATGACGTATATTTTTTTAAAATATCTAAAATCTAAAATAGTAGATGATAAATAACCTCTACCAGTTTAATAATTGTTAAATTTATAAATAGTTAAAATGGTATGGCTATTTATAAATTGGGGACTGGTTGGTCTCGAGGCAAGACGCCGGTCTCGATACAGAGAGGTTGTGGGTTCAAATCCCGGCTGCACCGGTTGAAATTTTTATTTATGATTTCTCTCTGCGGCAACCACCCCTGGTCTCAGCAGCGAGGTCCGCTTGAACGTCAATTACTCATCGACGAAAAAAAATATGAGTATCTGCGATCTGCCTGTGCGGCGAGGGACCACTGTGCTACGGCTGCCATGGAAAAAATGGATTAACACTCAAAATTCAGTTCCTAGTCTCTAGGGACTTCGTCAGAGGTAAAAGCTGGCGAATGAAAAAAAAAAAAAAAAAGATAAATGTAGTAATGTCGAAGATGGGTTAATCAGGCCGAAAGTTGCAGATCAGTAGCGACAAAACGCATACACGAACGATTTAACAGATGAGCGGTAAGAAGATGAAAACAGTGAGAAAACAATGCATACGCTGACTATATCACCATTATAGTAACTTACATTCACAGATGTATTCTCAGGGAACCACTACAACGTGCCAAGCACATCAACAAGCACATCAACAAGCACATCAGCAAGCACATCTCTCGTCGCTGAACGATCTATCACGTGTCCAACACGTAGCTTTCTTTCCGGCAAGAACTACTAATTCTGATTGTGACTTCCTTCCGTGCCATCGAGTTAATCTCTCAATCTCATCTGACACTGTCTTCAGCAGTTTCTTTCCTCATAAATTTGATTCAGTTTTCGCATTATGCTGTAATCTTATTCCTCACAGACAATTACAGCTTCCTTGCTATCTCATCGTTTCTATTTTAATTTATAGCTTCTTCCTCCATCTTTCTTCAAATATTTTTATTCAATTTATTTCACTTTACAGGCTGCAGATTCAAAATAAATTCCAATTTAGAAATGAAAGGATAGCTATTTTAATTGTGTACAAAAAATGCCCATTAAATACTTTACTCTTGTTTTGGAATAAATTCTCAACAGGTAAGGGTTAGTAAAACAGATGGCTTGAGTCTAGGCGTTCTACAGAATTATAAGATGCTGCATTAATTTTCTAGAACTTTGACACAAAGAAAAGTGCCCGGAAGGCCAGAAAGAGTTTAATACAACTTCTGTAGTTAGTGAACTACTATTCGCACCACGTTTAAAAGAAACGCGTGATTATAGCAGCAAATTTGAAGAAAAATAGTGATAATAAAAAAGTATATATTAAGTTAATTGTTTAATAGCCAATCATTAACAATTTGTTTTGTTTTCTTGTTTTCAGCCTTCGCAGAACTCATTCCTATCCCACCCATTTAAATGGACGTTCATCATCATCATCATCAAGTATCGGGCCTGCTGGCGTAGATGATCATGTCTCTCCACAACTTTCAATCTCGACAGTTATTTATCATTTCTGTTGTTGACCTTCTGCCAAGCCATTCTCTTAAGCTGTCTGGTATTTTTTCTCTTTGCTTCCCTCTTTCTCTTCGTCCATCAATTTTTCTAATTGTTACAATATATTCCAGTTGTTCTCTTCTCATTACATGGCCAAAAAATGATGATTGTTTGTTCCTAATATTGGAAGTTAGCTCTCTTTTTGCTTTGACCTCTTTCATAACATTTTCATTACTCTTCATAGCTGTCCATAGTATTCTCAACATTCTTCTGTAAAACCACATTTCTACAGATTCCAGTGACGTTAAATGAGCGTAGTTGCGTTTTTTGGCCCAAACTGTCTGACTTCGCTTTCTCTCCTTCTCGATTTATATTTTGTTGTGTTCCTTTTTTTTTTGTAAAACTGTCACCATACCTTGTAGGAGTGTCCGTTACACCCAACCACTTACTCCTCAATTCTGCTCCCTTAGCCAGAACAGATACTCTGTTTGCAGGAGCATGATCTTAGTCAGTTCTGGTTCATTGATCAAGATATTGTTCCGTGACTGCTTTCAGTCACGATGTTAATAGAAGTTATCTTCCAAAGTATAAACTGGAATTCGACCACACTGGTTCACACAGCCTTGAAACAGGTATCATATATTTTTCTTGGAAAGTAAAGTGGTACGGGCGTAATACCGACCACATTACCCCAAAATTTCATGTTCCGAAGGTCAATACAAATTATTATCACTATAGCTCGTTTCAAATCATGTGCCCAACTTTTAAAATCGATATATTTTTAATCTCTTTTTGTAATTTTTTCAAAATTTGCTTATAAAGTTATAATGATTAGAACCCAACAGGGAATTAATTTCATTTTTAAAAAACATTTGGTTATTATTGTTGCTTATTTGATTTATATAAATTTATAACGACCCATTGATGTAGTCAAAACTTAATGTTTATAGTATTTTAAGTTAAAAATAGCGATTAAAAATCCATACACGGTACAATTGACGTTTTTGCACGTTTTCCACGTGGGCTTTCTGACACAATTAGACACTTGTAGAAAACACGAGGCATTGTGTGTTCCATTTCCGTTCATTCATAGGTGGAGATGTGGAACAATAACATTTATCATGAGTCTTAAAATGAAATTCTGCAGTTTACGAAACATCGCAATAAAAAATGTATGACTATTTTTGCAAAGAGGCTAAACGAGGAAGATTATTTCATTCTTTAGAAAACCCTGAGAATAGGACAAGACACATTTTGGATTTATCTAAACGGTCATTTAATCGCTGGATTCAAGCACGTGACCGTCAATTTTCAAAATATACAACATCACAAGGAAGAGCAAAAATGTTGGATAATTTCCACAGTGAACTTATTAGAAGTGAAATTCGCAAAATGTTGGGTATGAATGAAACTGTTACAATAAGAAAATTAAAAGTATCGCTGAAAAAGAACAACAGTATCAAAGTCTACATTATGGAGGAATGTGAGAGCTGCAGACATTGCATTCAGAAAGTATTCCAATGGACGAAACATCATCTGTGAGAAGCCACATATAGTAGTCATGAGAAGCAAGTACTTACGTGAAGTAAAAAAGGTGCGCAAGCAAGGTTATGATATTGTGTACTTGGATGAAACATGGATCAATGCTCAACACACTAACCAAAGGGAATGGCAGTCATCAGATGGAAAGATTAAGAGATTAATACCTAGCAGCAAAGGACAGCGCTTGATAATTGCTCATGCAGGTAGTCGACAACATGGACTAATACAGAATGCAGAGCTCATTTTTCTTTCAAAATCCATAGACAATCGGGATTATCACTCTGAGATGAATGGTCACATATTTAGACATTGGATTGAAAATTATGTTCTCCCATCACTAGATCGACATCTTGCATAATATGGACAATGCAGCATACCACAACATTGTTGCACTTGAAGATAAAGTCCCGACGTCATCCAGTACAAAACAGATGCTATTAAGATATGGCTCACAAAGGAGCACATACAATTTAATAACATGTACTTAAACCTGAATTACTATCTCTAGTAAAGCAAAAACAGAGGACAAAGATTTTTCAAATAGATAAGATTATCCAGAGCACGGTCATATAAGTTTGAGGCTGCCACCTTACCATGCTCATTTAAATCCAATAGAACTAATCTGGGCAAAATTAAAAGGACAAGTGGCAGATGAAAATACAACATTCAAAATATGCGATGTAAAGACTCTTGCTAATCTCGCTTTATTAAATATAGACAAAGATTATTGGGCTAAATGTGAAGACCACGTCTTAAAACAGGGAGAGGAATATTGGAAAAATGATGGTTTGTGGAATGTTCAACCCCAAACAGTTATTAATCTTTTAGACTCGTCTGATTCAGAATTAAAGTATATAGCCCCCACAATGTTGGCCCCTATATTACCTTGAATTAGTTCTACAAACGGTCCTTTTCAGGACCACACAACTATGAAAATTCGACATACAGTTATACCTTGGTATTATCGTCCGTCCTCGAACTGAGCAGACAATAACTCTCCTGGTGTTTTGTTTTATCCAGTTATTTCCCCATTACGGCCACGCCTTTACCTAGTGAAAATTAATCATAGACCAGCAACTACGGTAATTTCTATTCTTTAGGGCTTCACAATTTACAATTTTGACAAACATCAAAGAAATTCGCCGCTTTAAGAAAACTGCAGCTGCAAGATATTTGTTAAATATACATTTAAAGGGTCTTTTGCATTCTAATAACATTTGGAAAATTTCAACAGTTTTTAACAAACGGTTAGAGAGTAATAGCGTTTTGAAGTTGGGCACATGATTTGAAACTAGCTATAACACCATATTCCCTATACGCCACTTGGCGTGACGATGCTCTTTATCTTTTTTTTTCATTTTAACTCCACATTAACCAAACCTTTCATTGTTTTTAAAGTACAGACAAGACGATGAAACACTAGACAAAATATCTATGAAAACATCACCATATTTTTGGTATACAAAAACTTGCCCATTGCGCAATAGAAATTGTTTTATTCACACATTCCAGCAAATATTCAATACAGACAAAAATTAATACACATTGTTAGAAATGGCAGAAGTCTGGAAATTAAATAACAAAGTTCAACTTGGAAAGCTAAAACATTTTTGCTTAATAGAGAACAGTAACATGAGATGGAGGTGACAGCAAAGATATCAATAAACAGCAAAACAAGTGTTGGCTTTTGTCATCGAAATTACATTTGACATTTTTTCCACCTACACTGCATAAAGAAAGAGAGGAAGAAAAAAAGAAAGAAAAATGAAAGAAAGGGAGAAAGAAAGAAAAAAGGAATAAAGAAAGACAGAAAGAAAGACAGAAAGATGAGAAAAAACAATTAAGGAAGCTAATTTAAAATGAAAGCTTGTCACCACTGAGAAATGGGATGTATAAGACAAACGCTTGTAGTCACCATAAATGACAGCATCATAAATGACAGAATCATAAATGACAGCATCATAAATGACAGCCTCATAAATGACAGAATCATAAATGACAGCATCATAAATGACAGCATCATAAATGACAGAATCATAAATGACAGCATCATAAATGGCAGCATTATAAATGACAGAATCATAAATGACAGCATCATAAATGACAGCATCATAAATGACAGAATCATAAATGACAGCATCACAAATGACAGCATCATAAATGACAGCATCATAAATGACAGAATCATAAATGACAGCATCACAAATGACAGCATCATAAATGACAGAATCATAATGACAGCATCATAAATGACAGCATCATAAATGACATTATAAGAAAAAGAGTAGGCATTGAAGCAATCCTAGGCTACATACAGAAACAACAAATAAATTACTTTGCCCATCTAGAAGGTAAGTTCTTCGATTCTTTACCAAACAAAGCGTTTATTAAAAGAGAAGAGGGGCAAAAGGCAGGCCCAGAGTAAGATGGACAGACAACAGCAGAAAAACGTTACAACAACATCATTTGACAATGATTGAAGACGACAAAAGGGCGAGAACAGGAACTATGTACTACCTCTACAAGCGAATGGATACAAGAGGAAATGAAGAAGAAGCAAAACAAGAAGAAGGAAGGTTTACTACACACTTAACTGATGATAATCACTTTATTACTTTACTTCTTTATTTCACACTTCAAGATATCTTTTTTTTTCTTTCTTTCTTTCTTTCTTTCTTTCTTTCTTTCTCTTTCTTTCTTTCTTTCTTTCTTTCTTTCTTTCTTTCTTTCTTTCTTTCTTTCTTTTTTTTTTTTTCTTTCTTTCTTTTTTTTCTTTCTTTCTTTCTTTCTTTATTTCTTTCTTTCTTTCTTTCTTTCTTCCTTTCTTTCTTTCTTTCTTTCTTTCTTTCATTCTTTCTTTCTTTCTTTCATGCTTTCTTTCTTTCTTTCTTTCTTTTTTTCTTTCTTTCTTTCTTTCATGCTTTCTTTCTTTCTTTCTTTCTTTCTTTCTTTCTTTCTTTTCTTTCTTTCTTTCTTTCTTTCTTTCTTTCATTCTTTCTTTCTTTCTTTCTTTGTTTCTTTCTTTCTTTCTTTCATCTTTCTTTCTTTCTTTCTTTCTTTCTTTCTTCTTTCTTTCTTTCTTTCATTCTTTCTTTCTTTCTTCATTTATTTATTTATTTTTCCACTTCCTCTTATACTCATTCGGTTTTCGAGGGAGATACAAAATTCTGGTTCTCGCTCTCTCTTTGGCGGCTTCACTCATTATCAATTGACGTAATGTTTCTTTAGTGTTGCCTGAACATCTTACTCTGGGTCTGCCTCTTGCTCTTCTCCCTTCACCTCCTTTAATGTATGCTTTGTATGGTAAGGAATCACATGAGATTCCTTTTAGATATACTGTAAGACATGACACAATAATACTACTATTGCATGTCGTGTAAAACTATATTTGTTACGTCTATACAAATTTAAAATTGAAAGTCGATTATCCCTGCGATATCATTTCCTCCATAGGCTACATATTATCAAAATTTAGATAAAACCGGAAGTGACGTCAGTGAATGTGCCTCAACATGGAGTCGGTAAAAGCCTTTAAGTGTAGCCAGCGGATGCACAAGTGGTCTTCAACCGTTTAAAACATAGCGTCAACTGTTATCCTTTATGGACAGTAAGACGCCCTTACCGTCCACTACACAGTTGTTTGTCACTGATCTTTTAGTGCATTTGATTATATAAAATAAACATAAAATGGTATAGAACAGCTAAACTAATAAAAAGCCAAGATAAACAACAGCGTTTCCGTAAAAGCCTTCATCGGTATTGTATATAGTTTGTTGTTCTACCTGATGAAGCCGTTTGCCAAAACGATGTAGTTTGTCCTGTCTTTCTGTTAGTTTAGCTGCTCCAAACAATTTAATATTTATTTTATATGTTCGTTACAGATATACTCGTGGCCCCACATAGTGTTGAATATTTTGTGTATTTGATATTTGTGCTTACTTTCATTTAATTATCTATGACTTTCCATGAAGATAAAAAAGTACACAATTTTCTTCTATTAAACTTTCAAAGAGAGGCCACAGAGATGGGACTTCTCAGAAGAATGTTGAAAATTTCCTGGGCAGCTTAAAGGACCAATGAGGAAGTTCTCAAAGAGGCCATCACAAAAAGGCAGCTCCTAAAAAACATCAGAAAGAAACAATCAAGATTTTTCGAGCACATCATGAGAAGAGGAAAGTTAGAATACTTGGTTACAGCTGGCAAAATAAAAGGAAAGAGAGAAAATACTGGATATCTTGGTGCCATCGCATAGAAAACAGTCAACAACAGAACTGATACGATGCACTGTAAATAGAAGATTGTGGGAGGACATAATCGCCTACGCCAACCGGTAGGGCACATGATGATGAAACTTTCAAAACAATTCTGAGAAGCTGCATCTTATCATTCAAAAATAAGTGTGGTTAGAGATTAAATACTGCGACCAGCAAACTCTCATATTTGCTGTTCTTTAACTTATTCTTCCAAGCAATAAATATTAACATTGGCTATTCTTTGACTCTTTCTTCCGAGCAGTTAGTAATAAAAGTTCTAACATAAATATTTACATCAAAGTAAAAAGTAAAGAGCCCCCCCCCCCCCCCCCCCCCGTCACGCCAAGAAGAGCCCCCGTCACGCCAAGTGCCGTATAGGGAATTTGGTGTTAGTGACCATAATTTTTACAGACCGTAGGCACATGATTTTTGGGTAATGTGGTCGGTATGACGCCCGTGCCGCTTTACTTTCCCAGAAAAAAGCCGGTACCCATTTAAGGCTGGGTGAACCCGAAAGCCGTCGGTCAGGATCGACCCCAAAATATTTACATCAGCTTTACGATAAAGAGTCAGGACTTCTCAATCCATAAAAGATGCAACATTTTCAAGATTAGAACTAAAATGTCACTTTAGGCGAAAACAAACAGCTGTGAATAAAATGTAAAATATATCAGAACGCTGCACTAAATGTAACATTACACTTATTTGAAATCGCCTTTAATAAGACCCTGAGGCTCAATTTCATAGAGACTTAATGTTGGATAAGAATTTGTTTAAAATTAATACTGTTTGCTATCATTATTATAATATTAATATTGTTGGTAATACATATAATGCTATAATAAACAATAATTATTTTCTACCATCTGATATGGAACAATTACTTCTACAGAACCAATCACAAAAGAAGGCCATACTTTCTATAGCGAAAAATTGAAATACAAAATGGATGAAATATGCGACACTAGAATAAGAGGAATATGCAAGTTTAAATCGAGAAATAGGAAAATAATTGCGGCATAAAGATGCACAGATGCAAACAATTACAAATTTAGCACAAAAGATATGCAAATAGTCCAGAAAATCATAATGATGAACATTTAGGAAGAAAAATACAAGCACATTCTAAAAGTTTCAAATCAAATAAAGACTTGTTGATAGAGCAAGGAAGGGTATGAGAGTAATGGACGTGTCACCTTAAGGAATTATATGAAAAGAACCAACAAGAATAGAACAGTGAAGACAATGGTGGGTGAGGATCGCTAAATACTTGCTGGGGAAATGCGGAGTGTCACTTGGAACAAAGAAATTTAAACCGCCTTGAACAGACACATAACTATTAGGAGATTGAAGTTATCAGGTAATTTGTAATAGAAATAACATCAAAGCTGTTTAAAAACATCTACAACAGCGGAGTCAACATAGCGCAACGAAACAAACTCAGTATCACGTCTGTCTGTCATGTGACTAAAATATTATTCGGAATTTTCATAGGAAGAGAAATAAAAAAAAAAGAAAAGAAAAATCAGTGATGAACAATGTGATCTTGTTGAAAGTAAAGGTACGAACAACGACACACACACACACGCGCACTATATATATATATATATATATATATATATATTATATATATATATATATATATACATCACTAGTAAAAAGAGCCATAGAAGTTAGAACAGATATGTACTTATATTTATAGATTACATCAAGGCATTTGATATAGTAAAGCAACATGAGAAAATCAACATCTTCAAGTGCATATCTTGTGTCAGCAATGACTTGAGAACAAGGAACATGTAACAGAAAAAAAAATAGCCATAATCATAGACATTCGGTTGGCATGTCTTAACACCTAAAATATGGTGTTAACCTGGTTGTATACTACCTGCAATTTTATTTAATTTCTAGTGAAAAGGCGTGAAGGTAAGGGTAAAGGTACGAGGCTTGAATCAGGGTCTTAGCATGCGGGTTTTTACCTACATGTGCCTGGTTGCCCATGTCGCAGTCTATGTAAAACCTGTAACCACGTCCACCGGAGAGATACGGTTCTCTTCCCCAATGGTCCTTCTGAGATCAGAGAGGGATTCACTTGTAAATTGTAAAACAGTATCTACACTATCATACGTAAGCGATGTAACTTGACCTATTAAGGCTAATCAGGATGCCGTCTCGTACGGGAGAGTGGCAGAAACATCTGTATGACATCACTCGAGATGCAGGCACCTCCATAGCATCCCACTTGTATTAAATCACTCGAGATGCAGGCACCCCCCCATAGCATCCCACTTGAACTCTCAGGATAAGGCGGATGTCATAGTTACCGGCCTGGTGTCATATTCTTCTGACAGCCGCAGCCGATTCACTTTAAAGAATCGTCTGATCGCACATAAGAGGTGCCTTACCCCACGGGGCATTAATGTATCCTTTTTTGCGGGGGACCCTCTCTCTTCCCCCTTTGTTTTCCTTCTTTCACTCTTTTCTCCCCTACGTTCCCCCTGTCTCTCCTATCCCTTTCTTCCTCCCCTGCTCTAATTTTGGCCCCTACCACCTGACGTGATCCCCTCAGGCGAATTTTCTGCGTCTGTATATCACGCCTCTTTTATCGGTAGGGTGTCTGGGGAATGTCTGATTGGTTTGTTGGCTTTCACATTCCTCATATATCTCTAGTTACTACATGTTCCCTATTACAACTTTCTTATCGCTGGGGTTACTGGGGAATGTCTGGTTGATCTGTTGGATTTCACACTCCTCCTGTATCTCTAGTCAATACATGTCGCACGCTTGACTGCTTCACAACTATTTCCACTTCTTGGTATCTCGTCTGACCCCCGGTCCAATCACTTTACTGATTGCCTAGCATGCATTTCCACTTGCAGCTGACAAGTCATTTTCTTTTTGAGCGGGCGAATTTTGCCTATAAGTTAAATATCATTGTTTATATAAATTTTAGCTTTCATATTTCCACATACTATCTATCCTCCAACGTGTAGCACATCTCTCTCTCTCTCTCTCTCTCTCTCTCTCTCTCTCTCTCTCTCTCTCATCTCTCTCATTTCATATCTTATCCTTTTGTTTACTTCTCCTTGAATTACCTGTCCCGATCGTAATAAACGTAGTAGAATTTATCGGTTTTATCGCGTGTTGTTTTTCTCGTTTTCTTGGTCGCGTGTAGACCGAGACGTCAGTATTTTGTTGTGTTCCTTTTGTGTTAAGCTGTCACCATACCTTGTAGAAGTATAAGTTACATCCTACCCCTAGCTCTTTGCTACCAACTTTACTGTAGCACTGCAATATTTGACTGTCCCCCGACTTTCAAAAAGTGTTCGGAGACCCCTACATATTGTCTCCTCAGGCATCGTAACTCACGAGCGAAGTGCCATTCCTAATATTCCCAGAATATGAGCTCTTGTACCCATTTCTGCCAACGGCTAGGTCGACCGCTGGGCTATCTTTTATTTTCAACTGCGAGTACAATTGACACTGATTCCAACGGGAATCGAGCACCGGTTGTCCGAGCAGGGTATCAAGTTGAGTGGTTTTCCTAACTCCCGGGCGGCCTATGTATTCTCTTTGCGAAACCTGTTGTGAAAAAATCCCGAACATGCTGCTCAAACAACGTAGGTTATGCTGGCTTGGTCACTGACATCGTTGAAAAGATGGCCGCATACAAAAAGATATACTTTATGGACAACTAAAATATGGCAAAAGAAAAAATGGGATTCGCCCATGACTTCGATTTATTGACGTGTGTAAACATGACATGAAGACTGAACATAAACCCTGCAGCCGGGGAAGAAATAGCTACAAACCACAATCTTTGGAGACACACTAAAGCACCAATTCAAACAAGAAGCAGACAGATTCATAGAAAAAGAGAATACACGGCAAAAGAGAAGAGAAAATAACATTTCCCAGAGGCGCTACAAAATCTATAATTAAATTCTAACTGACGAAGCAAATGCTACTGCTATAGGCAGATGATCCTACACTCATAATGGATATACCAACAACATTAATTGAAAACCATAATATAAATACTTCAGTTATGCTGATGGTTCGGTCGTATACTACCAGGATAAAAGTGAATTATACAAAATGGCTGAAATTTTAGTGATAAAAAACAAAATGAAGGCATGACAAAACACAAATGAAACATTGACTTTCTGGATGCTTAAATACTCACCCTATATTGTATATATGTATTATTATAACATATAATTATTGTGTTATAATAATAATATATTATTAGAATATATATTATAATAAACAACTCGAAACTAACACTGAAGACCAAACCCTTAATATATCAAACTTGTATGCTTAGCACACTATTATGTGGATCTGAAACCCGGACAACATACTCAAACCAGGAAAAAGACTAAATGTCTTCCACATGCGATGTCTCCGCTGAATAATGCACATTAAATGGTAGGACAAAATAACCAACTTAACTGTCCTGCAACGTGCTAAGACCCCAACAATCATGTCGATGCTCAGAAGCCGAAGACTAAGATAGTTGGGGCACGTCCAGCGAATGGAATAAAAACTCATCTCCAGGCAAATACTATATGGTGAACTAATATATGGAAAAAGACAAATCGACAGACCTAAACTACGATATAGAGATATCTGTAAATCATCTCTGAATGACTTCTCCGTCTGTGAAAATGACTGGGAACATCTGGCATGAGATTTCATATCATGGAGAGCCTGTATAAGGAATAGTATAACATCATTTGAGACTGTGCTAAGGCAACACTTAGAAGAAAAAAGACGTATATATATGGATGGAAAACCCCGTGGACCAGTAGACCTGACTTGTTCATTCTGTGACCCTGTGTGTTTGTCAAACATTGGTAGATTTAGCCACGAGAGAAGCTGTTCGACAAAAATAAAACCTCAACAACAAAAAATACACAATAGCCTCCACTAGACCGTTTGACAAGACAAAAAGGGTCATATAAATGTACATATATAATACTATATAAAGGTAACAAGACTTTCTGGACACCCTGTACAAAATTCAAATTCTTATCTTCAAAATTATAATAACAATTTTTTTTTTCGTTTCACTCTTCCTTCACAAATGTGAGTGAATATTCTGGAAGTGTTAAATGCAACTGGAAGTTGTGCTGCCACCCACCTGAAGCTAAAATTGCCAACTAGCCAGCACTGGTTCCTACGCTCACAATCCACTTGGATTATAAAAGAACACTTCTGAAATCGCTTAAGAAATATTCCAAATATCATAGCCTGCTCACAAAAACAAGGGTATTAAATAAGAAAAGTAAAAAACAAAAACAAAACCAAAAAACGTGATAGCTTTAAAGTGAAAGAAAATTATCCTAAAGGTCGCTAGACTGTTGAAGAGGTGGATCGTGGCAGGTTGCGCGGTTCAATACCGCCTATCGTAGAAGCTAATAACTCTTGGCCAATAATGATCAAAAGGTATGAAGAACTCTTTTCTTGTCAGCGGAGGTTAATCTCACGTCTATTTGTGGACGCGTAAAGTTGTCGCGTCACTTTCTGAAAGTTCATACTACGTCTTCAATTGTCATGAAGCTTCCTCTCTTCCTGAGATACTCAGAAATATTCTTGTGAAAATGCTTGTCCTGTATTATTTAAGACTCAGTCTTAATAGCAAAATTACAGTAGTAATGTTAAGAACTAAGAAGAAGACAGCACCTCAGTGCAAAATAAAGATAAGTGGAACAATATTAAAACAGGTAAATGAATTTAAATATTTGGGAACTTTGTTAACCTCAGACGCAACATGTACAACAGAGGTGAGATGCAGAATGGCTCAGGCAAAAGTATCTTTCAAAAATGAGAAAGATACTATGCAATCCATTTTTGACAAGAAAACCAAGAAAAATAGTTCTTATATGTTATGTAGAGTCAGTCTTAACATATGGATGTGAATCATGGACAATAGTACAACAGACAATAAAATCACTGGAGTCTGTAGAAATGTTGTTTTACAGAAGAATTTTGAGAATACCATGGACAGCTAATAAGAGTAATGAAACGTTGTGAAAGAGGCCAAAGCAAAAAGAAAGCTAATTTCCAATATTAAGAAGAAACAATCATCATTTTTTGGCCATGTAATGAGAAGAGAACAACTGGAATATATTGTAACAACTGGGAAAATTGAGGGACGAAGAGATAGAGGGAAGCAAAGAGAGAAAATACTAGACAGCTTAAGAGAATGGCTTGGCAGAAGGTCAACAACAGAAATGATAAATAACTGTCGAGATCGAAAGTTGTGGAGAGACATGATCACCTACGCCAGCGGGCCCGGTACTTGATGATGATGATTTCCTGTATTATTTTATGACGAGCATCTTATTTAATATGCTTTTGTTCCTCGTTTCTTTCTTTCTCAGATTTCAAAATCATGCATTGTTTTCTTCAAACTATACCATCATCAGGTGTCTTATCTATGTGTTGGTTCGGTCTATCCTAGTCTATGTATTTTTTTTTTATTATGCATGTAATGCGACCACTTATCACGAACTGGCCACTTCAACTTTCGAACCCACCGTTTGTCGCTGGAAGAAGAATGGTCTCCTACACCAGCAGACACGGCACTTGATGATGGTAATTTGAAGAACTGAATGAGCAGAGAGAAAACAGGCAACTAAGTTTTGAAACAGCTGACAATGAAGAGAGAAATGTTTAACACATTTCGAACAAAAGCACACGAAATGAAATTAACACACACACTATATATATATATATATATATATAGTGTGTGTGTTAATTTCATATATATATATATATATATATATATATATATATATATATATAGAGAGAGAGAGAGAGAGAGAGACAACGACCTGCTGAAACCTGTCTTGGAGGAAAACGTACAAAGTAAACAAGGAAGAGTAGGCAAAGTCTAAGTGGATTATCAACATCAAGAGCCTAACAGGAGACCAAAGATTAAATATCACTCCATAGTAGTCAAACTTCAATGTTGAGAGCCCATGATATCATGAGCTCTGTTTTATTCTTCATTTCTTCCTCATTTGCCTTTCAGCGTCGAGAGGAGATATAATTTGCGGTCTTTCGCTCTTTTGCTGATATCTCCTGATGTTATATTTCTTAGTGTATCTAATATTCCATCAATCCATCTTTTTCATGGTCGACCCTTGGTTTTTGTGTTCTCGCTATTGGAAGCTCGCTGTCTTGTGTTTTTATCTTTCTGTCTTATCACATGGTCAAATCAATTTATCTATTATTTATTTTTGTACTCTATGATAGGAATTATATCTAGCTTTTTTCACTAGTTCTTCATTTCTGATCTTATCTCTCAGGCTGTTTCCTGTCATTCGTCTAACACATTTCATCTCGGTCGTGGTTATTGTTCTTATTGTTCTTGCATCTAGGGTCCTGGTCTGGCTTTAATGAGTTCTGTAAGGTTAAAAATATGTCACACTAAAATAGCTCTGTGAGACTAACAAGGTACTGTGAGACCACTGTAGTTCTGTGAGGTTAAAAATATGTCACACTAAAATAGCTCTGTGAGACTAACAAGGTACTGTGAGACCACTGTAGTTCTGTGAGGTTAAAAATATGCCACACTAAAATAGCTCTGTGAGACTAACAAGGTACTGTGAGACCATTGTAGTTCTGTAAGGTTAAAAACATGTCACACTAAAATAGCTCTGTGAGACTAACAAGGTACTGTGAGACCACTGTAGTTCTGTGAGGTTAAAAATATGTCACACTAAAATAGCTCTGTGAGACTAACAAGGTCCTGTGAGACCATTGTAGTTCTGTGAGGTTAAACATATGTCACACTAAAACAGCTCTGTGAGACTAACAAGGTACATTGAAACCATTGTAGTTCTGTGAGGTTAAAAATATGTCACACTAAAATAGCTATGTGAGACCAAAAGGTACTGTGAGACCATTGTAGTTCTGTGAGGTTAAAATATGTCACACTAAAACAGCTCTGTGAGACTAACAAGGTACATTGAGACCAATGTAGTTCTGTGAGGTTAAAAATATGTCACACTAAAATAGCTCTGTGAGACTAACAAGTACTGTGAGACCATTATAGTTCTGTGAGGTTAAAAATATGTCACACTAAAACAGCTCTGTGAGACTAACAAGGTACATTGAGACCATTGTAGTTCTGTGAGGTTAAAAATATGTCACACTAAAATAGCTCTGTGAGACTAACAAGGTACATTGAAACCATTGTAGTTCTGTGAGGTTAAAAATAGGCCACACTAAAACAGCTCTGTGAGACTAACAAGGTACTGTGAAGCTTATGCAGTTTCGTCAACTAGCAATATTTATATGAGACTAAAATGTTTAAACAAAACTGAAATAATCTTCCTAGACGTAGGTAATGATTTGAAGAACTAAATACCTTTTTTTTTTAGTTTGAATTATTTAGATAAACTTGACATAGTTGTGTGAAACTAAACTATAATTTGTAAAATAATTTGATTACAATAATTACACGATTTAAAAAAAATGTATATTTTTTAAAATGATGTTGGGATATTGTAAATTTTCTGTAAGTTAAGTGATCATGTAAAATAAAGAATTTTCTGTGAAATTAAATGTGATCATGTCTGTAGATTGCAGATTACACAGTTTATGTTGAGTTTCCAATAATTTTGAGATGTTGTTGAGTTTACAATAGTTTTGAGATATTGTTGAGTTACAATGTTTTTTTAGATATTGTTGAGTTTACAATAGTCTTGAGATATTGTTGAGTTACAATGTTTTTTTTAGATATTGTTGAGTTTACAATAGTCTTGAGATATTGTTGAGTTTACATTAGTTTTTAGATATTGTTGAGTGTACAATAGTCTTGAGATATTGTTGAGTTACAATGTTTTTTTTTAGATATTGTTGAGTTTACAATAGTCTTGAGATATTGTTGAGTTTTTTCAATAGTCTTGAGATATTGTTAAGTTTACAATAGTTTTGAGATATTGTTGAGTTTACAATAGTCTTGAGATATTGTTGAGTTTACAATAGTCTTAAGATATTGTTGAGTTTACAATAGATTTAGATATTGTTGAGTTTACAATAGATTTAGATATTGTTGAGTTTACAATAGATTTAGATATTGTTGAGTTTACAATAGTCTTGAGATATTGTTGAGTTTACAATAGATTTAGATATTGTTGAGTTAACAATGGTTTTAGATATTGTTGAGTTACAATAGTTTTTAGATATTGTTGAGTTACAATAGTCTTGAGATATTTTTGAGCTTACAATAATGTTGAGATATTGTTGAGTTTACAATAGTCTTGAGATATTGTTGAGTTACAATGTTTTTTTTAGATATTGTTGAGTTTACAATATTCTTGAGATATTGTTGAGTTTACAATAGTTTTGAGATATTGTTGAGTTTACAATAGTCTTGAGATATTGTTGAGTTTACAATATTTGTAGATATTGTTGAGTTTACAATAGTTTTTAGATATTGTTGAGTTTACAATAGTTTTTAGATATTGTTGAGTTTACAATAGTTTTTAGATATTGTTGAGTTTACAATAGTTTTTTAGATATTGTTGAGTTTACAATAGTTTTGAGATATTGTTGAGTTTACAATAGTCTTGAGATATTGTTGAGTTTACAATAGTCTTGAGATATTGTTGAGTTTACAATAGTTTTGAGATATTGTTGAGTTTACAATAGTTTTGAGATATTTTTGAGTTTACAATAGTCTTGAGATATTGTTGAGTTTACAATAGTCTTGAGAAATTGTTGAGTTTATAATAGTTTTTAGATATTGTTGAGTTTACAATAGTTTTGAGATATTGTTGAGCTTACAATAATGTTGAGATATTGTTGAGCTTACAATAATGTTGATATATTGTTGAGTTTACAATAGTTTTGAGATATTGTTGAGTTTACAATAGTCTTGTGATATTGTTGAGTTTACAATAGTTTTTAGATATTGTTGAGTTACAATAGTCTTGTGATATTGTTGAGTTTACAATAGTTTTTAGATATTGTTGAGTTACAATAGTCTTGTAAAATTGTTGAGTTTACAATAGTTTTGAGATATTGTTGAGTTTACAATAGTCTTGTGATATTGTTGAGTTACAATAGTCTTGAGATATTGTTGAGTTTACAATAGTTTTGATAAATTTTTGAGTTTACAATAGTTTTGAGATATTGTTGAGTTTACAATAGTTTTGAGATATTGTTGAGTTTACAACAGTTTTGAGATATTGTTGAGTTTACAATAATGTTGAGATATTGTTGAGTTTACAATAGTTTTGAGATATTGTTGAGCGTACAATAGTTTTGAGATGTTGAGTTTACAATAGTTTTTAGATATTGTTGAGTTACAATAGTCTTGTGATATTGTTGAGTTACAATAATGTTGAGATATTGTTGAGTTTACAATAGTTTTGAGATATTGTTGAGCGTCCAATAGTTTTGAAATGTTTAGTTTACAATAGTTTTGAGATATTGTTGAGGTTACAATAATGTTGAGACATTACATCAAATTACGAAAATGAGCAAACATTCTGAAGGAGAAAAATATACATTAAATTAATTTTAATAATTGCGCAAGATTAAAGTGCATTTTTTAGGTTACAAATATGTCTGCCATGTTATAATAACATTGTAATAGTAAAGTGGTTTCTATAAGTTCAAATCACTTTGTGAGATTTAAATATTCTTCGTAATGCATTAGTTTTTATTGCAAACTTGAGCGCAAAATCCAAATAATTTCTCCACTGGCTCAATCTTGCCGCCGTTGTTAATAAACAAAAGCAGGATTAACCAGCTTAGTTAAGTGCACAAAATATGTCGCTATAACTCGGCCTACCTCAACAATTTGAAGATCTGTCTTAGAACCGAATTTAAAGGATATTACTTTTATCATTTAAGCGCATAAGAATCTGGAGCATGGATTGCCCTAAAGGAAAGTCCGAATAATGCGAGACAGGGATCAAGTGCAATGATCAATATCAGACTACCGGTTCAAAAGCTTGGGCCATTTGTAAAAAGAACCCGGTAGTATTTCTCTTTTTTTTTCTTCTTCGAATTTGATTGGTTAAAGACGGACCAATCAGTACGCGTTTGTGCATCTTGTTGGTAACAATAGATCAATTCCAATTACCGTTGTCCGTAGTCGCAGAGTTTGCCGTGTCTGGCCCACACTGTGTATCTATGATTTTAAAATCGGTGATCAGTTTGGCGTTGGCTCTTTTGCCTTCCTTTAGGAGCTCGATGTTTGGCAATTCTTGTTGTTTTCGGGTCAACTACAACCACGTGATATTTAAATCGTTTTTTTCTCGTCTGTAGATATTAAAGTGTGAGAGAAGTGTGAGAATTAGGCATCCTTCCAGTATTTGCGTTAACGACTCAAATATGATCAAGACCTCATTTAATCACATTTCTTCATTTCGGTATCTGCGTCAAAACAGACGGGCTAGCGAGGTGAGAATAGCCATAGGTTCTCCGGTGATGGGGATTATTGAAGGTTTCAATGCGCATATCAAATGGATAAGATTCATTTTTAAACAAAAACAAAATAAAAACCAGCTTGAAATCAGGATTATCTGTCTTATACTGAAGATAGATCAACATAGCTGTGTGAAATAGTCTGCCTTGTACTGAAGATAGATCAACACCGCTGTGTAAGATTGTCTGACTTGTACTGACCCTGAAGATAGAACAACACCGTTGTGTGAGATTGTCTGCCTTGTACTGAAGATAGATTAACACCGCTGTGTGAGATTGTCTGCCTTGTACTGACCTTGAATATAGACCAACACCACTGTGTGAGATTGTCTGACTTGTACTGACCTTGAATATAGACCAACACCGATGTGTGACATTGTCTGCCTTGTACTGACCCTGAAGATAGATCAACACCGCTGTGTGAGATTGTCTGCCTTGTACTGAAGATAGATCAACACCGATGTGTGAGATTGTCTGCCTTGTACTGAATATAGATCAACACCGATGTGTGAGATTGTCTGCCTTGTACTGAAGATAGACCAACACCGCTGTGTGAGATTGTTTACCTTGTACTGACTTTGAATATAGATCAACACCGTTGTGTGAGATTGTCTGCCTTGTACTGACCCTGAATATAGATCAACACCGCTGTGTGAGATTGTCTACCTTGTACTGACCTTGAATATAGATCAACACCGCTTTATGAGATTGTCTGCCTTGTACTGACCTTGAATATAGATTAACACCGCTGTGTGAGATTGTCTACCTTGTACTGACCCTGAATATAGATCAACACCGCTGTGTGAGATTGTCTACCTTGTACTGACCCTGAATATAGATCAACACCGCTGTGTGAGATTGTCTACCTTGTACTGACCTTGAATATAGACCAACACCGCTGTGTGAGATTGTCTGCCTTGTACTGACCCTGAAGATAGATCAACACTGCTGTGTGAGATTGTCTACCTTGTACTGACCTTGAATATAGATTAACACCGCTGTGTGAGATTGTCTGCCTTGTACTGACCTTGAATATAGACCAACACCGCTGTGTGAGATTGTCTGCCTTGTACTGACCTTGAATATAGACCAACACCGCTGTGTGAGATTGTCTACCTTGTACTGACCTTGAATATAGACCAACACCGCTGTGTGAGATTGTCTACCTTGTACTGACCTTGAATATAGACCAACACCGCTGTGTGAGATTGTCTGCCTTGTACTGACCTTGAATATATATAGGAGTACAGGTTCGATCCTGCCTCGAATCATATAATGTTCCTAGTTTTCTATTTCTGTTGTTGATTATTTGTAATTTTTTCCGAGTGCTAAAAACATACCTCTTCCTCTGAAATGATTCGCTGATTATCGCCTCGAAAGTTTCCCTTATTAATAATAATATTCATTTATTATTTATTATCTGTCTCCACACTTTACTCGGCGAGGCAGTTGGGAACAGTCGATTTAGCATATTACCTGGTATGCATTCTTTGATAGGTTATTTACTACTGGAGGGGAGTAGACGGCTTACCTAATGGTGTGTGTACAGTGAGGAATATGTTTGAACACGTTCATTAATTTCTCTCCCAATGGCTGACCATTAAAAAGGTGAACTGACCAAAATAGAAACACTAGAAGACAACAAGGGAGGCCAACAGAAGAACAATAGACCCACACACCATCTTCCCTCCACACTGAAAGACAAAAACGGAGGAAAAGATGAAGATAAAAGTAAAATACCCCGGTCACCCCAGTGTGGTCAGTATTACGTCCGTGCCGCTTTAGTTTCTCAGAAAAAAAGTGAAGATAGACAGCAAATATTTCTTACTTTCGAGCCGTTCGCCTTGCGCTGCCTGGGTCCGAAAGGGAGTAAAGAATGATCCCGCTGTTCCTTAGCAGGCGTGATTCTAAGAGGCGACTAAGGAGAATGGGACTGGCCATCCTGTACTGTAAAATAATTAGCTGAAAAAAAAACTTCACAAACAGGGACAAGTCAAAGCAATCATGTAGATACAGATCATCAAAGGATGCTTACGCAGAATAAAAGAATGAAAATAATAGGACAAAATCACTAACATAGAATTATGGAAAAGTACCAGTCAAATTACTGGTCAAATGACAAGACAAATGAAATTTTTAGGGCATGTTAAAAGACACAACAGCCTGCTAAAAGTAATATTGGAAGGAAAATACAAGGTAAAAGAGGCAGTGGCAGACCAAGACTATAATGGACGAGTAACATCAAAAGATGGACAAGTCAATCTATGTCAGCCTGCACCATCAAAGCAAGAAACAGAGTAGGATGGCGATCCATGGTAGCCAACCTTCGTTGCGGAGAAGGCACGCGATGATGATGATGATGATGATGACCAGTCAAATACCAGCGGATAATGAGATACAGCGAAGACGACGGCGCTGGATAGGACACACACTGCAGAAGCCAACTGAGAGTATTACAGAACAGGACCTCTTTTGGAATCCCCAAAGGAAAAGACAAAGTGGAAGACCAAAATATTTTTGGAGAAGACAGATGGAAGCAGAGATGAAGATGGGGAATACACAGAGTGATCTTAAAAGAATGGCAAGAATTTGAACGGCTTGGAAAGTGTTTGTTGAAGACGTATACTCCACAGGGAGCTGAAAGGTAGAAAAAGCCATTCTTTATTTATTATAATTAGGTATTTATGTTCATTTGTCTATCGTTCATTAAAAAAAAAAAAAAAACCTTCGCGATTAACAGAGTATAATTTTTACATTTTGCTGGATTCATTTTTCCTATATATTCTATCTATCTATTGACCTTTCGAGCCGTAACCGGCCCATAGGGCGTAGACCAAGATACACCTTCTCCTATATGAATTTTTGTTCTAGCAGTTTTCTTTTAAAGATACTTTATCAAATCTCGCCATCTGTCTCTGTTCTGTGCAAGCAGTTCTATCTCATTGAGGGAGCCGATTCCTGCTGCTCTTGCCTCTCTCATCAATGTTCTTCTCAGTGTCTCCCTGGGTCTTCCTCTTTTTCTTTTACCTGTTGTTTCCCATATGAGGGCTTGCTTTGCTACTCGATTATTATCTCTTCTCATCACATGTCCAACGTATGACCATCGTCTTTTCTTTATTACTGAAGATATTAGTGGTTGATTGGCGATTTCTCTAATTTCCTCGTTTGTTTTGAATTCGTTCCATTCTATACCAAGTATTTTCCTTAGACATTTATTTTCGAATGCGTTCAACTTTGTTTCTATATCTCTTGTTGTTTTCCAGCTTTCACACGCATACGTAAGGGTTGATAGTACATTTGATTTGAATAGCCTAAGTTTTGTGTTTGTGCTAATGAGTTTTGATTTCCACAACTTTTCAAGGCTTCTGAAAGACATTGCTGCTTTAGCCAGTCTGATTCTAATTTCTTTGCTCGTATCCCCTTCTCGATCAATGTGACTTCCAAGATAGATAAAGTGATCGATCTCTTCTACTGGTTTGTTTTCCATGTATATTTTGTCACTTGTTGGAATTAAACTTTTCATGACTTTAGTCTTTTCATGATTGACCTCAAGCCCAATTTTGCTGGCTATTGATGATAGTTCATTTGTGTTTTCCTGCATCGTTTTTATCTGACTGCTGATGAGAACTATGTCATCAGCAAAGTCGAGGTCCTCCAAATGGTCTCCTTGTATCCATTCGATGCCTTTATTACCAGTGCAGCATTTCTTCATTATGAAGTCCATAACAATTCCAAATAACAAGGGCGATAAAATACATCCTTGTTTAACCCCAGTTTCTATTGGGAAACATTCGCTCAGTCCTTCCTCTGTTCGAACTGCACATGTGTAACCATCATACATGTCTTTGATAATATTTATGATTTTTGATGGTAAACCATATTGCTTCAGAATTTTCCACAAAGAATCTCTATGAATACTATCAAATGCTTTTTTGAAGTCGATGAAGTTAAGTACAAAAGGTTTTTGCTTTTCAATGTGTTCCTCCAATATAAGTCGTAGAGTGAAAATGTGGTCAAGACAGCTTCTCCCTTTTCTAAACCCAGCCTGTTCTTCACGCATTACTGTATCTATTGAATCCTTTATTCTATTTAGGATGATTTTACAGAATAACTTTGAGGCAACTGACAAAAGTGTCACGCCTCTCCAGTTGTTACAATCTCTAAGATTGCCCTTTTTTGGGATCTTAACAATGATTCCTTTTTTCCATTTATGAGGCGTCTTCTCTGTTTTCCAAATGATGTTGAACATTTTTTGGAGATGTATTAAATTATGGCTATCAATTGCCTTGAGGATCTCAGCTGTTAACTTATCCTCTCCAGCAGCCTTGTTATTGGTCATTAGCTTTAAGGTGGTTTCTATTTCACTCAAGGTGAAGTCATCTAAATTTACATCTAATTCTGCTGCTGGTGTTTCAGCTTCAAAATCTATTAAACTGTGAGGTAGTGGACGGTTAAGAATTTCTTTGAAGTGTTCCGCCCAACGGGCTTTTATGTCTGCGCTTGTTGTTAGCATTAATCCAGATTTGTCTAGAATTGGTGTTCCACTGGATGTATAGGTGTTTGTCAGCATCTTTTGTACAGTATAGAGAGTTCTGCTGTCTCCTGTAATTGCAGCTGTCTCTGCTTTCTCTGCCAAGTTGTCTATATAAGCTCTTGTATCTCTTCTTGCCGAACTTTTCACTTTGTTGTCTAATTCTTTGTATGTTGCTTTTGCCAGAACCTTTCCAAGATCTGTCTTTACATTAGTCACGGCTCTCTTTGCTTCTCTTCTTTCTTTGATGTATTTCCATGTGGTGTCCTATATATTAGACAAATAAATAAATAAAGCGCTATCTTGCATGTATTCACTTATCAAGACTTACCCCCACTTGCTTTAATACCCATTGAAGAAATAACATAACCCTAAAGGCGAGACCAGGAATTCTGGAATGTTCCTTATCGTTTCAAGATATCTCCGCAATGAAAACTGCATTTGTGACTTCATTAAAATACTTACCTTTCAACGCTTTCCGGCTAATGCCAGATTTAATGTGGGTCACGAATAGAAGCAAGTTTCTCATTACTTGTTGCTTCGTGGTGTAGAAGCTGTGTTTTTAAATTTCTCCTGATACAAGCGAATTCACAGTTGTTTTTATGACACGCCATTCTACGCACACCCACTTCGTAATTGTGTTTATCGTGTACTCAAGCCAGGGAATCAAATAAAGATCCGCAATTAATTTCGGGTAAGCCGCTTCAATTTTTTGTGCTCATAAAAAGGTAGAACTGTATAAAGCCATAGACTCAAACATTAAAACTTAAATACCGCATTTTACATTTAAATTATTGCTCATTATTTCGTTACCGACTACTCTTCCTAGTCTTTTATTTCCTTTGGGGCATTACAATAATAAGTCGGTGTCATTTAATCTCCACTGTAGCCAGTTATGTGATAGTTTCTCGGTTTGTTTTGTTCTCTTTCGTTGTTCATTACATTGGTATCATTAAATTGTTTTCTTCTTGCATTATCTTCCAGTATTGTGTCTCTCTCTCTATTTACTATTATCCAATGTTGAGTCACTGGAGTCTGTAGAAATATGGTTTTACAGAAGAATGTTGAGAATACCATGGACAGCTAAGAAGAGTAATGAAAATGTTCTGAAAGAGGCCAAAGCAAAAAGAGAGCTAATTTCCAGTATTAAGAAGAAACAATACCCATTTTTTTGGCCATGGAATGAGAAGAGAACAACTGGAATATATTGTAACAACTGGAAAAATTGAGGGACGAAGAGATAGAGGGAAGCAAAGAGAGAAAATACTAGACAGCTTAAGAGAATGGCTTCTCAGAAGGTCAACAACAGAAATGATAAAGAACTGTCGAGATCGAAAGTTGTGGAGAGACATGATCACCTACGCCATTAGGCCCGGTACTTGATGATGATGATGATGAATGATTAGTCAGTCCTATTATATGGGTGTGAAACATGGATAACAACAAAATCGACAATCATGAAGATACAGGCTTTCATTAATGGATACTTACGCAGAATAAAGGATGGAAATGGCAGGACAAAATCACTAACATAGAATTATGGAAATGTACCAGTCAAATACCAGTGGATAAAAAGATACAGCGAAGACGATGGCGCTGGATAGGACACACACTGCAGAAGCCAATAGAGAGTATCACACAACAGGCCCTTTTTGGAATCCCCGGGGGAAAAGACAAAGAGGAAGACCAAGAAATTCTTGGAGAAGACAGATAGAAGCAGAAATGAAGATGATGGGGAAGACATGGAATGATCTTAAAAGTATGGGAAGAAACAGAACGGCTTGGAAAGTGTTTGTTGAAGACCTATGCTCCACAGGGAGCTGAAAGGTAGAAGCGAGAGACATAGATTTACTGTTAGGTGTAGGGGTTGGGTGGCCTAAGATGTCGGACCGGGACAAGAAACTCATGGGTTTGATTCTCATAACAGGGGTGAGAAGTTTCCAAATCGTGTCCGTGGTTTCTTCAAGGTTCGGCCCTCCCATGGTCTCTGGGTTGTGAGATTTTATGTATAGCGTTCTCGAATAACGGGAAAAATGGAAGCCCCTTGTGCATTATGCGCACGTTAAAGAACACTTGGCAGATGAACATCGACAGGAGTAGGTCAAACATGGTCGCTGCCCGGGCAAAATTAATTTTAAAAATAAAATCTACTCAAAACGTTCAACTCTCGTCGATAAAATGAGAGTGCCCTCTAAAGTCGGAGAATATTTGCCTGTATGGTGAGGGACAAATGAGCTCACTGCTAAGGGTGAGACAAGTAGGAAAAAGTGATATTCAAGCAAAATTCATTCCCTCGAGACTTGGCTAGAGAAGTCTAATGCAAATACACAACTGTAAGATGTTCGTTGCCATGACCGCATACCGTAGCAGCGTAACTTCTTTACCTTACGATGATCGCACCACATACCGTAACAGCGTAACTTCTTTACCTTACCATGATTACACAGCATACGGTAGAGCGTAACGTCTTTACCTTACCATGAATACACCGCATACCGTAACAGCGTAACTTCTTTACCTTACCATGAATACACCGCATACCGTAACAGCGTAACTTCTTTACCTTACCATGAATACACCGCATACCGTAACAGCGTAACTTCTTTACCTTACCATGAATACACCGCATACCGTAACAGCGTAACTTCTTTACCTTACCATGAATACACCGCATACCGTAACAGCGTAACGTCTTTACCTTACCATGAATACACCGCATACCGTAACAGCGTAACTTCTTTACCTTACCATGAATACACCGCATACCGTAGAGCGTAACTTCTTTACCTTACCATGATCGCACCACATACCGTAACAGCGTAACTTCTTTACCTTACCATGATCACACAGCATACAGTAGCAGCGTAACCTTTTTTATCTTAACCATGAATACACCGCATACCGTAACAGCGTAACTTCTTTACCTTACCATGATCACACAGCATACAGTAGCAGCGTAACCTCTTTATTTTACCATGATCGCACCGCATACCGTAACAGCGTAACTTCTTTACCTTACCAATGTTAACATTTCTTCTTGATGACCTATGTTACTGGGAGTGACTTTATGAACTGTCTCGTTTGTGATATGCCCTCATTACGAGATGCCGGGGACTGGAGAGTAACACTTCATTTTCGCGACTTGTATGTCTCTTGCTAATTCTACATTTTCGACAAATTTCTCCCAAAAATATCGGGATATTGATACTGCCAGTGTATGCAGGAATCTAATCTTGCATTTTATGTTGCTTGATTCGTCTTGCCAAATTATTTTCGGCTCGTGTTAAATCAGCTGTTGTCTGCTCTTTTCGTGTTTTGATTTCCCTTTTGGAATCATTGTTATTGATCACGGATCCTAGCTGTTTGACTTGCTGCGCGATTCATTTATTTATTGATATGAAAACTGGAGACGTTTACTTACACTTACTTAGGGGGATACTTGAGATCAAACAGCCAGACACCGTTAGAGATGATAAAGTGTGGCAGAAAACAAATTAATACCTTGTGGGAGAAACGATAATCGAAAGACGGTATAGATGCATGACACACGTTTCGAAAAACGACTTTAAGCATTACCAGATAAGCTTTCACGTGGAACCAACAAGGAATAAGGAGACAGTGATGACGTAGAAACACATTGGGATGAACAATAGACTCATAGATCAAAAAGAGGAATTACGACTAGAGAAAATTAAAATTGACAGCAAAAGACATAGATGATTCAATATCTCTTGTTGATAGAACAAGCGCAATAGAGGGTTAAGAAAGGTAGAGTCGAAGAGGATAAATTAGAATACAACAGAATAGAATGTAATACGATACAACAGTACATAAATGAACAGAATAAAATGCAACAGAAAAGAATAGAATAGAATCATCCTCATCATTTACCATGCCTGCTGGCGTAGATGATCATGTCACTCCACAACTTTCGATTTCGACGGTTATTTATCATTTCTGTTGTTGACCTTCTGTCAAGCCATTCTCTTCAGTCGTCTGGTTATCTTTCCTTTTTGCTTCCCTCTATCTCTTCGTCCCTCAATTTTCCCAGTTGTCACAATATATTCCAGTTGTTCCCTTATCTTTACATGGCCAAAGAATAATTATTGTTTCTTCCTAATATAGGAAATTAGCTCCCTTTTTGCTTTGGCCTTTTTCATAACGTTTTCATTATTCTTCTTAGCGGTCCATGGTATTCTCAACATTCTTCTGTAAAACCACATTTCTACAATCTCCAGTGACTTTCTTGTCTGTTGTCATATTGTCCGTGATTCACATCCATATGTTAAAACTAGAATAGAGTAGAATAGAATAGAATAGAATAGAATAGAGTAGAATAGAATAGTTTAGGTACTGATGTATGAACTTAAGTACCACAAGGATAATCGTTTTCTACTGTGTAAATCGACAGATTTTGATCCGTATTGAACCAGATTAATGTCCATTTATATGGGATTTTACTGACGCATCCGAAGTAGTCATACATTCGACACAGTGAGGTAACAATAAATGTAAACATAGAAATTGAATTCGTTCAAGTCTTCATAAAAATAAATCATAACAAAGGCAGGATCAAGAAAACTCCATATATTGTATTATATAATCATATAATTCATAATCTCGTATTTCTTAATCATATAATTCATAATCTCGTATTATTTAATCATTAAAAGGCGCAGGAGAAATGAGTCAAGGTCAGGCACCACGAATGCATTTTGTTCGTTCTGCGTTGGATCTGTCTGTTTACTATTCCCAGATTCAGCCACGAGAGAAGCTGTTCAGCAAAGCAACATCCAGTATAAGACACTAATATTTTTTACCAAACTACTGACTTATCATGATTACTTGCTACCAACCGTCTGTCAAGACGCCAAAGGCCATATTATGATACTTCATAATCTCGAATTACTTAATCATATAATTAATAATCTCATATGACTTAATCATATAAACCATAATCTCATATTACTTAATCATATAATTCATAATCTCATATTACTTAATCGTATAAACCATAATCTCGTATTACTTAATCATATCAATTTTGATGTGAAGTGCGATTATTGGAAGTTGTATTTTATTCGTTGCTCATTTTGTTTAAACACAAAGTGTTATTTTAGTACGGCCATCTCTAGAAGTAAGGGCAGCAAACAGAGTGGAAAATCCATAACCATCACATTGTGACGTCTTCAGCTACTCCAGCTATAGGCGGCTGACGTCATTTTACCCACGACTGCCTCTACTCGCTAAGCTAAAAACGTCATAAAATTGGGGTAATTCCTTCCCTAATGACATACACTACACAGGATACATACCAAATGAACTAAAAACATCAACTTTCATTGCATTGCCTAAAAAGAATGGTGCAGTTGAATGCAGTGGAGCTAAAAGGTAGAAGAGAGAGAGTTGAATGCAGTGATTTTTAGAACAATAAGCCTAATGAGCCAGGTAACCAAAATTTTACTAAAAGTTATACAAGAAAGAATTCAGAATAAAATTAATAATGAATTAGATGAACAGCAATTCGGATTCAGGAAAAACAGTGGGACAAAAGAAGCCATATTCAGCATGAGGACATTGATTGAAAAGTACATAGAAGTAAACAAACCAATATATGCCTGCTTTATAGACTACACCAAAGCTTTTGATAGAATACACCATAATCAACTTATAGACTGCCTAAAAGATATAAATCTGGATGACACAGACACACGACTGATATACAGTTTGTACTGGGAGCAAACAATAATAAAATATAACAAGGAGAATTCTACACCCATTGATATAAAAAGAGGAGTAAGACAAGGATGCATCCTATCACCAAGCTTGTTCAATTTATACACTGAGCAAATCTTTAAAAACATCACACAGATGCCAGGCCTAAACATTATTTGAAAGATAATCAATAACCTAAGATATGTTGACGATACTGTTCTACTAGCAGAAAATCCAAAAGATCTACAACAATTACTTAATGTAATAAACGTGACAAGCAAAAAATATTTACTAGATATGAATATCAAAAAGACTAAAACTATGATCATAAACAAAGAAAATTCTCAAGATCTACAATTAAATATCAAAGTGGAAGGAATACATCTGGAGACAGTTCAGAACAATAACTACCTGGGACATACTATAACCAGTGATGGAAAATGTACAACTGAAATAAATAAAAGAATAGGTATGGCAAAAAGTAATTTTAATGTCATGAAGAACATACTAACAACGAAACAAATAACATCAGGACTAAAACTAAGAATAGCAAAATGTTACATCTTCTCAATATTCCTGTATGGTGCAGAAACATGGACATTAAACCAGAATACAGAACAGAGAATTGAAGCCTTTGAAATGTGGATTTATAGAAGAATAGGTAGAATTGGATGGAAAGAAAAGAAAACAAACTATGAAGTTTTAAAACAACTAAAAATGAAAAGAGAACTACTAAACAAAATTAGAACAAGAAAAATGAAATATTTTGGTCATGTTAAAAGACACAACAGCCTAATAAAAGTAATATTGGAAGGGAAAACACAAGGTAAAAGAGGCAGAAGCAGATCAAGACTAACATGGACGAGTAACATCAAAAGATAGACAAGTCAACCTATGACTATCTGCACCATCAAAGCAAGAGACAGAGTAGAATGGCGCTCCATTGTAGCCAACCTTCGATGCGGAGACGGCACTCAATGATGATGATGAATTCCTTTCCTGTCCTATGTTCCTGTTACTACAGGTGACTACGCACATTAGTTATAACCTTAGTCACTCTGTTATACATATCTGGGTCTGACTGAATGCCTTGACTTATCTGTGGGATTCGGTTATGTCTTCTCAACATTCCTATATGAAGCAGAAGCATGGACATTAGACAAGAAAACAGAACAGTGAATTAAAGCCTTTGAAATGTGGATGTATAGAAGAATAGGTAGAATTGGATGGAAGGAAAAGAAAACAAACGATGAAGTCTTTAAACAACTAAAAATGAAAAGAGAACTACTAAGCACAATTCAAACAAGACAAATGCGTTTTTTGGGCCATGTTAAAAGATACAACAGCCTACTAAAAGTAATCCTGGAGGGGAAAATACGAGGTAAAAGAGGCAGAGACAGAGCAAGACTAACATGGACGAGTAACATCAAAAGATGGACAAATCAGCCAATGACAACCTGCACCATCAAAGCAGGAGACAGAGCAGAATGGAGCTCCATGGTAGCCAACCTTCGTTGCGGAGACGGCACTCGATGAATGAATGTCTGTTCATACGATGAAGTTGTGTCTACAGCATATGAAGAAAATGTCCACCACGTGTCTCAAGACATTTGTTTGACTCACCTCTTCATATTTTTGAAAACCTTCTGGATAATGGCCGGTTATATTTGTTGGATCTAGATTACGATTTCTTCTTTCAAGTCATTAACTGTTTGAGGATTATTTAGATGAACTTTTTATTTTAGCGCACACCACTGATAATAGTCAGTCGGAGTGATGACTTATGAGTCTGAAAATTTCCTTACAAATTGTCAAATTACTTCTTCAGTATATTTGGCACCATTACGGAAGAAATGTTAGAAAAAAAAACTGTTTTCAATATTTAACACCATTTCCTTTCAGCAATGAAACCATCAAAATATAACAACGGCTTGTGTGTTAGGTTGCAGACGGGATTGTGGACACAGAATAGTATGACGTAAATGTCATCAATCGGTGACGTAATTTCAACAATGTTCTTCAGGTCACTGCGCAGGGACCGTAATATTTTTGTAATGAAGATAAATTGTATACTATAGTTTTACTACTGAATGTATTCACTTCCTGATAAGGGAAGAGCTGGGATATATTGTGACAACTGGGAAAATTGGGGGACGAAGAGACAGAGGGAAGTCAAGAGAAAAGATGCCAAACAGCTTAAGTAAATGTTCTTTATACAATTAAAGAAACTAAGATATTATATTGTAATTAGTATTCGTGATAGCTCAGTGGTTAGTGAACTGGACTACAAAGGACAAGGGATAGGGTTCGATCCCAACGGACGGCTCCTGGGTTCACCCAGCCTTAAATGGATACCGGATTTTTTTTCTGGGAAAGTAAAGCGGCGCGGGCGTAATACCGACCACATTTCGTCGAAAATCATGTGCTGAAGGTCTGTACAATTTATGATCACTAACACCATATTCCCTATACGCCACTTGGCGTGACGGGGGTACATTACTTCTTTTTACTTTTTATTTTTATTATTATTATTATTACAATAAACGGCAATAATTTGAAGAAATTATTTTGTATAGCTTAAATTACGTAATCTTTGTATCGCCAGATTTTTTCAGATTATTCCAGATGATATTGTTTTGTTGTTATTATTAAACATTCCCTTGTCACGACGAAATGCGGTTGAGAGAAGAATTATCTTGCAGCGAGAACGTGACACGATCAACACCAATGGCTATCCGGCAACATAACGAACGAAAGTCTATTTCGCTCTTGTTGCAAAGAAAATTAATAGAAGAATAGGTAGAATTGGATGGAAAGAAAAGAAAACAAACGATGAAGTTTTAAACGACTAAAAATGGCAAGAGAACTGCTAAAAACAATTAGAACAAGATACATGAAATTTTTGGGGTATGTTAAAAGACACAACAGCCTACTAACAGTAGTATTGGAAGGGAAAATACAAGGTAAAAGAGGCAGAGCAGATCAAGACTAACATGGACGAGCAACATCAAAAGATGGACAAGTCAACCTATGACAATCTGCACCATCAAAGTAAGAGACAGAGTGGAATGGCGCTCCATGGTAGCCAACCTTAGATGCGGAGACGGCACTTAATGATGATGATGATGATGATGATGATGATGATGATGCAGAGAAAAAGAATCGACAACGGAATGTTCTGTACAAGTAATATTCCAAGGCTGCGTGTGTGAGTACACGAGTAATCTACGAGTATTGATTTTTTTCCATACATGTAATACGATTTATAATGCGATTTTGGAGGCATATTAAAAGACACAGTAGCCAGCTAAAATTAATCATGGAATTAAATATACAATGTAAAAGAGGCAGTGACAGACCAAGATTAACATGGACAAGTAATATTAATAGATAGACATGTCAGCATATTACAACCCGCACTATCAAAGCAAGAGCCCGAGTGGAATGGCGCTCCATGGTGGCCAACATTTGATGTGGAAACGGTACACAATGATGATGATGAATGTGACCACTCTTGACTTCGTGTATCGACTCCACCATCCACCCTTGGATATAAGAAGATTGCTTAATAAAAATCTGATAAATGCCAACATAACAAACATTACTTTGGTTAAGTCTTTCCGTCTGTGTGTTTCCCAGCGACGAATTGGCCATTGTGTTTCCCAGCGACGAATTAGCCATTGTGTTTCCCCGCGACGAATTAGTCATTGTGTTTCCCCGCGACGAATTAGTCATTGTGTTTCCCCGCGACGAATTAGTCATTGTGTTTCCCAGCGACGAGCTAGTCATTGTGTTTCCCCACGACGAATTAGTCATTGTGTTTCCCCGCGACGAATTAGTCATTGTGTTTCCCAGCAACGAATTAGTCATTGTGTTTCCCAGCGACGAATTAGTCATTGTGTTTCCCAGCGACGAATTAGTCATTGTGTTTCCCAGCGACGAATTAGCCATTGTGTTTCCCAGCGACGAATTAGTCATTGTGTTTCCCAGCGACGAATTAGCCATTGTGTTTCCCCGCGACGAATTAGTCATTGTGTTTCCCAGCCACGAATTAGTCATTGTGTTTCCCAGCCACGAATTAGCCATTGTGTTTCCCATCGACGAATTAGTCATTGTGTTTCCCAGCGACGAATTAGTCATTGTGTTTCCCCTCGACGAATTAGTCATTGTGTTTCCTAGCCACGAATTAGTCATTGTGTTTCCCAGCCACGAATTAGTCATTGTGTTTCCCAGCGACGAATTAGTCATTGTGTTTCCCAGCGACGAATTAGCCATTGTGTTTCCCAGCGATGAATTAGCCATTGTGTTTCCCATCGACGAATTAGCCATTGTGTTTCCCAGAATGTATTGAAAAAATATAGCAAAAACAGTATGGTTAAAGCTTTATGTAATCCCTTGACGACACAAATTAGAACAAAGTTTCGGTTCAATAGGCCTTCAGCAGGAACAAACATAGAACACACACGCACAGATAGGTATTTAAGAAAAAAAAAAATTTAATATTTATTATTTGTTTTGGTTAAATACATATCTGTGTGTGTGTGTGTGTGTTGTATGTTTGTTCCTGCTGAAGGCCTACTGAACCGAAACGTTGTTCTAATTGATATCGTCCGATTATTTCGTGCAGCTTTAACCATACAGTCTTTTCTATAATTGTTTCTAATATTTTTCCCATTTCTCCATACAATTAGCACTGCTGCAGCTCGCATTTTTTTTATGTTTATATGCATTTCTTTGCTTTTGATCCTGCTTTCTTGAATGTTAACAGTTAAGATTCATCATCATCAAGTATCGGTCCTGCTGGCGTATGTGATAATGTCTCTACACAACTTTCGATCTCGGCAGCTATTTATCATTTCTGTTGTTGACCTTCTGCCAAGCCATTCTCTTAAGCTGTCTGGTATTTTTTCTCGTTGCTTCCCTCTATCTCTTCGTCCCTCAATTTTCCTAGTTATCACAATATATTCCAATTGTTCTCTTCTCATTACATGGCCAAAAAATGATGATTGTTTCTTCCTAACATTGGAAATTAGCTCTCTTTTTGCTTTGACCTCTTTCAGAACGTTTTCATTACTCTTCTTAGCTGTCCATGGTACTCTCAACATTCTTCTGTAAAACCACATTTCTACAAACTCCAGTGATTTCCTGGTCTGTTGTCCTATTGTCCATGATTCACATCCATATATCAAGACTGGCTCTACATAACATTTAAGAACTCTTTTTTCTTGTTTCTATTGTCAAAAATGAATTGCATAGTATCTTCCTCATTTTTTGGAAAGCTGTTTTTGTCTGAGCCATTCTGCATCTCACCTCTTCTGTACATCTTCCGTCTGAGCTTAACAAAAAAAAAAAAAGTAAAGTACCCCCGTCACGCCAAGTGACGTATAGGGAATATGGTGTTAGTGACCATAAATTTTACAGACCTTCGGCACATGATTTTTGGGGTAATGTAGTCGGTAATACGCCTATGCCGCTTTACTTTCCCAGAAAAAAATCCGGTACCCATTTAAGGCTGGCTGAACCGGAAGTCGTCGGTTGGGATCGAACCCTACAAAGTTAACAAAGTTACCAAATATTTAAATTCATTTACCTGCTTTAATATTGTTCCACTTGTCTTTATTTTGCACTGAGGTGATGTCTTTTTCTTTGTTGTTACCATTACTTCTGTCTTTTTGCTATTAAGGCTGAGTCCTTTATTTTTGCTTTCAGTTAAGATTAAGAAAAACAAAATGTTGCTATTAGCTGACTGTTAAATAAACAAGTCACCTGGGTATGATATAAGTGCAGGGCACAACATATGCAACCATGTTAGGTACTATTTTTTTTTTATTTCTTTGCTGCTTTATTGTTTTATGTCTTTATTTATGTGTATGTGTAGGGAGCAAGAAGCTTATACATGTATGTTGAAATGGAATTGTTGCACAGGTCGTCCCAGCAGTTTTGAAATTTAAAAAATTGAAAACCCAAAGAAAGTCTTTAATATTGTCTTTCATTTGTAAATGTTGGCATGTTTGCTCTTAGGGTTGTTGCGTTTTCTTGAATTTGCAACCTACGTAGATGTGTGCAGTATGTGGATCTTACTTTCTTTTTTTTACAGTTTTTTTTTATTGAGTGTGATTTCTGCAGTGTATGTGTGACGATGTTTGGGCTAGTCATATAGAGGTAAGGAAGGAAGGAAGGAAGGAAAAAAGTAAAGAAAAATAAAGAGAAAGAGAATGAAAGAGAAAGAAAGAAAGAACAAAAAAAAACGAAAGAAAGAAAGAAAGAAAGAAAACAAGAAAATAAGATTTCACAATTTATATAACGAGACCTCTCGTTCCTTCGTCTACTTAAAGGAACAACTAATTGTCACATTCGCGCACTCTCCTTTTTCCTCTCTCATTACTCTCTGGTGATCCAAAACAGTCCCTTCCGTCTGGAATTCATCTTTACTTACTCTTTTCTCTATTCAATCCATTACTACTTTAGATCCGGTCTCTTTTATGTTCCTTTTGTGTGTGTGTTCTTCTCCATTCTCATTATCATATGCTCTTATATTCTTTTCTCTTACGTCTTCCCATTTTGTTTTACGTTCGATCTCATCTCATAAGATGATTATTGAGTTGTTCAGCACCTTATACTAAATGCTGTAATTATTGAGCTGTTCGATCCGGCATATCCGATATTATAGCCTAATCGACCATTCATTGATAAAAAAAATTATTCAGAGTGATATTAGTCTCACAAATCAGCCTATGACAATCTGCACCACCAAAGCAAGAGACAGAGTGGTATCTAAGCGATCTATGGTAGCCAACATTCGATGCGACGACGGCATTCAATGAATAAATTAGTCTCTAAAAGCGGCATTGATGTGAATTGTTTTGTTCTATATCAGGTGTTGTATACTTCTGAAGACAGAATTGATTTTTTCTTATTTATTTATTTACTTAATTTTGTGTGCTATTATTTTTATTTTTATATTATTTACTTAATTGTTTTATGTTTTAATGTAGAAAAAAAGGGGGGGGGGGGGGCCGAAGTTATGATCAGTGGCGTTTCGTGAGTAGCCAGCGTCGGGGCAACGGAAGTATTGCGCCTCTAAAAAGATGTTTCTATTTATAACAATTATTTCCTTTTTCTTCTTTAAATTGTACGCTTTTCTTTACCCACTCCCATCAGGCTCACCGAACGTTACGCCACTGGCTATGGTGATAGTTTTTGTTACACGCCATCTCCTATTTCCCGACATTTTGCTATTCGATGCTCTTGTCTCTACCCACTCCCATCAGGCTCACCGAACATTACGCCACTGGCTATGGAGATAGTTTTTGTTACACGCCATCTCCTATTTCCCGACATTTTGCTATTCGATGCTCTTGTCTCTGCCAACTCATTATTTTTTCTGTCCTATATTTGTTTATTGATTTATTTCCCTTGCCCAAATATAACAATTAACTTCTTGCGTCCTTCGTTCACAGTATGTGTGCACACATGTTTCATCCTTTCTTATCTTCCAATTACTATTTATCCATTACAATTACCATTTACCCATTACAATTACCATATTTTATAATATGATTACCGTTTCTCTCAAACAAGTGGGATCTGAAACCTGCACAAAACATGCTCAAACAAGGAAAAAAGACTAAATGTCTTCCACATGCGATGTCTTCGCAGAATAATGCACATCAAATGGCAGGACAAAATAACCAACTTAACTGTCCTGCAACGTGCTAAGACCCCAACAATCATGTCGATGCTCAGATGTCGAAGACTAAGATGGCTGGGGCATGTCCAGCGAATGGAAGAAAAGCGCATCCCCAGGCAAATAAAATATGGTGAACTAACACACGGAAAAAGACAAATCAGTAGATCTAAACTACGATATAGAGATATCTGTAAATCATCTCGGAATGACTTCTCCATCTGTGAAAATGACTGGTAACATCTGGCAAGTGGACAGAACATCGTGGACAGAACGAAAATGAACGTTGGTGCGCAAAATAAATACCCTGTCAGTCTTGTCTAATCACACAAGAACATATCAGCATAGAGCACAAACACCGAGGCATCCGAGATGGTCCGTGGAGCCATTATGAGCGTTAGTTAATATTTTAAAAGCTGGTAGAAATGTTTTTTTTTTTCCGACATAAGACTTGTTTGTATAAACTTCCCGCACTTACAAAATAGCATATACGTTTTTTTTTTATTATTTTCTAAACGTTAGCTTGTATGTTTTTGATTAAACTTTCTGCCGAATCTGTCATATTTTTGTTTTGGTTCTTATTAGATTTGGCCCACTTGAAACAGAAACAGGATGTAGATATTTAACAAAGTACTTCCGTTTCCAGGTTCATTTCCTTGTTCTACCTGTCTTTGATTTTCTATCTTTTCTCTTGTTGGTGTGTAGTTTCCCGGAGAGTTCTTTGAAAATCCCTAAATTATCTGTTGGTTCACTTCTCATTGTGATAGACAAAATGATTGTGGCTCTTGAATAAAAAAAAAAAACCTAAGCGTTTAACGCATTGCTGCTTTTGACAGTCGCATGACGAGTATTAGTCTTAAAAAGACGTGAAATGGACGTTAATTACGTCGCGCTTTACAATTTACAGTAAGAATTTTATTTTAAAGCCTTTGAGCCCGACATATCCGATTTTCTGTACTTCATTATTTGGACACCGAAGGTGCCTTCCTTTCCGTGGTTAAGAATGGTCAACCTGGCAAGTCATTCAGGATGCTCCAAGAAGCCACTTCAATCTTTACCTAACTGTTTCCGGGGAATTGAAGAAGAGAAAGAGAACTCTTTATTCTTTCTGTTATTCTCTCTCATTCAAATTCTCTGTTTTATTTTCCTACTCCCATTTCATTTATTCTTCCCCTGCTTTACACTTTATCTCTTTCCATCGCCGTGTCTTACTCTCCCGCTTTTGTTTTTTTTTCTTCCTATTAACGCTGTACATCAGCTCTTCTTGTTCTCTAAAGCTCCACTTCTGTTCTCCTTCTTCCTCCCATTATCCCTCATTTCTTTCTTTCACACACTCTTCCAAAAAGCGATGGTGTTACAATTTTTCCTGTATAATGAGCGATATTTATGTCACTTCAAACCATAGAGAAATCAAGGAATAAAAAGATGCGAAGATCATTTTTCTTTGCAAGAACTAAAATTCACTGTACACATGCACGCACGCACACCCTCCCCCCCCCCCACACACACACACAAACACGCACACACCAATCTATGATCTTACTTCCGGTTCGTCTTTTCTTCTTCTTCTATCCTTCCTCTATTGCCGTTGGCGTCGAGGGGAGATACAATCTGCGATTCTTTGCTCTTCTGTTGACCTCTTCTGATGTTATTCCTCCTAGTGACTCTAGTATTCCCTTTATCCATCTCTTTCTCGGTCTTCCTCTTAATCTGGCGTTTTCGTAGCGTTTGTTTATATCTCTTTCAGTCATACATCCGGTTATGAGGCATAAATCTGGTTTAAGTAAAATAAATTGGAAGGAAGTAACGTACACAGCGTGTAATTAGCAAGCAAATTCATTTGTGCTCTAGTAGACTCATTGTATATGCGAAAAAGTAGCAGTGTTAATTGCATTAAAGAGGTGTCAATCACGGTGCCACATGACTTAAAGCTGCAATCGTTACTCGCGAAATGGCATTCGCATCATTTCTTGAAATGTCTATACCTTCATGGTACATTTCTGTCTGGTGCTCCCACTATGCACCGTAATGTAAAGATTTCCTCCCCTGCCTTGCTTGGCATATGGGGAATAAGGTGTTTGTGACCATATTTGTTTCTTACCACATTTTTAGGTGATGTGGTCGATATCACGCCAAGCCGCCTTTAATTCCCATTTTAAAAAATCATTATCATCATTAAGTGCCGTCTCCGAAGCGAAGGTTGGCTACCATGGAGCGCCATTCTGCTCTGTCTCTTGCTTTGACGGTGCAGATTGGCATAGGTTGACTTGTCCATCTTTTAATGTTACTCGCCCATGTTAGTCTTGGTCTGCCTCTGCCTCTTTTACCTTGTATTTTCCCTTCCAATATTACTTTTATTAGGTTGTTGTGTCTTTTAACATGCCCTAAAAATTTCATTTGTCTTTTCTGAATTGTATTTAGTAGTTCTCTTTTTATTTTTAGTTGTTTTAAAACTTCATCGCTTGTTTTCTTTTCTTTCCATCCAATTCTACCTATAAGAAAAATATATGATCCTCATATTTAGAGGCTTGGTGAACCCCGGAGCCTTTCTTATCGGTCCGAAAAATATCCGCCACTTCAGAATATTGAACGCGAACCCTTCTGATCGGGAAGTGAGCACGTCAACCACTCAGCCACCTAGGCTACTCGGTATTTCTGTGTACTATACTGGGAGGGTAACTTAAATAATATCCCATATAACATATACCATGTGCGTAAGCACTCAAAGTATTATGCTAAAGCACACGGAGCTGTGTGGGGAAACCTGGTGTACAAAGCTCTTTATTTATTACCGTTTCACCAACTCAGTGAGTCAGAAACACATTCTTTAAGCCAATGAGGTCTACTGAAGAGCTCAAGGCAGGCTTGAGAAACACCTTCATGTTATATTCGCCATCACTTAATCACCAACCTACAACAATGTAGAGTAAAAAAAAACGAGGGAAGAATCCAACCAGGCATTGCTAGGAGTATGAGGAATATTGTGTTTACGATAGTTTTTAACGACTAAAGGCACATCTTGGGGTGATACGTTCGGTATTGCGTCAGGTCGCCTTTACGTCCCAAAAAGATTACTCGACAGGTGTGAGATCCTGACAGAACAGGCGTTCTCGACAGGTGTGAGATCCTGACATAACAGGCGTACTCGACAGGCGTGAGATTGTGACATAACAGGCGTACTCGACAGGTGTGAGATCCAGACATAACAGGCATACTCGACAGGTGTGAGATCCAGACCTAACAGGCATACTCGACAGGTGTGAGATCCTGACATAACAGGCGTACTCGACAGGCGTGAGATTGTGACATAACAGGCGTACTCGACAGGTGTGAGATCCAGACATAACAGGCGTACTCGACAGGCGTGAGATTGTGACATAACAGGCGTACTCGACAGGTGTGAGATTCTGACATAACAGGCGTACTCGACAGGCGTGAGATCCAGACATAACAGGCGTACTCGACAGGCGTGAGATTCTGACATAACAGGCGTACTCGACAGGCGTGAGATCCAGACATAACTGGCGTACTCGACAGGCGTGAGATTGTGACATAACAGGCGTACTCGACAGGTGTGAGATTCTGACATAACAGGCGTACTCGACAGGTGTGAGATCCAGACATAACAAGATTACTCGACATGTGTGAGATCCAGCATAACAGGCGTACTCGACAGGTGTGAGATCCAGACGTAACAAGCTTACTTGACAGGTGTGAGATCCAGACGTAACAAGCTTAATCGACAGGTGTGAGATCCAGACGTAACAAGCTTACTTGACAGGTGTGAGATCCAGACGTAACAAGCTTACTTGACAGGTGTGAGATCCAGACGTAACAAGCTTAATCGACAGGTGTGAGATCCGGACGTAACAAGCTTACTTGACAGGTGTGAGATACAGACGTAACAAGCTTACTTGACAGGTGTGAGATACAGACGTAACAAGCTTACTTGTCTGGTGTGAGATACAAACATAACAGCTTTATTCGGCATGTTTTGATATATACAACGTACTTCATAAGTATAGGAGTCGCGATAGCTGAGTGGTTAGTGAAGTGGACTACAAAGGGCAAGAGGTAGGGTTCAATATCAACCGACGGCTTCCGGTTCACCCACCCTTGAATGGGTACCTGATTTTTTTTTCTGGGAAAGTAAAGCGGCACGTGCGTAATACCGACCACATTACCCCAAAAATCATGTGCCGATGGTCTGTAAAATGTATGGTCACTAACACCATATTCCCTATACGCCACTTGGCCTGACAGGGGTACTTTACTTTACTTTTTTGGTTCATAAATATGAGGTACATGACACTAAATACTCGTGTTTTCTTCATGGCTGACTAGTCTCTGAGTACAGCTCCAAATACTTACATTCTCTCTCATTTGGCAATACAAGGTAAAAGAGGCATAGGCCGACCAAGAATAACATGGACGAATAACATCAAAAGATGGACAAGTCAGCCTATGACAACCTTCCCCATCAAAGCAAGAGACAGAGCGGAATGGCACTCCATTGTAGCCAACCTTCGATGTGGTGACGGCACTCAGTGATAATGATGATGATGACTTACACAATTTTATGTGTTCCTTCTTTATCTACACTAAGGCAGGAATTATTCCTAGCTTTCTTCTTAATTCTTCATCTCTGATCTTATATTTCACCCCGTTTCCTATTATTCATCTACCACATTTCATCCCGGTGTTGTTGCTTATACTTCAAATTAACACTTCTATGACAGGCTGCAATTCTTTACTTTAATCCTCTCTAAATTTCAATAAAATTGTGATCAAACCGTCAGTAGTATACCAGGAAGGATCTGGTTATTATTTAGGCGCAAATTAACAAAGCTATATAGTAGGCGCATTTCGCGCGAAATGTACACGAGAATCAAGGGGAGTTAATCGGTCGTGCGACGGCGTGACCCCTCATGTGGCGGGCGCGTGGTGACCTCGCGGCGGGCGCCGGATCGTGAGGTCGTCGTGTTGACCTCGGGGCGGATCGCATGTCGACGGGTGACCCCTTCAGATTAGCTCGAGTGGTTCGGACAGCGTGCTATCGGCTCGGGGATTATCTCGATTCGGTGGGACGCTATCGCGCCAGGTAGCCGTTAGAAAATATTTATAGCTATGTAGTTGGGTGTCTGCTTAACGTTGTACCATAAATGAAGCATAAGGGTGAAACAGTTAGAGATTACTGGTTAGTCTAAGCTGGTAGTGTAAATATGTTCCTCGGTGTTAGTGGTTCGCTATCTCTCTCTCTCTACTATTCCAGCCTAGATTTCCCTCCATTGAAACACTTACTCATTCTCTCCATTTATCCCGATCATCGCACCTTCCTTCTCTCTCTCTCTCTCTCTCTCTCTCTCTCTTTCTCCCCTATCCTCTCTTAGACTTCTAACCGATCAGTCCACCCTCCACCTCTCCCTTTAGCTCTCCAGCCCTCCCTCATATTTTTAGCGTCCCTCCTATTGTAACACTTGATTTATCTCAGCATGTATACCTAGCATCTCGCCTTCTTTCTCATAGGCTTCTCTCTCTCTCTTCTAACCCCTACTAGACTTCTCTCCTACCATTCCACCTTTCTTCCTCTCACTCTCTCTCTCTCTCTCTCTCTCTCTCTCTCTCTCTCTTTACCTCGCCTAGCGTTCCGCATTCATTCGTATTTTTTACCTTACCGCCAGTGTAACACATTAATAACATTGAATTGTCATTACAAAAAGACTTGAAATATCTACTTTTTAAAGAACCAATAAGATAAACATATGAAAAACGAAGGAATAATACACTCGACAAGGCTTAACAGACGTACTTTATACACATCACCATTAATACAACTGAAATTCCTTTAATTATAACCTATCACATCGTTATGAGCTAAGAGAAAAACTGAAAAAAATTCAACTTACACCGTAAAATATTCCACTACAACACAGACCGCTAGACCGAACAGTACTATGAAAATAAACGTCCGTGAATCAAGCGCGCTTATAACACGAAGTCTCACATCCGACTAGTTTAAATATAATCTGGTAAATAAAATTTGGACGATACTATTCCACCCTCGACTAATATCTAGGTTAACCAATCAGAGAAGAAGATTTCTATCGGACACCCATCAACGAAATGACTGACCTCTGGATTAACTAATCGGAGAAGAGGATTACTGTTATCGTGATAACTGACCTCATTTTCAACTTGAAGTGCTGTCGAGTCTGATGGATGGGTTACTTTAAATCGATTCGGCCCCTGATACAATCCACCTAGCGGGTCAATGGTGGGGGGAAATAATACAAGTGGCGGGTTACTTGAACGCGTTTTGACCCCTGCTGCAATACCAGGAGTTCCATGACAGTTATAAATAGTTAGATACAACAAGCAGGAAGTTATATTAAGGACAGAAATCTAGCAGGCAATGGCAGAAACCTAAGAGGCAAGGACAGAAAACTAGGGGGGTCGTGGTTCGTGGTTCGGTAAGTCTGTGGTTCGTTAAGTCCGTGGTTCGTGGGGTTGTGGTTCGTGGTTCGTTAGCTGATGGTTCGTTAAGTCCGTGGTTCGTGGGGTTGTGGTTCGTGGTTCGTTAGTTGATGTTCGTTAAGTCCATGGTTCGTAGGGGTTGTGGTTCGCGGTTCGTGAGTTGATGGTTCGTTAAGTTCGTGGTTTGTTAAGTTCGTTGTTCGTGAGTTTGTGGTTCGTTAGTTGATGGTTCGTTAAGTCCGTGGTTCGTGGGGTTGTGGTTCGTGGTTCGTTAGTTGATGGTTCGTTAATTCCATGGTTCGTAGGGTTGTGGTTCGCGGTTCGTGAGTTGAGGGTTCGTTAAGTTCGTGGTTCGTGGGGTTGTGGTTCGTGGTTCGTTAGTTGATGGTTCGTTAAGTCCGTGATTCGTGGGGTTGTGGTTCGTGGTTCGTTAGTTGATGGTTCGTTAAGTCCATGGTTCGTGGGGTTGTGGTTCGTGGTTCGTTAGTTGATGGTTCGTTAAGTCCATGGTTCGTAGGGGTTGTAGTTCGCGGTTCGTGAGTTGATGGTTCGTTAAGTTCGTGGTTTGTTAAGTTCGTTGTTCGTGAGTTTGTGGTTCGTTAGTTGATGGTTCGTTAAGTCCGTGGTTCGTGGGGTTGTGGTTCGTGGTTCGTTAGTTGATGGTTCGTTAAGTCCATGGTTCGTACGGGTTGTGGTTCGCGGTTCGTGAGTTGAGGGTTCGTTAAGTCCGTGGTTCGTGGGGTTGTGGTTCGTGGTTCGTGAGTTGAGGGTTCGTTAAGTTCGGGGTTCGTGGGGTTGTGGTTCGTGGTTCGTTGTTGATGGTTCGTTAAGTCCATGGTTCGTGGGGTTGTGGTTCGCGGTTCGTGAGTTGAGGGTTCGGTAAGTCCGTGGTTCGTGGTTTGTTAAGTTCGTTGTTCGTGAGTTTGTGGTTTATTAAGTTTGTAGTTTGTTAAGTGCGTGGTTCGAGAGGTCGTGAGCAAGGGCAGAAACCTAAGAGGCAAGGGCAGAAACCTAGGAGGCAAGGTCAGAAACCTAGGAGGCAAGGGCAGAAACCTAGGAGGCAAGGGCAGAAACCCAAGAGGCAAAGACAGAAACCTAGGAGTCAAGGGCAGAAACCTAGGAGGCAAGGGCAGAAATCTAGGAAGCAAAGGCTGAAAAACACTCGTACTGACTAAGGCTTCCAAGGTGTATTTGATTGTCGCCCTATTTTTGTCTGTATAACCTAATATATCACTTTCATTTAATCTATCGATAAACGTTTCAAAGTCATTTCTGTTGTTAACTAACAAGGGTTTGTCTAATCCTGTCGCGTTATTTGTGCTTGTGTGTGAAAGTAACGCAGCCAAATAGAACTGACCTCTGCGGCAATACCGGATGCGTTACTAAAAAGATTTTGACGTATGATGGCAATTTTATGAGTTTACCCCCTGATCATTTTTTAGGGATGCGCCCATGAAAGCGGTAAAAATCGTAAATTTTCACTCTAGGCATACCCCAAACTCTATTTTAGACATCCCCATTGCAAAAATTTACATTAAAAACCACTTTTAGGATTTTACCCCCTTATCATTTTTTTAGGGTTACGCCATGGAATCGATAAAAAGCGTTAATTTAGCACGCAGGCTTACCTAAAACTTTATTTTAGACATCCCCACACCAAAAATTAACTTAAAAATCACTTTTGAAATTGTTACCCCCTTACCATTTTTTAGGGTTACGCCATGGAATTGATAAAAATCATAAATTTAGCACGTAGGCGTACCTAAAACTTTATTTTAGACATCCACATACCAAAAATTTACTTAAAAATAACTTTTGAAATTGTAACCCCCTTACCATTTTTTAGGGTTACGCCCATGGAATCGATAAAAATCGTAATTTTAGCACGTAGGCTTACTTAAAACTTTATTTTAGACATCCCCATAGCAAAAATTAACTTAAAAATCACTTTTGAAATTGTAACCCCCCTTACCATTTTTGAGGGTTACGCCCCTGAAATCGATAAAAAGCGTAAATTTAGCACGTAGGCTTACTTAAAACTTTATTTTAGACATCCCCACACCAAAAATTAACTTAAAAATAACTTTTGAAATTGTAACCCCCCTTACCATTTTGGAGGGTTACGCCCTGAAATCGATAAAAATTTGAAACATAACCTCAAGGCATACCCCAAACATATTTTTTGACACCCCTACATATCAAATTCCAACAAAAAAACAACAAAAAAATAGTAGTAAGGAAGGGGGTTTAGTGCAAGGATTTGTATCGTGCAGGTAGTTTCGTGCAGGTATCGTGCAGCACAATCTCGTATCGTGCAGCACGATACATCTGCGTAGTATGAACGGCTCAAAAAACCATCCTAGGGTTACAATTTTAAAAGTGATTTTTAAGTTAATTTTTTTTTTATGGGGATGTCTAAAATAAAGTTTTAAGTAAGCCTACGTGCTAAAATTACGATTTTTATCGATTCCATGGGCGTAACCCTAAAAAATGGTAAGGGGGGTTACAATTTCAAAAGTTATTTTTAAGTAAATTTTTGGTATGGGGATGTCTAAAATAAAGTTTTAGGTATGCCTACGTGCTAAATTTACGATTTTTATCAATTCCATGGGCGTAACCCTAAAAAATGGTAAGGGGGGTAACAATTTAAAAAGTGATTTTTAAGTTAATTTTTGGTGTGGGGATGTCTAAAATAAAGTTTTAGGTAAGCCTGCGTGCTAAATTAACGCTTTTTATCGATTCCATGGGCGTAACCCTCAAAAATGATAAGGGGGTAAAATCCTAAAAGTGGTTTTTAATGTAAATTTTTGCAATGGGGATGTCTAAAATAGAGTTTGGGGTATGCCTAGAGTGAAAATTTACGATTTTTACCGCTTTCATGGGCGTATCCCTAAAAAATGATCAGGGGGTAAACTCATAAAATTGCCATCATACGTCAAAATTTTTTAGTAACGCATCCGGTATTGCCGCAGAGGTCAGTTCTATTTGGCTGCGTTACTTTCACACACAAGCTCAAATAACGCGACAGGATTAGACAAACCCTTGTTAGTTAACAACAGAAATGACTTTGAAACGTTTATCGATAGATTAAATGAAAGTGATATATTAGGTTATACAGACAAAAATAGGGCGACAATCAAATACACCTTGGAAGCCTTAGTCAGTACGAGTGTTTTTCAGCCTTTGCTTCCTAGGTTTCTGCCCTTGCCTCCTAGGTTTCTGCCCTTGCCTCCTAGGTTTCTGTCTTTGCCTCTTGGGTTTCTGCCCTTGCCTCCTAGGTTTCTGCCCTTGCCTCCTAGGTTTCTGACCTTGCCTCCTAGGTTTCTGCCCTTGCCTCTTAGGTTTCTGCCCTTGCTCACGACCTCTCGAACCACGCACTTAACAAACTACAAACTTAATAAACCACAAACTCACGAACAACGAACTTAACAAACCACGAACCACGGATTTACCGAACCCTCAACTCACGAACCGCGAACCACAACCCCACGAACCCCGGACTTAACGAACCCTCAACTCACGAACCACGAACCACAACCCCACGAACCACGGACTTAACGAACCCTCAACTCACGAACCGCGAACCACAACCCGTACGAACCATGGACTTAACGAACCATCAACTAACGAACCACGAACCACAACCCCACGAACCACGGACTTAACGAACCATCAACTAACGAACCACAAACTCACGAACAACGAACTTAACAAACCACGAACTTAACGAACCATCAACTCACGAATCGCGAACTACAACCCCTACGAACCATGGACGTAACGAACCATCAACTAACGAACCACGAACCACAACCCCACGAACCATGGATTTAACGAACCATCAACTAACGAACCACGAGCCACAACCCCACGAATCACGGACTTAACGAACCATCAACTAACGAACCACGAACCACAACCCCACGAACCACGGACTTAACGAACCCTCAACTCACGAACCGCGAACCACAACCCCTACGAACCATGGACTTAACGAACCATCAACTAACGAACCACAAACTCACGAACAACGAACTTAACAAACCACGAACTTAACGAACCATCAACTCACGAACCGCGAACCACAACCCCTACGAACCATGGACTTAACGAACCATCAACTAACGAACCACGAACCACAACCCCACGAACCACGGACTTAACGAACCACAGACTTACCGAACCACGAACCACGACCCCTTTAGTTTTCTGTCCTTGCCTCTTAGGTTTCTGCCATTGCCTGCTAGATTTCTGTCCTTAATATAACTTCCTGCTTGTTGTATCTAACTATTTATAACTGTCATGGAACTCCTGGTATTGCAGCAGGGGTCAAAACGCGTTCAAGTAACCCGCCACTTGTATTATTTCCCCCACCATTGACCCGCTAGGTGGATTGTATCAGGGGCCGAATCGATTTAAAGTAACCCATCCATCAGACTCGACAGCACTTCAAGTTGAAAATGAGGTCAGTTATCACGATAACAGTAATCCTCTTCTCCGATTAGTTAATCCAGAGGTCAGTCATTTCGTTGATGGGTGTCCGATAGAAATCTTCTTCTCTGATTGGTTAACCTAGATATTAGTCGAGGGTGGAATAGTATCGTCCAAATTTTATTTACCAGATTATATTTAAACTAGTCGGATGTGAGACTTCGTGTTATAAGCGCGCTTGATTCACGGACGTTTATTTTCATAGTACTGTTCGGTCTAGCGGTCTTTGTTGTAGTGGAATATTTTACGGTGTAAGTTGAATTTTTTTTCTGTTTTTCTCTTAGCTCATAACGATGTGATAGGTTATAATTAAAGGAATTTCAGTTGTATTAATGGTGATGTGTATAAAGTACGTCTGTTAAGCCTTGTCGAGTGTATTATTCCTTCGTTTTTCATATGTTTATCTTATTGGTTCTTTAAAAAGTAGATATTTCAAGTCTTTTTGTAATGACAATTCAATGTTATTAATGTGTTACACTGGCGGTAAGGTAAAAAATACGAATGAATGCGGAACGCAAGGCGAGGTAAAGAGAGAGAGAGAGAGAGAGAGAGAGAGAGAGTGAGAGGAAGAAAGGTGGAATGGTAGGAGAGAAGTCTAGTAGGGGTTAGAAGAGAGAGAGAAGCCTATGAGAAAGAAGGCGAGATGCTAGGTATACATGGTGAGATAAATCAAGTGTTACAATAGGAGGGACGCTAAAAATATGAGGGAGGGCGGGGGAGCTAAAGGGAGAGGTGGAGGGTGGACTGATCGGTTAGAAGTCTAAGAGAGGATAGGGGAGAAAGAGAGAGAGAGAGAGAGAGAGAGTGAAGGAAGGTGCGATGATCGGGATAAATGGAGAGAATGAGTAAGTGTTTCAATGGAGGGAAATTTAGGCTGGAATAGTAGAGAGAGAGAGATAGCGAACCACTAACACCGAGGAACATATTTACACTACCAGCTTAGACTAACCAGTAATCTCTAACTGTTTCACCCTTATGCTTCATTTATGGTACAACGTTAAGCAGACACCCAACTACATAGCTATAAATATTTTCTAACGGCTACCTGGCGCGATAGCGTCCCACCGAATCGAGATAATCCCCGAGCCGATAGCACGCTGTCCGAACCACTCGAGCTAATCTGAAGAGGTCACCCGTCGACATGCGATCCGCCCCGAGGTCAACACGACGACCTCACGATCCGGCGCCCGCCGCGAGGTCACCACGCGCCCGCCACATGAGGGGTCACGCCGTCGCACGACCGATTAACTCCCCTTGATTCTCGTGTACATTTCGCGCGAAATGCGCCTACTATATAGCTTTGTTAATTTGCGCCTAAATAATAACCAGATCCTTCCTGGTATACTACTACCGTCTCCCTGAACTTTGAACTTAACAACTTTGAAAGTGGTAGCTGAAGAACAGATAAGATTAATAATTTGATCTGCAAAAACAGAATGACGGAAGTTGTAATAATACAAGCGGCTAACTCTGTATTTACGGATTTGAAAAATAAATTTAGCAGTAAAGATTTCAGAAACACAATTTTTCATGACTTTAAATATCAAGCTACACTTTTTATATTTATCTAACACTTAATTAATTATATTTATTAGTAAGGTGGGCACATCATGAGAAGAGGAAAGTTGGAATACTTGGTTACAACTGGCAAAATAGAAGGAAAAAGAGATAGCGGACGACAAAGAGAGAAAATACTGGATAGCTTGGTGTCATGGCATGGAAAACAGCCAACAACAGAACTGATACGATGCACTGTGGATAGAAGATTGTGGAGGGACATGATCACCCACGCCAAACGGTATGGCACATCATGATGATGAATATATTATATATGAATTTTTAGATAATTAAACAGGGAATTAGATTTCACCAATACCAGACACAAAACTTAGATTATTCAAATCAAATGTTCTATCGGTAATTACGTATGCGTGTGAAAGCTGGAAAACAACAAGAGATATAGAAACAAAGTTGAACGCATTCGAAAATAAAAGTCTAAGGAAAATACTTGGTATATCGTGGAACGAATTCAAAACAAACGAGGAAATTAGTGAAATCGCCAATCAATCAATACTATCTTCAGTAATAAAGAAAAGACGATGGTCATATGTTGGACATGTGATGACAAGATATAACAACCGAATAGCAAAGCAAGCCCTCATGTGGGAAACAACAGGTAAGAGGAAAAGAGGAAGACCCAGAGAGACACTGAGAAGAACATTAATGAGAGAGGCAAGAGCAGCAAGAATCGGCTCCCTCAATGAGATAGAGCTGCTTGCACAGAACAGAGACAAATGGCGAGATTTGATAAAATATCTTTAAAAGAATTGAAAACTGCTAGAACAAAAATTCAGACAAGAGAAGGAGTATCTTGGTCTACCCCCAATGGGCTGGCTACGGCTCGAAAGGTCAATAGACAGATAGAATACCAAGATGATACAAGACATAATAAGAATATGGTTCGATAACAATTTACATTAACCAAATTGAGAGTGACGCACTGTGCGGCGCAACGTACGTGACCCAAATTAGCATGCTACATTGTTCGGCGAACCGTACCGAAAGAGTTAATACTTAAAGAGAAGAGTCCATATTGAATGTTTTTGTGGAAATGTTCTCCTGAAACTGCCATAGTGTCACTTAATAGAGGGCGATTTCTTCTTGATCTGACATGCCAGTTTCTTGAGGCTGCTAAAACTGCTTGTCCAAAACGTCAACTGGAAGCAGCTTAAAAATATTCTCTTCCGCTTCTATGTTAGGACGGATTCTGAGGCACTTAGCACATCATGCACTCCATTTCAGGCGTGTTCTTCTAGTTTATTGTAATCTTCTTTTTCGTCTTTTCATGTGAGTGAGTGAGTGAGTAGATAGATAAATGAGTGAATGGGTGAGTGAGTGATTGAATGAGTGAGTGAGTGATTGAATGAGTAGTGAGTAAGTGAGTGATTGAGTGGATGAGTGAGTGAATGGGTGAGTGAGTGAATGAGTGATTGAGTGAGTGAGTGAGTGAATGAGTGAATGAATGGATGAGTAAGTGAGTGAGTGATTGAGTGAGTGAGTGATTGATTAAGTGAATGAGTAAGTGAATGAGTGCGTGAGTGATTGAGTGAGTGAGTGAGTGAATGAGTGAGTGAGTGGATGAGTAAGTGAGTGAGTGTGTGATTGAATGAATGAGTGAGTAAGTGAGTGAGCGCTTAGGTAGGTATGTGAGTGAATGAGTGAGTGAGTGAATGAATGAGTGAGTGAATGAGTGAGAGAATGAGTGAGCGGGTGGGTGAATGAGTGAGTGAATGAGTAAGTGAATGAGCGAATGAGTGATTGAATGAGTGAATGAGTGAGTAAGAGTGAGTGAGTAAGTGAGTGAGTGAATGAGTGAATGAGTAAGTGAATAAGTAAGTGAGTGTATAAGTGAAAAAGTGAGTGTGTGAGTGAGTGAGTCAGTGGGTCAGTCAGTTAGTCAGTCAGTCAGTAGGTCAGTCAGACAGTCAGTGTGTCAGTGAGTCGGTCAGTCAGTGAGTCAGTCAGTCAGTTATTCAGTCAGTGAGTGAGTCAGTCAGTGGGTCAGTCAGAAAGTCAGTGTGTCAGTGAGTCAGTAAATCAGTGAATCAGACAGTCAATTAGTCAGTTAGTCAGTCAGTCAGTGTTTCAGTAAGTGAGTCAGTGAGTCAGTGAGTGTATTATTTTGTGAGAGTGACGTTACAACCCTCTGTTATTAGCTAAAGAAATAGACGGTTTGTTCTTTGACATATTGTCTTCGATCTCTCTATCTGTAAATATGTACCTCACTCACAGGAGAAGCGGTCGTAGAGCTATTATCTGTAACTGCTCTAATGTGTACATGAGGTCTAGCTTATCTCCCAACAGCTGCCAGCCGCTCCGATACTGAAATGGATACAGGAAGTTTTTCCTTTTCTTGTTTTTTTTATTTATTTGGGAAAGTCAATGAAAATGTGCTGAAAGTAAAAAACATAACATGTACACCACCACCATGTTACATATACGGCATGCTCGAAGTGGCTCTTTCATAGTTTCTTTCTTCTTCGCTCTCCTAAATATGGTCCCTTTAAAGAAAGTCATTTTTATACAGCTACATTACTGTTTACTTTAATCTTATTTATTTATGATTACTTGTTACTGTTTACCTTTATCTTATTTATTTATGATTACTTATTATTGTTTATCTTAATCTTATTTATTTATGATTACTTGTTACTGTTTATCTTAATCTTATTTATTTATGATTAATTGTTAATGTTTACCACCATCTTATTTATTTATAACATCGCCTGTCGCTTTTCCCTCCATTATTTACCTTTAACCCACCTGTTACTGACCTCACCTTAAAGCCATTCACCTAGTTTACCTTTAACCCCCACCTGTTTCTGATCTAACCTTCCAGCCCTTCCCCTAGTTTACCTTTACCCCACCTGTTACTGACCTCACCTTCCATCCCTTCCCCTAGTTTACCTTTACCCCACCTGTTACTGACCTCACCTTCCAGCCCTTCCACTAGTTTACCTTTACCCCACCTATTTTTGACCCCACCTTCCAGCCCTTCCCCAAGTTTACCTTTACCCCACCTGTTACTGACCTCACCTTCCATCCCTTCCCCTAGTTTACCTTTACCCCACCTGTTACTGACCTCAGATTCCAGCCCTTCCCCTAGTTTACCTTTACCCCACCTGTTACTGACCTCACCTTCCATCCCTTCCCCTAGTTTACCTTTACCCCACCTGTTACTGACCTCACCTTCCATCCCTTCCCTAGTTTACCTTTACCCCACCTCTTTCTGACCTCACCTTCCAGCCCTTCCCCTAATTTACCTTTACCCCACCTATTTCTGACCTCAGATTCCAGCCCTTCCCCAAGTTTACCTTTACCCCACCTATTTCTGACCTCACCTTCCAGCCCTTCCCCTAGTTTACCTTTACCCCACATATTTCTGACCTCACCTTCCAGCCCTTCCCCTAGTTTACCTTTACCCCACCTGTTTTTGACCCCACCTTCCAGCCCTTCCCCTTGTTTACCTTTACCCCACCTGTTTCTGACCTCACCTTCCAGCCCTTCCCCTAGTTTACCTTTAACCTACCTGTTTTTGACCTCACCTTCCAGCCCTTCCCCTTGTTTACCTTTACCCCACCTGTTTTTGACCTCACCTTCCAGCCCTTCCCCTAGTTTACTTTACCCCACCTGTTTCTGACCTCACCTTCCAGCCCTTCCCCTTGTTTACCTTTAACCTACTTGTCTCTGACCTCACCTTCCAGCCCTTCCCCTAGTTTACCTTTATCTAACCTGTTTCTTACCTGCCCTCGCACCATCCCATCACTCGCAGAAAGCTCTACCTTCCACGAACTTCTCTGAATACATTCAACTCAACGAACTCGAACTGCTGACAGCTTTTCCAGTTTTATTCGGTCTTTTATCCTGTCGTTGCATGATAATTTAATTTCTTGCTGTGTTTCCGTGATATAGTTGGAGATATGAATGTGTCCGTTCTATAAACGCAGGAAAAAAACTTAACTCTTGACAGTTTGAAATAATGACCATGACGTTTGCAACAAGGAATTATGGGTTTTGTGAAAACCACGAAATGAGAAGCTGCATTTAGAGTTTGAATTTGAAATATGAAATTGGAACAAAGTGTAGAATCTCCTCTCCAGAATTATGTCTTTATTTGACCACTTGAACAACCTTTCATCATTCTTCATTAATTTCAAAACAAAACGTTGAAAGAAGAAAATTGACTCTGTAACTTTCTTATTATTTGCTCATTACAGGATTATTCAGCAGCTCTACTTTTCTTACAAATTTGATTCCGGAGTTATCACTCAATTGTTCATTAATATTAAGTTACGTCGTTAACTCGTTTATTACAAAAGCGTAGAAGGCCCGCTTTGCATTGTTATCTTGAAATGTGTTAAACAATTATCTTTCATTGTCCTGTGATATTAAGAACAATCTTCTTGTATTTCTTATTCTTCATCACCTTCTTTTTCTTCTTCCTCTTCTTCCTCTTCTACTTCTTCTTCTTCTTCTTCTTCTCCTCTTCCTCTTCTACTGCTTCTTCTTCCTTTTATTCTTTATCTTCTTTATCTTCTTCTTCTTCTTCTTCTTCCATTTCTTCTCCTTCTTCTTCCATTTCTTCTCCTTCTTCTTTCTATTCTTCTCCTTCCTCTTCTTCTTCTTCTTCTTATTCTTCCCCCTCTTCCCCTTCTGCTTCTTCTGCTTTCTCCCTTCATCTTATTCTTCCCCTTTTTATTTTTCTTCCTCTTCTTCTTCCCTTTCTTCTCCTTCTTCTTTCTATTCTTCTCTTCCCCTTCTTCTTCATATTCTTCCCATCTTCCCCTTCTGCTTCCTCCCTTCTTCTTATTCTTCCCTTTCTTATTAGTATCATTATCCTTCTACTTCTTCTTCTCATAATCCTTCGTCTACTTATTCTGCTTCTTCTTCTTCTTTCCCTTCTTCTTTCCCTTCTTCTTTCCCTTCTTCTTCCCTTCTTCTTCCTCATCTACTTCCCCTTCTTCATCTTCTACTACTTCTTCCTATTCTACTTCATTTTCTACTACTTCTTTGCTTTCCTTCTTGTTCTTTTTTCTACTACTAGTACTTCTTCCACTTCTTTTCTTCCTCTTCTTCATCTTATCCTTCACATTCTTCCTCTTCCAGTTCTTCTTCCCTTTCTTCTTCTACTTCCTCTTCCTTATCTTCCTTTTCCTATTCTCCGTCATCTACTTATTGTTCCACTTCTTTTTTCTTCCTCTTCTTCTTCTCATTCTTCTCATTCTTCTTCTTCTTCCCTTTCTTTTCTTCCTCTTCTCCTCTTCTTCTTCCCCTTCTTCTTCTTCTTCCCCTTCTCTTCTTCCCTTCTTCTTCTACCTTTTCGTCGTCGTCGTCTTCTTCCTCTTCTATTCCCTCTTCTTCTTCCTCCCCCTTCTTCTTCTTCTTCTTTCCCTTCTGCTTTCTCTTTCTCTTCTTCCTCTTCATCCTCATCTTCCCTTTCTTCTTCATCAGCTCCTTCTTCTTCTCCTTCTTCTTCTTCGTTTTCTTCTTTTCTTCCCTTTTTCTTCCTCTTTTTCCTCCCCTTTTTCTTCTTCTGCTTATTCTACCCCTTCTTCCCTTGCTGCTTCTTTTCTGCTTCTTATTATTTCTACTCTTCACATTCTGCTTCCTCTTTTTTTTTATTCTTCCACTTCTTCTTCTGCTTATTATTCTTATCATTCTTCTTCTACTTCTGCTTCTTCTGTCTCTGCTTCTTCTTCTTCCCCTCCTTCTTCTTATTCTTTTGCTACATATTCTTCATATTCTTCTACTTTCCCTTCTTCTTCTCTACATCTTCCTATTCTCCTACTTCTTCTTCACCTTCTTCGTCTTTTTCTACTTCTTCTTCCACTTCTTTTTATCCAGTCTTTGACCACAGAGATGGAATTTCTCAGAAAAATGTTGAAAGTTCCCGAAAGTTCCCTGGACAGCTCATCATTTCCAATGAGGAAATTCTCAAAAAAAGGCCAACACAAATAGGGAGCGCCTTAAAAACATCAGAAAGAAACAATCAACATTTTTCGGGCACATGAGAACAGGAAAGTTGGAATACTTTTTTCATCATCATCATGTGTCATACCGGTTGGCGTAGGCGATCATGTCCCTCCACAATCTTCTATCTACAGTGCATCGTATCAGTTCAGTTGTTGACTGTTTTCCATGCCATGACACCAAGCTATCCAGTATTTTCCCTCTTTGTCGTCCGCGATCTCTCTTTCCTTTTATTTTGCCAGTTGTAACCAAGTATTCCAACTTTCCTCTTCTCATGATGTGCCAGAAAAATGTTGATTGCTTCTTTCTGATGTTTTTTTAGAGCTCCCTTTTTGTGTTGGCCTCTTTGAGAACTTCCTCATTGGTCTTTTTAGCTGTCCAGGGAACTTTCAACATTCTCCTGAGAAATCCCATCTCTGTGGCCTCTAATCGTCTTTTCATTTATTTGTCTACTGTCCATGATTCGCCTCCACAGGTCAGAATTAGTTCTATATAGCACCGAAGAACTCTCTTTCTCATTTTTATTGACATAGATTTGTTGCAAAAGATATTAATCATTTTCTGAAATGCTATTTTGGCCTGAGCTATTCTGCTTTTTATTTCTGTGGTGCATCTACCATCTGATGTTATTATTGTGCCCAAGTATTTGAAACGTTGCACTTGTTTCAGATTAGTCTCGTTTTTATTATGCTGCATGATGGTGGTGATTGTTTCTTCGATATAACCATTACTTCTGTTTTCTTACTATTCAGACTGAGACCTTTCTTGTTGCTTTCTTTTACTGTTATGTCTATCATTATCGATAGAGGGATCCGCGCTGCGAGGGACCTTTCTGCTCACGGCTGCCAGGGAACAAAACGGACGAACACTCACAATTCAATTCCTAGACTCTAGGGACTTCGCCAGCGTTGAAAAAAACTGGTGAACGCAAAAAAATAATAATAATTCTTGTGATGTTTTGCTGTAAATGATGTGACATTCAAAATTATGCATTCAATTGTTTTAAAGTATTTAAAAAGTAAAGAGCACCCGTCACACCAAGTGATGTATAGGGAATATGGTGTTAGTGACCATACATTTTACAGACCTTCAGCACATCTCTGTCTGTCTCTCTCTCTGCGATCAAGACTCAATCAGAGTAGGATTCTAGACTCTCTCATGAAGTCAGCTATCTGTTTAAGCTAATAGATTGCCCCATATAGTTATTTCTTCCAGGGAGGTGGGTGTGGACCACATTGCTCTTCTCAGGTCTGTGTACTGGGGACAATCCTGTAGAACAAGTTTTGTAGCCATTTTGTTCAGTGTACAGTGGCATAGGCTGGTTGTACCTATTGTGAATTTGGTGAACATGGGATTTCTCATTCTATTGTGGCCAGTGCGTAGGCGAAGTATGATGACTTGATCCCTCCTTGATAGTTGGTGGTATCCGTCACTCTCGTTATGCTTTGGGTGTTCTCGTTTCCATTCTTCATGGAACTGACCTTTGAGGATGGATTTGTCTTCATCATAACTGAGCTGATGATTCTCTTGTGGTAATCTCCCTCCCTCTTTAGCTAATATGTCTGCGCATTCGTTCCCGTGTATATTACAGTGTGATGGTATCCACTGAATGACTACTCTCTGGAAGTTATTGCATAGTTGGTCCAGGGTTGTTATCAAGTCATCTAGTTCATTGTTCTTGAGGCTTTTTAGAGCTGATAGTACTGACAGTGCATCCGTCAGAATCACCAATTTATTGTGCGTGTTATTTTTGTGTTGAGTAGCCAATGTTGCAGCATCTCTGATGGCGTCAGTTTCTGCTTTAAAGTTGTTTGAGAATTTTCCAGTAACTATTGACTTAGTGATCTCGTCCTGATTATTCAGCGTCAAGAACACACCTCCCCCTCCATTTCTGGTGACATTTGTCGCAGAGCCATCTGTGTATATGTGGGACCAAGAGTCCTGTGGGTAGGTATCGTGTATGTGTTTTTCTGCTTCGTGTTTTCTTTCTGTGTCTGTTTGTGTGCCTTTTTTCATGATTCCTGTTATATTTTCCTTAAGTTCTGGTATTTTATGTTTTCCATGAGGAAACATATCAGATGGACCCAAGGGTTTCGATATTGTTTGGGAAAGCACTGGGTCTCCAGTAGTTAGTTCATTGGCAATTGCATCGAAGTTGCTCCTCTTTAGTCGTACAATTCCGGAACAAGCTATTCTTTTGTGCATGGGGTGGCTAAGGAGCCTTCTATATTTCTCCGCTTGTTGCAATACTTTAGTGACCCGTCTGTCATCTAAGGGTTGTAAACCTGTTACTGTTTCTAGAGTCTTGACAGGTGTAGATTTCAAAGCACCAGTGATGATACGGGCAGCTTGGTTCTGTGTTCTGTTAATTTGTCTAATTCTGTTAATTTTGTTAATTTTCCTTCAGCACATGATTTTTGGGGTAATGTGGTCGGTATTAAGCCCGTGCCGCTTTACTTTCCCATAAAAAATCCGGTACCCATTTAAGGCTGGGTGAACCTGGAAGCCGTTGGTTGGGATCGAACCCTACCTCTTGTCCTTTGTAGTCCAGTTCACTAACCACTGAGCTATCGCGGCTAATTGTATTAAAATATTAAAACCAGGTATATAATAAACAACCACATATTCTCTGGTGTTAAAAACAAACCGTTTGAATAGCACCACTACAAATTCAAACACCTGAAGTTGGATCAAGAATGAATTAAGAACACATGAAACGCACAAGTTTGAACTCTTGAGTCTGTCTGAGCCGGTGCTACTGCCCGAGATAACACAGGAGCAGCCGTTAAATATGGAGACCAAAGAGCCGAAAACGGAAATTGATCAAAAATGTTTAGGTAAATCGCTTTATGTTCCTTTACGATTCGGTTAAATTCGTTACGTTTTGGTTTCTTTGTATCTATCTTGAAGGGGTTTTTTTTTGTCTCGAGAATCTTAACATGCCCTACATTAAAGAGATTATTCATTTTGTACATTCAATTAAGTTAGGACTTCACTGTACGTACGAAGTCAAGTCTTAATGTTTGGGACTTTAGCCAGAGTTGACACCCTGTTTATATTGGACTGACTTGAATTCTGGACCTGCACGCCTAATATATTAGACTGAAGTTCTGAATTATATTGACTTGCCACACCTACTTATATTGACTGACGTTCTTAATTATATTGACCTGCCACCTCTACTTATATTGACTGACATTCTTATTTATATTGACCTGCCACCCCTGTTTATATTGGACTGGACGTTCTTGAATTATATTGACCTGCCACCCCACTTATATTGGACTGACGTTCTTGAATTATATTGACCTGCCATCCCTACTTATATTGGACTGGCGTCATAATTATATTGACCTGCCACCCCTGTTATATTGGACTGACGTTCTTGAATTATATTGACCTGCCACCCCTACTTATATTAGACTGAAATTCTTAATTGTATTGACCTGCCACCCCTACTTATATTAGACTGACATTCTTAATTATATTGACCTGCCACCCCTACTTATATTAGACTGACATTCTTAATTATATGACCTGTCACCCCTACTTATATTAGACTGACATTCTTAATTATATTGACCTGTCACCCCTATTTATATTTGACTGACGATCTTAATTATATGACCTGCCACCCATGTTTATATTGGACTGAGGTTCTTGAATTATATTGACCTGTCAGCCTACTTATATTAGACTGACATTCTTAATTATATTGACCTGTCACCCCTACTTATATTAGACTGACGTTCTTAATTATATTGACCTGTCAACCCTATTTATATTTGACTGACGATATTAATTATATTGACCTGCCACCCCTGTTTATATTGGACTGAGGTTCTTGAATTATATTGACCTGTCAGCCCTACTTATATTAGATTGACATTCTTAATTATATTGACCTGTCACCCCTACTTATATTAGACTGACGTTCTTAATTATATTGACCTGTCACCCCTACTTATACTTGACTGACATTCTTAATTATATTGACCTGTCACCCCTACTTATACTTAACTGATGTTCTTAATTGTATTGACCTGCCACCCCTACTTATATTAGACTGACGTTCTTAATTATATTGACCTGCCACCCCTATTTATATTAGACTGACATTCTTAATTATATTGACCTGCCACCCCTATTTATATTAGACTGACATTCTTAATTATATTGATCTGCCACCTCTATTTATATTAGACTGACATTCTTAATTATATTGACCTGCCACCCCTATTTATATTATACTGACATTCTTAATTATATTGATCTGCACCTCTATTATATTAGACTGACATTCTTAAATTATATTGACCTGCCACCCCTACTTATACTTGACTGACATTCTTAATTATATTGACTGTCACCCCTACTTATACTTGACTGATGTTCTTCATTATATTGACCTGTCACCCTATTTTATACAAGAAATAAAGACTCTTGACCCCAACTCTTCGTACCACTGCATTCAACAAACTAACCTTATTCCTCCTGTCCTGTATGTGTCCCACTGAAGTGAGATAACCTAAATACCATAACGCTAACTGTTCACCCAAGATTATACTGAATCAACACATTTCAACATGCAGATCTACACTATTCGAAAGTAACTAGATGTAAAGGTACGAGACTTGAGTAGACGTCTTCAAACGCGGGGTTTTACCCACATCTGCTCTGTCGCCTATCAAGAAGTGTCTAGTGTCGTCTCAAACATCAATAGACGGGCGCCATTTCTCACTTTCCCAAATTTATGAACCCTTGAGCCTATTTCCGCCAGGTGCTGGGTCGACTGCATGGGTATCTTCTTATATTTTTTAATAACTAAAAATGTTAGTTATTCAGTGTGGGAGAATTGGCTTTTTCCTCCTATAAGTGTCGTTCGCTTATAAGCAGATTTCGTTGCCATTTGTTTTGCACTCTGTTGTTCATTGCTTCTTTCGCATAGTTTCCCTATGTTAAAAGTGTTACCAGACAAAGAAACCTAACGGATGTGTGCCGAATATTCATTCCCTTAGCTGAATATAGTCGATACAGATTAACAAGTCCCTCCTGCGTGGAACTCTACAAGCATTTCCTTCTGTCTTGTTTCGTGTTCCTGCATCCAATCTCTTTTTTTTTGTTTTGTTACAGAACGTACCAATTGAGTTTGATAAGGTCAACGCGTTAGATTTTTATTAATGTGTTTCTTAAAGGCAATGATACGTAATACACCCGAGGTAATTATGAGAACAAGATAAAAAAAAGGAGGGGAAAGAGACACACAGAAAGAGAAAGAAGAAGAAACTATTTCTAATGTTTTATTTATAAGATTGATCAATTTGTTACAAAAGTTGTTCTTGTACAATAGTAACATTTCCTTTACAAAATAAAGGGATTTATCTCTTCCTTTGTTACATTACACCCAATTCTATTGTAATGTATACACTCAAAAATATTATGAAGCAATGCCGTCAGAGTTATGAATGGAATTTATTCAAACATTATAGTGTATGGTATTAGTGGTTAGAAAACAAGAAATATTTGTTAAAATTAAACTTATATACAAACACTGAAGTATATGTTCATCATCATCATCATTGAGTGTTGTCTTCGCATCGAAGGTTGGCTACCATGGAGCGCCATTCCGCTCTGTCTCTTGCTTTGGTGGTGTAGGTTGTCAGAGGCTGACTTGTCCATCTTTTGATGTTACTCGTCCATTTTAGTCTTGGTCTGCCTCTTTTAGCTTGTATTTTCATTTCCATGATTACTTTTAGTTGGCTGTTGTGTCTTTTAACATGCCCCAAAAATCTCATTTCTCTTGTTTGAATTGTGTTTAGTAGTTCTCTTTTCATTTTTATTTGTTTTAAGTCTTCGTCGTTTATATTCTCTTCTTACCATCCAATTCTTCTTATTGTTCTTTATATCCACATTTCAAATGCTTCCATTCTCTGTTCTGTTTCTTGTCTAATGTTCATGTTTCTGCACCATAGAGGAATGTTGAGAAGATATAACATGTTGCTATTAGTATATGTATATATTATATATGTATATGTTTCATGACTCACACAGGCCTCCCGAACATCTACACGCTGCTCAAACAACGTAGGATACATGGCTTGGCCATGTACACCATATGAAAGATGGCCGCATACCAAAAGTCAACTCTACGGACAACTGGCAGTAAGCAAGAGGTCTAGGGGCGCACAAAACTTCGATTTGTAGGTGTGTGTAAACATGACATGAAGACTTTAAACATAAACCCTGCATCCTGGAAAGATATAGCTGCAGACCGCAGTCTCTGGAAACACACTCTAAAGGTTCACCTCAAACAAGAAGCAGACAGATTCATAGAAAAAGAGAATGCACGGCGAAATAAAAGAAAAGAAAAAATAACATTTCTAGGGACACTGAAAAATCCATAGTTAACTATGGCTGACGAAGGCTACTACCACTACTACTATATGTTATAAATAGAAATGTTACAAAAAAATTAAGCTTATTAAATAGATCACATTGCTACAAACAGTACAGTACATGCTATAAGTAACATTGTTACAAAACAAGGAAGCGTGTATAGATTTTATATATAGGCTATATGACTGGACAAGGAAAAGAATTAATGCTCCATTCATCATCATCATCATCATCATCATCATCATCATTAAGTACCGGGCCTCTGGCGTAGATGATCATGTCTCTCCACAACTTTCGATCACGACGGTTATTTATCATTTCGGTTGTTGACCTTCTGCCAAGCCATTCTCTTAAGCTGTCTGGTATCTTTTCTCTATGCTTCCCTCTATCTCTTCGTCCCTCAATTTTCCCACTTGTTACAATATATTCCAGCTGTTCTCTTCTCATTACATGGCCAAAAAAATGATGATTGTTTCTTCTTAATATTGGAATTTAGCACTCTTCTTGCTTTGGCCTCTTTCATTACTCTTCTTAGCTGTCCATGTCATTCTGAACATTCTTCTGAAAAACCACATTTCTACAGACTCCAGTGGTTGTTTTGTCTGTTGTTATATTGTCCATGATTCACATCCACATGTTAGACTGACTCTACATAACATTTAAGAACTTTTTCTTGTTTCTATTGTTTCGATTCATGATTGTGCAAAGAAATTACGACGGTGTTTTTCTGTTGCCTTCCGTCGGTTTGTTTACGGTTGGCTCCGCTAGCCTTTGATTAAAAGTCTCACCCACAAGACAGTGGGGTTGTTTTACTTCGGGGTACCCTCCTTTAGCCTTTTACTCTCCCGAGCATACCTGCAAGGCAGTAGGGCAGCCGCAGGTTGTACTGTTTACTGCATACAGTAGCAGGTAAAATTACCCGAACTGACATAAAATGTAATGCTCCATGTAAATCACATATAGAATTTTTCTTGTATATTATTTCAGTGCTCTTATAATAGAGACTCCATATGTTCTAAAGTGCTGACAAGCCAGTGAGTTATGGAGATAATTAGAAACAAAGCTTGCGAAATTCTCAGCCATTAGTTTGTATTCAATAAACGTGATCAATCGATTAGCTCCCTTGATGTATCCGCCAGTGTTGATACTGTGTCTAAGCTATAAACGTACCCTCACACGTCATAAAAGAAAATGTCACAAAAAGAAGAAAATACTCGCTGAACTCAGACTTCATTTTGACAGCAGGATCTTACTCCGTCACAGCGGTTAGTCATTGATACCTTAGTTGTCTTATTAGTTTGCTCGCTCCATTATCATTATATGCCTTAACCAGTTGACGTAGGCGATCATGTCCTTCGACAATTCTCAATCCACAGTACATCGTATCAATTATGTTGTTCAACGTTTTCAATACCCTAACACCGAGCTGTCTAGTATCTTTTTGCTTTGTCGTCCGCAGTCTCTCTTCTCCTGTATTTTTCCAGTTGTAACCAACTCCAACTTTCCTCTTTTCATGATAAAAAAATAGCGATTGTTTCTTTCTGATATTTTTAGGAGCTCCTTTTTATGTTTGCCTCTTTGAGAAAGTCCTCGCTGGTCTCTTTAATTGTCCAGGGAACTGTCCACATTCTTCTGAGAAATCCCAGATCTGTGGCCTCTAATCGTCTTTTTAATATGTCTGTCTACTGTCCATGACTCGCTTCCATAGGTCAAAATTACAGAAATTCATCAAATTGTTTCCGAGATAATTAATAAACTGTGGGCACGAATTTCTGAACGAACTATAGCAGAAATAGAGATCGCCGTGTTTCTCTAAGTGAGTGAGGTCCACTTATAGGGAAGACCTAGTGCAGCATTACCAAGTGTTTCTAAACAAAATACAACGTCCGCTCAATTGTAAAGACATGACTTTGAAGGCTGGTCAACAGATACGGTCAAACATGTTATAACTTAAATATTACTAAGGGGAGGGAACAGGCAAATAAGTTCAGTGTTTCGGTAAAGCCGGTAGCAAGGAGCACGTGGTATGGGTGTAACATACACGCTTACAAATTATGGTAACACGCCGGCCTTGAGACAGAGAGGTTGTGAGTTCAAATCCTGGCTGAACCAGTGGGATTTTTATTTATAATTTCTCCCTGCTGTAACCACCATTGGTCTCACAACAGGGAGACCCGGCTTGAGACGTCAATTACTCATCGACAAAAAGACATGAGTACCTCCGAAGACGGAGTTATCTGCCTGTATGGCGAGGGACCCTGTGCACACGGCTGCCAAGGAAAAATGGAATAGCACGCAAAATTTCCTAGTCTCTAGGGACTTCGCCAGAGGTAAAAGCTGGTGAACGCCAAAAAAATAAAAATGATGGTAACAGTTTTACATAAAAGGAACAAAAACAAAATCATGACGTTTCGGCCTACGTGCGGTCTTCTACAGAAAACGAGAACAACACAAACGGACAAAAGAATGGAGATAAAAGCTCTACTACAGTTTATAGAAAAAGTGGAACAAGTAGATGAAAGATAAATTAACAATTGGAGATAAAGCGTAAAATGAAATAGATTGACAAATAATATTGAGTCTCCGCTGAAAAAGAAGGAGAAATTATGGGCGTCAAATTGATACTATCAAATGTTGGATAGTTGTACAAATTGGGGGAAAAATTCGTTATAAAATGAACCGGAAGTCACAATTAAATTCGTAAAGAAACAAAATATATTCAACACATGTTCACAATGTGTCCCAGATTTGTGGTCACGTGGGTAAGTAAACAGTGTCTGCAAAATGATATCTGAAGAATGGGGGTATATACTAGAGGGAGAGAGAGAGGGGGCATAGAGAGAGGGGACAGAGAGGGAGGCATAGAGATGGGGACAGAGAGAGAGAGGAGGGGAGACAGAGTGGGGGGAATAGAGAGAGGGGACTGAGAGGGGGCATAGAGAGAGAAGGGGGACAGAGAGCGGGGCATAGAGAGGGAGGACAGGGAGAGGGGCATAGAGCGAGGTGGACAGAGAGGGGGCATAGACAGAATGGGGACGATAGATGGGGCATATAGAGAGGGGAGACAGAGAGGGGGCATAGAGAGAGGGGGTATAAAGACAGAGAGGGGGACAGAGAGAGGGGACAAAGAGAGGGGCATAGAGAGAGAATGGGACAGAGGGAGAGGGCATAGAGAGAAGGGGGACAGAGAGAAGGGGCATAGAGAAGGGGCATAGAGAGAGAAGGGAGACAGAGAGGGGGCATAGAGAGAGATGGGGACAGAGAGGGGGCATAGAGAGAGATGGGGGCAGAGAGGGGCGCATAGAGAGAGGGGGGGACAAAGAGGGGATATAGAGAAAGAGGGCAAGAGATAGGGGGGACAAGAGAGAGGGTTCATAGAAAGGGAAGGGGGACAGAGAGAAGGCATAGAGAGAAGGCATAGAGAGAGGGTGGCAGAGAGGGTGCATAGAGAGAGGGAGGAGGGGGCTGAGAGGGGGCATAGATAGAGGGGGGACAGAGAGGGGGCATAGAGAGAGAAAAGGGACAGAGATAGTGAGAGAGGGACAAAGAAGGCGGCATAGAGAGGGTGGGGCATAGAGAAATGGGGGACAGAGAGGGGGCATAAAGAGAGGGGGACAGAGAGGGGACATAGAGAGGGGGGCAGAGAAGGGGCATAAAGAGCGGGGGCATAGAGAGAAAGAGGACAGAGAGGGGGCATAGAGAGAGAGGGGGGACAGAGAGGGGCATAGAGAGTGGGAGAACAGAGAGGGGGCATAAAGAGAGGGGAACAGAGAGGGGCATAGAAAGAGGGTGGACAGAGAGTAAGAGGGAGCAAGTGAGGTGGACAGAGAGAGAGGGAGAGAGAGAGGACATAGAGAAAGAGGGAGCAGGTGAGGGGGAAAAAGAGAGAGGGAGAGAGAGAGGGAAAAAAGAGAAGGAGGGAGCAAGTGATGAAGGACACAGAGAGAGGGAGAGAGAGGACAGAGAGAAAGAGGGAGCAAGTGAGGGGAGACAGAGAAAGAGTGTGAGAGAGATGGGATAGAGAGAAAGAGGGAGCAAGTGAGGGGAGACAGAGAAAGAGTGTGAGAGAGATGGATAGAGAGAAAGAGGAAGTAAGTGAGGTGGGACAGAGAGAGAGGGCATAGAGAAAGAGGGGGCAAGTGGGGGGGGGCAAAGAGAGAGATGGGGAGAGAGGGGGACAAGAGAAAGAGGGAGCAAGCGAGGAAGGACAGAGAGAGAGGGAGAGAGAGAGGAGAGAGAGAAAGAGGGAGCACGTGAGAGGGGACAGAGAGAGAGGTGGATAGAGAGAAAGAGGGAGTAAGTGAGGGGGCAGAGAGATAGAGGTAGAGAGAGTGTACAGAGAGAAAGAGGGAGCAAGTGAGGGGGACAGAGAGAGAGAGAGGGAGAGAGAGAGGGAGAGAAAGCGGACATATAGAAAGAGGGAGCAAGTGAGGGGGGACACAGAGAGAAAGGGATAGAGGGGATAGTGAGAAAGAGGGAACAAGTGAGGGGGCAGAGAGATGGAGGTAGAGAGAGCCTGTGAGATTGACGGTTATCGTCTATAGAGCTTGTTGGACAGAGAAAGAGACAGCCTTCTACAGTAGTAAGGCCAGCCGATAGAAAGGAATTATCCAAATTGTATTACTTTTTTCATTTTTGCGAGCAGGGACGGTTGTGGATAGAATGACGTCACGTGCGTATAACTCGCGTAGCTAAAGACGTCATGTTTGTGGGGGATCTCTGAGATTTCCCTCTTTGACTGCTGGTGTTTGTGGGGGATCTCTGAGATTTCCCTCTTTGACTGCTGGTGTTTGTGGGGGATCTCTGAGATTTCCCTCTTTGACTGCTGGGTGTACTAGTATAGATGGATGTGGTTAAAATCAGTTCAAATCGATTTAGTTGACCAGTGAGAATCACCCTTATGATGAATTGTATTTGGGAGTCTACAATGTCTTTTCAGAAGTAACATAGTCAGAAACAAGAGTGTAACTATAATCTGTTCACAAATGTATGCCCAAACTCAAAATCAATTTTCTCAGAAAACTATTTGGCGTATCGCCGTCATTTTTGTCAAGCTGTCTTGGATTTTTCTTGATTTTAAGAAATTTTGTAAATTTTAAGTCCAAAACCAAAGTGAATATGCAAAAATGAGTATTTCTGTTACAAATTCTGTACTCAAACAGTGTGTAAGAAACATTAGATTTACAGTACAACACATCACACATTACAGTGCCACGGTGATTGGCTCTACTTTATATTCTGGTAAGGTTACACTGTCTTATCCCCGTGCACTTTGAAGCTACGTGATTGTTTTTTTACTTACAATTTTGTGGTGTGTCAGATATTGAAAAGGTAAGAGGATTGACTCTAAAATCTTTAATTTCCTGTCTATGAAGCATCTTGTGCTGTGTTACAAACGCTATCAAACCAGTATCCTACCTAACCAGAAAATGTTTGGATACATCGCTTGGAGTAACCAGAAAATGTTTGGATACATCGTTTGATGTGCTTTGGGTAACCAGAAAATGTTTGGATACATCGTTTGGAGTAACCAGAAAAAACAGAATCAGAAATGACATAAGAGAAAGAGTAGGCATTGAACCAATCTACATAAGGACACAAAAATGGACTGGTTTGACCATCTTGAGAACAAGCCATGTGTGATTTCTAACCATGCAAGACATCTCTTGAAAGAGAAGAGGGGAGAAGAACAAACGGCAGACCTTGTGTAAGATTGACAAACAAAACGAAACAGCAACATTTGGCAGTGGTTGACGCCGTCAGAAGAGCAACAACAAGAACACCCTCGACACTCCAATGGGTACAACCAGAAGTTAAGAATGAAAGGAAAAGAAAAGTCATAATAGAAACACAATTTACATCGGCATCTGTGCATACTGTATGCAATCAATGGAATATTGAATTAATGTGCTTGTAATGTGTCGGGTTCATTTTATATATGTGTTTGTTTTATTACAAATGATGAACTGACTATACTACTTGAATAGAGGAATCGTGCGTCATCATCAGGTCACATGTCCTTTACAAAATGTTGCATTCACCAGAGCCCGTCTGAAAGAATATCTGTCTCTAGCCAGATCTCTCACAGAAAGTTGCATTCACCAGAGCCCGTCTGAAAGAATCTCTGTCTCTAGCCAGATCTCCCACAGAAAGTTGCATTCACCAGAGCTCGTCTGAAAGAATCTCTGTCTCTAGTCAGATCTCTCACAGAAAGTTGCATTCACCAGAGCCAGTTTGAAAGAATCTCTGTCTCTAGTCAGATCTCCCACAGAAAGTTGCATTCACCAGAGCCCGTCTGAAAGAATCTCTGTCTCTAGTCAGATCTCCCACAGAAAGTTGCATTCACCAGAGTCCGTCTGAAAGAATCTCTGTCTCTAGTCAGATCTCCCACAGAAAGTTGCATTCACCAGAGTCCGTCTGAAAGAATCTCTGTCTCTAGTCAGATCTCCCACAGAAAGTTGCATTCACCAGAGTCCGTCTGAAAGAATCTCTGTCTCTAGCCAGATCTCTCACTTCTTCTGTTGTCATGTTCAAGGTCTTGTTGATATCTTGAAGCCACCTTCTTCATGGTCTGCCCCTAATGCGTTGCGGGAACCACGCCTACCATCATTGTTCTTTCCAGCTCGATGTATATTTTTACGTCACCATAGCATTCTAATATCCTCTGTAGATTGATTCTTGTCACTATTAAATATTTTAATATGCCTTCGTTGCTGTTGTTGATAATTAGGTATCATAAATAATAAGAATTTGTCCGTAGCATTTTGTTTCGAATTAATCGATTTTCTTCCTTGCTGGTAGCGAGATCGTCCGAGTTTCACAATATATAAATCGGAAAGATACATGTTCTAAGTAATTTTAATTTTCCTGCCTTGTAGGTTTTGAGCAACATATTCTTTAAGACGTGTAATGTTTGAGCTGCTATTGACAATCTTCTTTTGACCCCTTCCCGGCATTCTGATTCGTCTGTTTATGATCAAATGCTTTACGGACGTTTGTGTGTTGCTCTGGGAAATTGTACCTCCTTTTTGCATGTTTAGTGTAAATATAATTCAAGTGAAAAGGACAAAAACAGGATAACCACACATACAAATTGAAATTGTACCCTCACGTCCTGAGCTGAACTATCTATCTATCTATCTAATCTATCTATCTATCTATCTATCTATCTATCTATCTATCTATCTATCTATCTATCTATCTATCTATCTATCTATCTATCTATCTATCTATCTATCTATCTATCTATCTATCTATCTATCTATCTATCTATCTATCTATCTATCTATCTATCTATCTATCTATCTATCTATCTATCTATCTATCTATCTATCTATCTATCTATCTATCTATCTATCTATCTATCTATCTATCTATCTATCTATCTATCTATCTATCTATCTATCTATCTATCTATCTATCTATCTATCTATCTATCTATCTATCTATCTATCTATCTATCTATCTATCTATCTATCTATCTATCTATCTATCTATCTATCTATCTATCTATCTATCTATCTATCTATCTATCTATCTATCTATCTATCTATCTATCTATCTATATCTATCTATCTATCTATCTATCTATCTATCTATCTATCTATCTATCTATCTATCTATCTATCTATCTATCTATCTATCTATCTATCTATCTATCTATCTATCTATCTATCATCTATCTATCTATCTATCTATCTATCTATCTATCTATCTATCTATCTATCTATCTATCTATCTATCTATCTATCTATCTATCTATCTATCTATCTATCTATCTATCTATCTATCTATCTATCTATCTATCTATCTATCTATCTATCTATCTATCTATCTATCTATCTATCTAATCTATCTATCTATCTATCTATCTATCTATCTATCTATCTATCTATCTATCTATCTATCTATCTATCTATCTATCTATCTATCTATCTATCTATCTATCTATCTATCTATCTATCTATCTATCTATCTATCTATCTATCTATCTATCTATCTATCTATCTATCTATCTATCTATCTATCTATCTATCTATCTATCTATCTATCTATCTATCTATCTATCTATTTATCTATCTATCTACCTATCTATCTATCTGTCTATCTATCTATTGTCCTTTCGAGCCGAAGACGGCACATAGGGCAGAACCACAATCTTAAAAACAGAAACCTTGCGAGCCAAAATGTCACATACTGCAGAGTTTACTGCTTCCAAAATCTATGGCTCTGTTTCCATAACAATACTTTTTACAATGACAGCTTGTCAAGCCATCGATCAAGCTCCTTAGTCGCCTCTTACGACATGCCTGGAAGGTCACAGTGTCACTATTCTTTACTCCCTCATAATGAGGTCCCGGTAACACACGGGAAAACTAGCTCAACTAGCCTTCAGTAATTACAAAATAAAAAAGCACTCAAGACATTATTAGCAGCTTATTATGTCATTAAGGTCCATACGTCCCTGTATTTTGATGGTATTTTATGAATGCTTACTTCACGTGACTAGTTTTAGCCAATCGATTGAATGGATTTGTATTTTTCTTCCGGAGACAACTCTGTAACGAGGGTATCTCCTAATTAGGAGAAGACGGTCCCAATCTGGGTACGCGCGTGACGAAAAGACGAATTGGAAAAACTAATAAGAGAGGAGTAAATGGAAGGTGGGAGAGATAGAGGTATAAGGAAGGTGGGAGAGATAGAGGTATAGGGAAGGTGGGAGAGATAGAGGTAAATAAAGGGAAGGTGGGAGAGATAGAGGTATAGGGAAGGTGGGAGAGATTGAGGTAAATAAAGGGAAGGTGGGAGAGATAGATAAATAAAGGGAAGGTGGGAGAGATAGAGGTAAACAAAGAGAAGGTGGGAGAGATAGAGGTATAGGGAAGGTGGGAGAGATAGAGGTATAGGGAAGGTGGGAGAGATAGAGGTAAATAAAGGGAAGGTGGGAGAGATAGAGATATAGGGAAGGTGGGAGAGATAGAGGTAAATAAAGGGAAGGTGGGAGAGATAGAGGTAAACAAAGAGAAGGTGGGAGAGATAGAGGTAAATAAAGGGAAGGTGGGAGAGATAGAGGTAAACAAAGAGAAGGTGGGAGAGATAGAGGTATAGGGAAGGTGGGAGAGATAGAGGTAAACAAAGAGAAGGTGGGAGAGATAGAGGTAAACAAATAGAAGGTGGGAGAGATAGAGGTATAGGGAAGGTGGGAGAGATAGAGGTATAGGGAAGGTTGGAGAGATAGAGGTAAATAAAGGGAAGGTGGGAGAGATAGAGGTATAAGGAAGGTGGGAGAGATAGAGGTAAATAAAGGGAAGGTGGGAGAGATAGAGGCAACAAAGGGAAGGTGGGAGAGATAGAGGTAAATAAAGGGAAGGTGGGAGAGATAGAGGTAAACAAAGAGAAGGTGGGAGAGATAGAGGTATAGGGAAGGTGGGAGAGATAGAGGTAAATAAAGAGAAGATGGGAGAGATAGAGGTATAGGGAAGGTGGGAGAGATAGAGGTATCGGGAAGGTGGGAGAGATAGAGTTAAATAAAGAGAAGGTGGGAGAGATAGAGGTAAATAAAGGGAAGGTGGGAGAGGTAGAGGTAAACAAAGGGAAGGTGGGTGAGATAGAGGTAAACAAATGGAATGGTGCTGGGTGAATTGACAGAGTGGTAAGGGAAAAGATTAAAAAGTCAAACTGTTGCACAGCGCACAAAATCAAGGATTATAGTTATAATTATAGTTACTTGAAGGCCCCGGTATCATTGCAAACAAATTAAAATCCATAATTGCTCAACCGCCCGTGCCAGTAGAATCATCCGAATAAAAACTCATCTCATTGAAAGATCCGAACAAAACAATGCAGCTGAGGTCTCTATCATAACAGCTATCACGCCAAAAGACATAAGGCCAAGCGGCAACGAAAGTGAACTCAGATGAACTGTAATTAGTCATACGATATCATCAATCCGGTTGGCTTACCACGGCAACAGCCGGGGTTCGTACCCTGGCGAGGACACCTGGGTTTTACTAATTCCCTAAAAATTAGTAGGAGCCGCGATAGCTCAGTGGTTAGTGAACTGGACTACTACGGACAAGGGGTAGGGTTCGATCCCAACCGACGGCTCCGGGTTCACCCAGCCTTAAATGGGTACCGGATTTTTTCTGGGAAAGTAAAAAGCAGCACGGGCGTAATACCGACCACATTACCCCAAAAATAATGTGCTGAAGGTCTGTAAAATATAGGGTCACTAACACCATATTTCCCTATACGCCACTTGGCGTGACGGGGGGTACTTTACTTTTTTACTTATATCATCAATCATCGTAAGCAACCGGATTATCGAAACACAATCCGGATGAAAAACACAGCTTATAGTGTGCACAGAGCACTAAACTCAGTAGCTCCGGCAGTAAGCCGGCCTTGGAATATGGGGGTAACTGCAACAAGGAACACTTCAGACTGAGTCTAAATGAGCCTGACAGCTTATCCGCCATATTGACCGGCAGTGATCGAGAGTTACCGAGGGACATGATAGCCACTACCTCGCGGGGGGGGGGGGGGCGCATGAATATATGAATCAGTTTCTCAAATAAAACGTCAATTTTTGTCGAGCGAACCAGATTTGAGATCAACTTGTACAAAGAATAACACAGTACATAACAAACAAAGCCATAAACCACGGGGTGCTATTCTCATAATATGTCTACAGACACAAAATGTGCTCTGTGGCCAGACTGTCATATTTCTGAGCCTGCCCGCTGTAGGAGGACCGACCAATACTTATGACGTATTCAGCATTGCGAGCAGGGGCTGTTGTTGGTAAAATGAGGTCAGCCGTCTATAGCTGGTATAGCTCGTGACGTCACAAGTATTGGGGTGTTTTCAGGCAAACCCCCTCAGCGGGCAGGCCCAGAGATATCGGTGTCGACGGTCAGAAGGTTTGATATTTGAAACAAAAGCACGCTTGCAGGATGCGTGTTAAGTATTATTTTTACAAGAAAGAGAAACTGTGTAGATGTAATCTATAAATACGAATTAAGCTTAAAAAAACATCAGAGACAGAGGAGATCAACGAGCTTCTATTTGCAGGCGATCAGGCACTAATACATTGACCTACAAGAACATGCAAATAGATTTAACAGCACAGTCACAAAATACAACAGGGAAATCAACATCAACTAAACAGAAGGAATGATTATCGCAATAGAGAAATAGAGCATCAACATAACCATAGACGGCAGACAACTAAAACAAGTCGTGCAATTTAAATACCTGGGAAGTCTAGTAACGAACGACAATTCCCAAACAGCAGAAATAGACTCAAGATGCAACAAAGCTTGTTTAATCATTGGACAGGCTACCACCACTATTGTCCAACAGGGACATAATTCTAGAGGCAAAACGGGCACTCTGCAATATCTTATCCTAGAATTGTGCTACCAATGCCAGTTCTGGACCCTAGATGCAAGAACAATGAAAACGAACCCCTACCGAGATGAAATGTGTGAGACAAATGACAGGAAACAGTCTGAGAGAAAAGATTAGAAATGAAGAACTGGAAGAAAAAAAAACACGGCATAACCCCAGCTATAGAATATATAAAGAAACAACAGATAAAATGGTTTGGTCACGTGACAAAACAGAAAGATCTAACCACAACACAACGAGCCTTCAATATACGTTGCGAGAACACCAGAACCAGTTGTCACAATATATTCCAGTTGTTCCCTTCTCATTACATGGCCAAAAAAAATAATCATTCCTCCTAATATTGGATATTAGCTCTCTTTTTGCTTTGGCCTCTTTCAGAACGTTTTCATTACTCTTCTTAGCTGCCCATGGTATTCTCAACGTTCCTCTGTAAAACCACACTTGTACAGCCTCCAGTGATTTTTTTTTGTCTGTTGTCCTATTGTCCATGATTCACATCCATATGTTAAGATTGGTCCTGCATAACATTTAAGAACTGCTGTTCTTGTTTCTATTGTCAAAAATGGATTACACTTCACAAACAGCAGAAATAGGCTCAAGATGCAACAAAGTTTGTTAAATAATCGTATCACCACTATTGTCCAATAAGGGAATAAGTCTAGACACAAAATGGGAATTCTACAACACAATCTTCATCTCAACGTTGTGCTACCAAATTCAGTCCTGGCCCTAGATGCAAGAACAATCAGAAAAATAACCTCTACTGAGATGAAATGTGTTATACAATTGACAGGAAACAGCCTGAAAGACAAAATTAGATATAAAAAACTGGGATAAAAAGCTTGGAATAACCCGCGTCATAGAATATATAAAGAAACAATAGATAAAATGTTTTGACCACGTGACAAGACAGAGTGATCAAAACACAACACAACGAGCCCTCAATAAACGCTGCGAGAATACCAGACTCAAGGGTCGACCACAAAAAAGATGGACCAATGGAATATTAAAGGCACAGAGAAACATAACAGCAGCAGAAGCGAACAGACGATCAAAAGTCCGCAAATTATATCTCCCCTCGACGCTGAAAGGCAAATGAGGAAGGAAAGAAGAAGAAGAAATAACACAGATAACTCTCTGAAAGCAAGAATTGCAAATTTGTGTTTTCCAGCAGTTACAACTTTTCTTTCTTCTTCGCCATCTTGCTTGTTCTTTGAGTAAATTACGTTGTATGTGTTTTCCATCGTTCTTCTCACTGCATCGGTTTTCAGTGCGCAATAATTTAGAATTATTTAGCTTGCACTGTCATTCTTGACATTACTGAAAGGTGGCAATTGTTTAGCTTGCACAGTCATTCTTGACATTACTGAAAGGTGGCAATTGTTTAACTTGCATTGTCATTCTTGACATTACTGAAAGGTGGCAATTGTTAACTTGCATTGTCATTCTTGACATTACTGAAAGGTGGCAATTGTTTAACTTGCATTGTCATTCTTGACATTACTGAAAGGTGGCAATTGTTTAACTTGCATTGTCATTCTTGACATTACTGAAAGGTGGCAATTGTTTAGCTTGTACTGTCATTCTTGACATTGCTGAAAGGTGGCAATTATTTAACTTGCATTGTCATTCTTGACATTACTGAAAGGTGGCAATTGTTTAACTTGCATTGTCATTCTTGACATTACTCAAAGGTGGCAATTGTTTAACTTGCATTGTCATTCTTGACAATACTGAAAGGTGGCAATTGTTTAACTTGCATTGTCATTCTTGACATTACTGAAAGGTGGCAATTGTTTATCTTGCAACTTCATTCTTGACATTACTGAAAGGTGGCAATTGTTTAACTTGCATTGTCATTCTTGACATTACTGAAAGGTGTCATTGGTTTAACTTGCATTGTCATTCTTGACATTACAGAAAGGTGTCATTTGTTTAACTTGCACAGTCATTCTTGACATTACTGAAGGGTGGCAATTGTTTAACTTGCATTGTCATTCTTGACATTGCTGAAATGTGTCAATTGTTTAACTTGCATTGTCATTCTTGACATTGCTGAAAGGTGTCATTTGTTTAACTTGCATTGTCATTCTTGACATTGCTGAAAGGTGTCATTTGTTTAACTTGCATTGTCATTCTTGACATTACAGAAAGGTGTCATTTGTTTAACTTGCATTGTCATTCTTGACATTACAGAAAGGTGTCATTTGTTTAACTTGCATTGTCATTCTTGACATTGCTGAAAGGTGTCATTTGTTTAACTTGCATTGTCATTCTTGACATTGCTGAAAGGTGGCAATTGTTTAACTTGCATTGTCATTCTTGACATTGCTGAAAGGTGTCATTTGTTTAACTTGCATTGTCATTCTTGACATTACAGAAAGGTATCATTTGTTTAACTTGCATTGTCATTCTTGACATTGCTGAAAGGTGTCATTTGTTTAACTTGCATTGTCATTCTTGACATTACAGAAAGGTATCATTTGTTTAACTTGCATTGCCAATTTTTGACTTTACTGAAAGGTGCCAATTGTTTAAAAGTGAATAAATAACAAAGTGGCTCAGCATTGTAGGTTAATGTAAGCTCGAGAACACATTTTACATCGGAGTTGTGATATGAAAATATCTACAATTAACAACCAACACAGCGATTGATTTATCAACTTTAATTTAATTAAAATAATAGAGCTCGGCTGTTTATTACTGAACATTAAGTCTAGAAATATGTCCTCCATTAGTCGAGGCTGAAACATATAATGGGCTCTTGTTACTAGATCTCATAACCTGGGATAAAGCACACATATTCTCGCCAGGAGAAAGCAGAAATAGTCTTCCCATGAGAAAGCAGAAATAGTCTTCCCATGAGAAAGCACAAATATTCTTCCCATGAGAAAGCAGAAATATTCTTCCATGAGAAAGCAGAAATATTCTTCCCATGAGAAAGCAGAAATATTCTTCCATGAGAAAGCATAAATATTCTTCCCATGAGAAAGCATAAATATTCTTTCCATGAGAAAGCAGAAATATTCTTCCCATGAGAAAGCAGAAATATTCTTCCCATGAGAAAGCAGAAATATTCTCCCCAGGAGAAAGCACAGATATTCTCCCCAGGAGAAAGTACAAATATTCTACCCAGGAGAAAGCACACATATTCTCCCCAGGAGAAAGTACAAATATTCTACCAGGAGAAAGCATACATATTATCTCCAGGATAAAGTACAAATATTATCTCCAGGAGAAACAGATATTCTCCCAGCAATGACTTGTTAATTAGAAGTAGGAACTATAGGACATCACTCCAGTAAAGATTCGTTAATGAGAATCCGAAATTCTACACCTAACTCGTCAATAGCAGCCGTGCTATGAAATACCTTTATCCTTCTTTGTTTTGTTAATATTTAATGGAAACTATATTTTCCGTATAGCCAGCATTTAATTCAATTTCCTTCTGCGTTTATTTTTTTTAGTTTCTTGCGTTTTAATGCTTCTTATTATTTAATCAATGCTTCTGGTATTGTTCACTCCTCTAATCTACCTCCGGCTACTCAATTATTTTGTTTTTGGAAACATTTTTAAAAGCTTTCCGCTTCTTCACATAAACATAACGCGTTAGATGCGGAACGTATCAGCCTCATCGGCGAGGCTACCCATAATTAGAAATGGGACACGAATACAGTGAAAGCATTTGAATATACCTTGCAAGATTACACACGACTGGACACATCATCATCAGCATACCTGTGTCATACTTATTGGCGCAGGTGATCATGTCATTCCATAGTTCTCTATCAACAGTACGTAGTATCAATTCTGTTGTTTGACTGTTTTTCATGCAATGACACCAAGCTATCTAGTATCATCTCTCTTTGTCGCCAGTGATCACTGTTTCCCTTTAATTTAGCCAGTTGTAACCAAGTAATGCAGCTTTCCTCTTCTCATGATGTGCCCAAAAAATGTTGATTGTTTCTTTCTGATGTTTCTTATGAGCTTTATTTTTGTGTTAGCCTCTTGAGAATTTCCTCGTTGGTCTTCTTAGCTATTCAGAGAGCTCTCAACATTCTTCTGGGAAATTCCATCTTTATAGCCAATAATAATTTTTCGTTTGTTTGTCTACTGTCCATAATTCACGTCCATAAGTCAGAAATAGCTCTATCAAGCACTCCTGACCTCTCTTTCTCATTTCTATTGACATTCTATTCTTCTTGCACAAGACGTTTTTTTGTATTTTCTGAAATGCTATTTTGGCCTGAGTTATGCTACTTGCTATTTCTGTGGATACAAACTTCTATAAAATGAAAGCAGTCGGAACCCAAATCTGCAGACCTCAAAGGAGATCCTAGAATCAAAAACGCATCCTGCTAAATGTTGAGCAGTTAGAATCCTACAAGGTCCAAGTCCATCTCCAAGAGAAATGAGCAGATAACTGTGACAACATTTCTCAAACTGTGGTCTGTCGGCACTACCCCGCGCCCCGAACAAACCAGAGTCCCATGTTGTCGTTGCATGTGGTCCGAGACGGTGTGAACAATAATATATTTTGTAGCTAAATGTGAAGAGAGAATGAATGAATGAAATACACAATGCACAACAGAGAAAAAATTGTAGAAAAGTGAATTTTGAGTTGAAGCGTAATCATGGGGATTCGCGACCACAAAACGTATTAAATGGGGGTCCGCGACTACAAAAACGTATTAAATGGGGGTCCGCGACCACAAAACGTATTAAATGGGGGTCCGCGACCACAAAACGTATTAAATGGGTGTCCGCGACCACAAAACGTATTAAATGGGGTCCGCGACCACAAAACGTATTAAATGGGGGACGGCGACCACAAAATGTATTTAAAATGGGGGTCCGCGACCACAAAACGTATTAAATGGGGGTCCGCGACCACAAAACGTATTAAATGGGGGTCCGCGACCACAAAACGTATTAAATGGGGTCCGCGACCACAAAACGTATTAAATGGGGGCCCGCGACTACAAAACGTATTAAATGGGGGTCCGCGACCACAAAACGTATTAAATGGGGGTCCGCGACCACAAAACGTATTAAATGGGGGTCCGCGACTACAAAACGTATTAAATGGGGATCCGAGACCACAAAACGTATTAACCGGGGATTTGCGACTCCAAAACGTATTAAATGGGGGTCGGCGACTACTAAATGTATTTAATGGGGGTCCGAGGTAAAGGAAAGTTTGAGAACCGCTGAAGTATGACGCAAGTATAGGATTGCTTGTTAGCTATAATATCCTTAGGGCGTCTTGCGTCACTGTGTGACTTTCTAATTATAGGAAACTGAAGATAGATGAGGCGGAGAGAGTGAAAAGAAGAGAGGATTAGTAACAAGAGGGTGTGAAGAAAAAGTAGGAGTAGACGGGGAGGAGTGAAGGGGGAGGAGGATAAGGTGAAAAAGAGAAAACAGTGAGGAGAAGAAAGCAGAAGAGTGGGAGGAGACAGAGGAGGAGTGGGAGGAGACAGAGGAGGAGTGGGAGGAGACAGAGGAGGAGTGGGAGGAGACAGAGGAGGAGTGGGAGGAGACAGAGGAGGAGTGGGAGGAGACAGAGGATGAGTGGGAGGAGACAGAGGAGGAGTGGGAGGAGACAGAGGAGGAAAAGAAGGAGAGGATGAGAAGAAGGAGAATAACATAAAGGAGCAGAAGTAGATTAAGAAGAGATGATGATGAAGACGTTGATGACGATAATGATTATGATCATGATGTGATTACGAGGACGATGATAGTGGTTATGATAATGATGCGATGATGATGATAGTGGTTATGATAATGATGCGATGATGATAATAGTGGTTATGATAATGATGCGATGATGATGATAGTGATTATGGTAATGATGTGATTACGAGGACAATGATGATGATAGTGGTTATGATAATGATGTGATTACGAGGACAATGATGATGATAGTGGTTATGGTAATGATGTGATTACGAGGACAATGATGATGATAGTGGTTATGATAATGATGCGATTATGAGGACGATGATGATGACCTTAGAAAAAAGAAGAAAAAACAGAAGGAGAAGAAAACATCATAATACTCCAGCAAATAATGCAGTTGTTCTCTTGTTGGTTTAATTCGTGCACGTTGTTTGCACAACAAATAGCAGAAATTACATACATATCTCTCTGTTTCTCTCTCTCTCTCTCTCTCTCTCTCTCTCTCTTTCTCTCTTCTCTCTGCGATCAGGACTCAATCAGAGTAAGACTCAGACTCTCGCACTAAGACATCTGTCTGTTTAAGCCTGTTAGATCCAATCCGATTGAATACCTGTTAAAACGCTGCACTGTGTTCTGCGCCAGTGGCCCAGTGCATCCGATTTCAGCCAGCGTTTGGTTCAGGTTTGCTTTCCTTAGCCTTTGATTGTCCCCAATCTTCCTGCAAGGCAGCAGATGATCTTTTCTGTATGGGGATTCTGCCCTTAGATGGTCGGCCTTCCCAGGTTTACGAGCACCATCTGCCCGAGTCACTGGAGGTGACTAACACAGACATGCAACTTGTAATATGAGGAAACTGCAACTAGGAACACTTTTCATGCACAGCCTCAACTGTTCCTGCCGCCTATCCCTATATACCGGTAAGTCACGTCCTCTTGAAAATGATGATCGTGGTAGCACCTGATGATGTTAGGCCATCGTTGATGACTCCAATTCTGAACATAGAGACACACAGTCAGTCGTCAAATTTTCCCGTCGCACATCAAACAGCAGACCGTAAGATTTGCGCACGGCCGGTTTAGGGAACCATCACGATGACGCAGCACACACCAATGTCGCCGAACAAATAATCTCGATCCCTTTAGATTTATGTCTGATTACTCAAGTGTAAGCAGCCTACGACGAATAAAACACGAAGCAAATTCCCCAAAGAGACAAATCTGCGGCTGACGAAGTAGTTTACATTGATGTGTAACATGGAAATAACTTGCGTCAAAGAATTTCAACAACGGTCATGAACAGCACCAATGTGACGTAAAGCGCAGATCAAGTCTAGACGGTGGAAGGTCTCACTCACAACACTTGAATCGTCTAAAATAGACTTGTCGGCCTACGACCTCGCTTTAGCGACACAGATGAATCAAGCATATCATCATTTTGACTTTAACGCAGAAAAGTGCAATGAAGATCCGAAATTAATCAGACCCTGGGTGCATTTTCTGCAGCGATCGAGAGGACATGGACTAGATCCGCCATCTACATACATATTAATTAATGGACTTCCGGTGTGTGACTGTGCTGGCAACACGATGCTATTTGCGGTGGGAGTCAAATTTAAATTATAAATGAATTTCAATGTCCGTAGTAAAAAAGAAATTCAAGTGTTCTTGTGTGAGATTTCGAACAGATTTATTTGTGATTTTAAATGGTTCGGCCACCTGGTCAGAATGAATCCTTACCAATCACCATCAAGGGCGTTCTTCTCGAGAATGCATGGAAAAAGACCAAGAGGAAGACCCAGAAGATGATGGATAGATGCAGTGACAGAGACATGTAACAACAAAGGAAAATCACTAATTTAGACAGTTCGAGCAGCTCACGAACGACAAATGATATAACCACGACACCTTTTCGATATCAGTGAGAAAGATTATATATATATATATATATATATATATATATATATATATTGATTCACACGTGCTCCCAGGTATGCATCATTAGGAATGCGACGCGAACAATGGGCAACTGTGATATAACAGACAGCTTGTATCAATCACACCTGACTACACGACTCATGTATACGACAAAGCTGTTCAGCATCAGTATTTTATTTGTCTTGTTTATTTATTTGCTTATTTAAGAAAGGCTATTTCAGAAAATAAAAGTGCCCTGCGCAACAGGTCTATGTCAAAAGAAGTGAGAAAGAGGGTTAATTTTTGCTATATAGAGCCAATTCTGACCTATGGAAGTGAATTATGAACGGTAGACAAACAAATGAAAAGACGAATGATTGCCACAAAGATGGGATTTCTCATAAGAATGTTGAAAGTTCTCTAGACAGGTAAAAAGACCAACAAGAACATTCTCAAAGAGACCAACACAAAAAGGAAGCTCCTAGGAAATATCGGAAAGAAACAATAAACATTTTTCAGGGACATCATGATAAGAGAAAAGTTAGAATACTTGGTTACAACTTGTAAAATAAATGCAAAGAGAGTTCGCGGACGACAAAGAGAGAAGATACTAGATAACTTGTTGCCATGGCATGGGAAAACGGTCAAGAACAAAATTGAAACGATGCACTGTGAATAGAAAATGTGTGGAAGGGCTTGATTCCGTGCGCCAACCGATATGGCACATGATGATGGTAGCTGAAAAAGTAATAATTTACATAGGAAAGTGTCAGATTTGGCAAAAGTAAAAGGATTATTCTTATGTATTTATGTATCTACTAAAATATGAATATAGCAACCAATAATGTAAAAAATGAACAGTTTTGCGTAATGTTACAAATATGAATCCCTCGAAGTAAAAAAAAAGTAAAGAGCCCCCTATACGCCAAGTGGCGTATAGAGAATATGGAGTTAGTGACCATACATTTTACAGATCTTCAGCATATGATTTTTGGGGTAATGTGGTCGGTATTACGCCCGTACCGTTTTACTTTCCCAGAAAAAATCCGGTACCCATTTAAGGCTGGGTGAACCCGGAAGCCGTCGGTTCGGATCGAACCCAACCCCTTGTCCTTTGTAGTCCAGTTCACTAACCACTGAGCTATCGCGGCTCCATGAATCCCTCTATTCACCAATAATTGCTGTTTAAAAAAAATAGGACTAATTCTAAAGAGCTACATTGTGATAAGAACAACAACCGTGATGGAAACACACCAACTGTCGCTTCTATCAGTTTGGTTATGAGGTTTCTACATTTAATTCAATTATTGAAAGAAAGACACCGGAACTGCCAATTTAAATTAATAGAAATGTGTAATTACTGACTGACTTTACGTTGATGACGTTGATAACCAGTTACAGACTGCATGAGGCATCAATTTAACGTTAATTACGATAGTTATCTGAGATGTGTTGATAACCGGATGGTGTGTTTTATTTGGACTTTAGTTTCATTCTGCCTCATTAGCAGCCACCTTAATTATTTTTCAAACTAACCAGAATCACGATCGTAGTGGTTAGGGCTTTCATCTATATTTCAGTTAAGTACAGGTTCAGTTCCTCAAATGTTGCAAACTCGTCGGACTAATCAATTGTTCAGCATCCACTCAGATGTTTTAACTGGGAACGAGGAAGGTAAATACATCCCTAGAGTGGCTAAGTCTGGTGTGCATGCCGGGGGTAGATGCACAATCTGATGGGCTTGTCTAATGGGAAGCCCTTTAGACAAGCCCTTCCATCTTGCCTACTGTGGTGGCTTTTACAGTATATCTTTAATATTCACCAAATATTCTTTCATTCATTCATTTTTTTTCCTCTGGTTAAGACGGCACATAGACCGGAAGTCATAGTTCTCCACGACTGACGTTCTGCTACTAATTCTTGTAATTCTTTGTGGTTCTCTTAGTCCCATGGTTTAGCTTTCCCTATTAATTGTTCTTCATTGTGGTTCTCTTAGTCCCATGGTTTAGCTTTCCCTATTAATTGTTCTTCATTGTGGTTCTCTTAGTCTGGTTTGTTTTATTTTACCAGATGTTTTCCATATGAATCCCTGACATGGCAGTCTTTCTTCATTCATTCTCAGCACATGCCCGATGTATTTCCAACGCCTTTTTCTAATAAAGAGAAAAAGAAAAGTATAGACCCCCGTCACGCCAAGTGGCGTATAGGGAATATGGTGTTAGTGACCGTAATTTTTATAAACCTTCGGCACATGATTTTTGGGGTGATGTGGTCGTTTTCTAATAAAGCTCGACATCAAATATTGACATTGCTCGACATTGTATGACAGTAATTACATTTCAAGAATGACATAAGTCGGCCTCCACTGTGGACATTTTCAACAGATGACAAGAGAAGGCGAGCTGGTAGATATAGATGCGAGATGCGTAAAAAGAAAGTTGATAACAGGAATATTGAACTAAAAGAATTAAGATAGAGCCAAACTATATTCGCGGTTACTACCTGTTACTGTGGTAGCACGAAGCAAAAGAGTTACCCATCCTGGTAAGGCCAGTTAAAGGCAGTGATTCCCAAACCATTGACACCAGCCGCTCCCTTTCCTTAACGATTATATACCGACATCCCCTTCATGGCAATTTTGATATGGCTGTTAGACTCATGGTTATGGTTAGTCGAAGGCCTCGGTATCAATGCAAACGAATTGAAATCCATAAATGCTCAACCGCCCATGCCAGTGGAATCATCCGAATTAAATCGTATCTCTTTGAAGGATCCAAACAAAGAAAGGCAGCTGCAGTCCCCATCATAGCAGCTACAGAACACGCCAAAAGACATAAAGCCAGGCGGCACCAAAAGTGAACGCATTTGAACTGTCCTTCGTCATACTATATCATCATTCAGCGTATGCAATCGGAATATCGAAACACGATCGGGCTGAAAAACACAGCTCACGGGCTGAGTCTCCATGCTTCTTGCCGTCTATCCGCCATATTGACCGGTATTCTAATGATGTGTGGCTCCAATGATATGTGATGTTGAACCCATATTCCCTGATAAGATATAAAAAGTGATCAATGACGACAGAATTAACGCTATCATGTAGAAAGTCGTTTATGTAAAAACGAACATCCAGCCAATGTAGATATTGTTATTATATTATTTCTAACCACAGACTACGCACATTCTAGGCGTGGCGTCCTTCCCAAAAATTCGCGGCACCCCTGGGTGCCGACGAGCACTCATTGATGACCCTTGGTTTATGTTAAAACTTTCATTCTTCAGAAAACCAAATTGAAAGGAGATAGCATCAAACAATCTGGCTACCCATAATACTTCATTACGTGAAGATTCGGTCAGCTGTAGCTTGAGTAGCAAAGCGAAACTACATTCGGTGATGTTGAATAAACACACTCCACAGCTGTATGCTGGTGATATTTTCGTTGTCTTTCCTTGTTAATGTTCTTAGCTTTAATTTATAACTAGAATAGAATTCTGCTGGGCACAGTAAAACTGATCACGATTTACGCTACAACTTTAACACCATTTCTGGTTAAAGTATGCTTATTTGACACGATATACGCTACAAATTTAACTACATTTGTGGTTAAAGTATATTTATTTGACACGATATACGCTACAAATTTAACTACATTTGTGGTTAAAGTATGCTTATTTGACACGATATACGCTACAAATTTAACTACATTTGTGGTTAAAGTATGTTTATTTGACACGATATACGCTACAAATTTAACTACATTTGTGGTTAAAGTATGTTTATTTGACACGATATACGCTACAAATTTAACTACATTTGTGGTTAAAGTATGCTTATTTGACACGATATACGCTACAAATTTAACTACATTTGTGGTTAAAGTATGCTTATTTGACACGATATACGCTACAAATTTAACTACATTTGTGGTTAAAGTATGCTTATTTGACACGATATACGCTACAAATTTAACTACATTTGTGGTTAAAGTATGCTTATTTGACACGATATACGCTACAAATTTAACTACATTTGTGGCTAAAGTATGCTTATTTGACACGATATACGCTACAAATTTAACTACATTTGTGGTTAAAGTATGCTTATTTGACACGATATACGCTACAAATTTAACTACATTTCTGGTTAAAGTATGCTTATTTGACACGATATACGCTACAAATTTAACTACATTTCTGGTTAAAGTATGCTTATTTGACACGATATACGCTACAAATTTAACTACATTTGTGGTTAAAGTATGCTTATTTGACACGATATACGCTACAAATTTAACTACATTTGTGGTTAAAGTATGCTTATTTGACACGATATACGCTACAAATTTAACTACATTTGTGGTTAAAGTATGCTTATTTGACACGATATACGCTACAAATTTAACTACATTTGTGGTTAAAGTATGCTTATTTGACACGATATACGCTACAAATTTAACTACATTTGTGGTTAAAGTATGTTTATTTCGCACGAGAGAGGGACACATTTTTTCAGATTTCGAAACATTTCTTTTCATAAAAGTAAAGAAACTAAAATACCAATAGCATAACAATTAGCGAAGCTAGAACATTAACATAATTGTCCAGTGTCCCAAAGTAGAACCACTCCAACACAATACCAACCTCGAGAATGAGTAGGGTGTAATTATCCGTAGAACATCTTCATTAATAAATATAACTTCATTTTGAGGATTAAAACTAAAATGTCACTTTTGATAAAAAAAAGCAGCTGTGACTCGCATCGTTTGGGACCTAGGTTACTCAGGAGACCACGTACAATAGAATACAAAGATTGTACTTACCTCAAAATTGTTAATTAGATGTTTCTGGATTGATCAAGATAGTAGTTAAGATGTCACAGTGTGTTCCTGTATTCATATTTCCTTAGTGGAAACCCTGTTAAAAAGATCAATTATAAATATTATATCATTTGTGTGCATTACTCGCTAAGAATGAAAATCATTACAAGAAATGTTAGACACTATAGCGAAGGTAAGCAAAAATAAAGGACTCAACCTTAATAACAAAAAGACAGAAGTAATAGTAGCAACAAAGAAAACGACATCACCGCAATGCACAATAAAGACAAGTGGAACAATATTAAAACAATGGCTCAGGCAAAAGGAGTTTAAAAAAAAAAAAAAAAAAAAAAAAGGAAGATACTGTGCAATCCATTTTTGACAATAGAAACAAGGAAAAAATGTTTTCAAATGTTATGCAGAGCCAGTCTTAACTTATGGATATTAATCATGGGCAATACGACAACAGACAAGAAAATCAGTGGAGGAATTAGAAATGTGGTTGTACAGAAGAATGTTGAGAATACCATGGGCAGGTAAGAAGAATAACGAAAATGTCCTAAAAGAGACCAACGCAATATATTAGCTGATTTCCAAAATTAGGAAGAAACAATCATCATTTTTTGACCATGTAATGAGAAGGAAACAGCTGGAATATATTGTGACAACTTGGAAAGTTGAGGGACGATGAGATACAGGAAAGCAAAGTGAAAAGATACCAGACAGCTTAAGAGAATGGCTTGGCAGAAGATCAACAATAGAAATGATAAATAACTGTCGAGATCGAAATTTGTGGAGAGACATGATCACCTACACCAGCAGGCATGGTACTTGATGATGATGTTGATTATGATGATGATTATGATGATGATTATAATGCGTCAATTGTATAACAAACGCCGTTAGTGATTGATGAAGCATCCTTTGTATACATGTGAATGTTTCAGAACGTTCCAAGTTGATTTATAAAATGTTGATTGTATACTGTCTATGTAAGAAATTATGTGTATGTATGTTTTAGAAGGAGGAAAAAAAAGGGGGGGGGGAGGAAGGCTGGATGGTCTAGAGATAAGACGTCGGCTACAAACAAAGGTCCTGGGTTCAGATCCTACCACCTACCGTGGAAAATATAAAAAAAAAAGAAAACCGAATCCTTGGTTTTTCTTGGATTGACTTCACCACTCCCAGCCCTCCACACGGCGAACTCTGGGTTAGTGAGATCCGATGTTGAATCCAATAGACCATAAATTTGACCGCTGCCCAGACAAATCATCAGCAACAGCTTGTCGTTATCGAAGCCGTGGGTCATAATCCGTGTTACGGAGTTTGTATATATATGGGTCACGGTCTTCACATTTTCTCATGAATCCTAGCAGGGATTATCGGAACACCTATCGGCTCGACCAGTATGCAGTGACAATGATCCTAACACAAACAAGCTAACAAAATGCATACCAGCAAGCTAATCGTTCATTTCTAAACCAGGTCAGAATACTTGTATGGAGATCTTCAATGACAGAAACTGTTATATTGGATTATATTTAAGTAAAAACTAAAATGTACATCATAAAGCTCCGTGTCATTAACTAGTAATTACTTTCTCGGCTGAACAAATCGTAGAGTTGTATTTGGACAACATCAGAAAGAAACAATCAACCTTTTTCGGGCACATCATGAGAAAAGGAAAGTTGGAATACTTGGTTACAACCGGCAAAATACAGGGAAAGAGAGATCGCGGACGACAAAGGGAGAAAATACTAGATAACTTGGTATCATGGCATGGAAAACAGTCAACAACAGAATTCATACGATGTACTGTGGAAAAAAGTTTGTGGAAGGACATGATCGACTACGCCAACGTGTATGGCACATGATGATGATGAACAAATCGTATCTAAGGACGCTCGAACTGCCTTATCAGGAACAAGATGGCGGCTATTAGACTTTGTTAATAAAAAGTGGTTCTCAATTTGGGTTGATGCGGGGCCCTCTAGGGAGAGCGACACTCTCTAATATAAAGTTTGAAGCATTGAGAAGGGGAATAACTGCGTTGGAGATGTAAAACAAATGATGGATGGGAGTTAGAGAGAAAGTAGGTGAAGGTGATGAGTACTGGAAGAACAAATGTGGAAAAATGAGAAGAAAAAAAAGTGAAAGAAAAATGACGTTGGAAACCTAGAAGGAATATTAGAACCTCGTAGAACAATATGGCGAATGATAACGAGAACAGAAAACGAATTCATGAAATAAACATATGAGAACAAATACAGAATGATTTACTTGAAAAAAAAACAGACATATGAGAACAGAACCTGAATGATTTACTTGAAAAAAAAACAGACAGATGAGAACAAATACAGCATGATTTACTTGAAAAACAAACAGACAGATGAGAACAGAACCTGAATGATTTACTTGGAAAAACAGACAGATGAGACCAGAACCTGAATGACATACTGGCAAAACAAACAGATGAGAACAGAAACTGAATTATTTACTTGGAAAAACAAACAGATGAGAAGAGAACCTGAATGACATACTGGGAAAACAGACAGATGAGAACAGAAACTGAATTATTTACTTGGAAAAACAGACAGATGAGACCAGAACCTGAATGACATACTGGGAAAACAGACAGATGAGAACAGAAACTGAATTATTTACTTGGAAAAACAAACAGATGAGAAGAGAACCTGAATGACATACTGGGAAAACAGACAGATGAGAACAGAAACTGAATTATTTACTTGGAAAAACAGACAGATGAGACCAGAACCTGAATGACATACTGGCAAAACAGACAGATGAGAACAGAAACTGAATTATTTACTTGGAAAAACAAACAGATGAGAAGAGAACCTGAATGACATACTGGGAAAACAGACAGATGAGAACAGAAACTGAATTATTTACTTGGAAAAACAGACAGATGAGACCAGAACCTGAATGACATACTGGGAAAACAGACAGATGAGAACAGAAACTGAATTATTTACTTGGAAAAACAAACAGATGAGAAGAGAACCTGAATGACATACTGGGAAAACAGACAGATGAGAACAGAAACTGAATTATTTATTTGGAAAAACAGACAGATGAGACCAGAACCTGAATGACATACTGGGAAAACAGATAGATGAGAACAGAACCTGAATGCCATACTGGGAAAACAGACAGATGAGAACAGAAACTGAATGACATACTGGAAAAACTGTGAGAGCAGAAACATAATTTATTTTCTTAGAAAACAGATAAAAATACAAAGTGAATAACTTACTTGGAATATAGATAAGAACATTATAAGAAAGAGTAAAACATTACGAAAAAAGGCAGAGAGCATAAGTAAATTTAACACCAGCACAACATCAATTTGTTGAGAGACAGAGAACATAAGTAGATTTCACACTGAGAGAACAAAAATTTGATGAAAATATTTGAAGATCAGAAAGTGAAAAGAGATTATTAGGAAACGTGACGACAGCTGTTTCCGGCAGATAAAAGAAGTGACTACTTTGAAAGTTGCAGCCGCTCATGACCTCAGAATTAAACGTTACCAACAGTGGCTTTTCAACAATAGTCTTGTCTTTCAAGATGTCACTAAAACTACGTGCTGTATCAGTTTAAGGCAGATAAAATTGTTGGTTTCAAACGAAATCTAAAAAAAACAATGTATCAGATCAGTATTCAAAAGCGATCGAATGATTGGGCTTGACTGCAGCAGATTTTTTCTGAGACAAGTCAGCAATCAGTACACGCCTCTTTTCTGTTCATTAGAAACGTGGAGACTCAAATTAGTTTGATAAATCTTCTTTTAAGCGGAGACTACAATTTAGACTTCAACTCTGCAGAAAGATCAAATTACTTCCTGCACAGTTGCTTGTTTGAATATAAAAAGTGATTTTTTTTTCTTTACATTTTGATAAATTTTACCAATTTTTTAATAAATAGGCTGTGAGTCTACGACATTCCTCTTACTACGATTTATTGATGGCCTATGTAGGTGGGTCCAATTTGCGACAGCACATTAATAAAATGAGAATTTGTTGGTCTCAATTAATGTTTGTGGTAGAGATATTTGTATAGTTTTGTGACCTACAGATTTGTGACCTGCAGATTTGTGTCCTAGTAGGTTGAGGATTTGGGTGGTCTAGAGGTAAGATGTCGGACACAGGACACGATGGTCCAGGGTTTGAATTTCATCACAGGCGATAGGAATATTTCTTTTAGAACCCGTGGTTTTGTTTTCATACATAGCTTTATCCTCTTAAGGTTTTCATACATAGCTTTATCCTCTTAAGGTTTTCATACATAGCTTTATCCTCTTAAGGTTTTCATACATAGCTTTATCCTCTTAAGGTTTTCATACATAGCTTTATCCTCTTAAGGTTTTCATACATAGCTTTATTCTCTTAAGGTTTTCATACATAGCTTTATCCTCTTAAGGTTTTCATACATAGCTTTATTCTCTTAAAGTTTTCATACATAGCTTTATCCTCTTAAGGTTTTCATACATAGCTTTATCCTCTTAAGGTTTTCATACATAGCTTTATCCTCTTGAGGTTTTCGGGTAATGAGTTCTGTTGTTTAGCCATCTCTGCGAAAATAGAACGACCCGAGTGCACTCTGCGCACTTTAAAGAACCACTGGAAGTTAAAAGTCGAAAAAGAGCAGGCAAAAATGACCGATGCCCGGGCAGACACTTTTAAGAATAGGACGTTAACTCGTTGTAGACGTGGATCCAAGTGAATAGGATTCCGTTGTGCCCAAAAACATGAATGGCCAATTAGCGTGGTCGACAACATTTTATCATATTTGAATTCAATACAATTTATAAATATTAAATCAAATGAATTTTAGTACGAAATCGTTTTCAGGAGTACTCTTTAATCACATGTATGAAAAGTGGCCATACGAAAATTATAAAAAATCGGTAAAATTAAGAATGAAACGTCTAGGTGTTTGTGCTTCTTTAGAATTCAAATAAATGACTACCCCTTCCTTAAATTGCCATAAAGTCTTTTTTGTTCTTTAATTGTAATTAAATTAGCTTGAGTTGCGTAACTCCCTCTTTAAACAATCAGCTCCGTTATTCGCCAAAGCCGCGCATACAATCAGGTCTGTGTTGTTGACCGCTCTGAGCTCAGTTGCCTGGTGGAAGTCTTGCCTCAGTACAAGAGAAAGATAAATGTTAGATATGTATTAGCTGAGACACACCAGAGAAAGATAAGTGTTAGATGTGTATTAGCTGAGGCACACCAGAGAAAGATGTTTAAGATGTTGTGTATTAGCTGACACACACCAGAGAAAGATAAGTGTTAGATGTGTATTAGCTGAGATACACCAGAGAAGGATAAGTGTTACATGTCGTGTATTAGCTGAGACAAACCAGAGAAAGATAAGTGTTAGATGTGTATTAGCTGACACACACCAGAGAAAGATAAGTGTTAGATGTGTATTAGCTGAGACACACCAGAGAAAGATGTTTAAGATGTTGTGTATTAGCTGACACACACCAGAGAAAGATAAGTGTTAGATGTGTATTAGCTGAGACACACCAGAGAAAGATAAGTGTTAGATGTGTATTAGCTGAGACACACCAGAGAAAGATGTTTAAGATGTTGTGTATTAGCTGACACACACCAGAGAAAGATAAGTGTTAGATGTGTATTAGCTGAGACAAAACAGAGAAAGATAAGTGTTAGATGTGTATTAGCTGAGATACACCAGAGAAGGATAAGTGTTACATGTCGTGTATTAGCTGAGACAAACCAGAGAAAGATAAGTGTTAGATGTGTATTAGCTGAGACAAACCAGCGAAAGATAAGTGTTAGATGTGTATTAGCTGAGACACACCAGAGAAAGATAAGTGTTAGATGTCATGTATTAGCTGAGACAAAACAGAGAAAGATAAGTGTTAGATGTGTATTAGCTGAGACACACCAGAGAAAGATAAGTGTTAGATGTGTATTAGCTGAGAAACGCCAGAGAAAGATAGGCGTTAGATGTCGTGTATTAGCTGAGACACACCACAGAAAGATAAGTGTTAGATATCGCGTATTAGCTGAGACACACCACAGAAAGTTAATTTTAGATGTCATGTATTAGCTGAGACACACCACAGAAAGATAAGTATTAGATGTCATGTATTAGATGAGACATACCACAGGAAGATAAGTGTTAAATGTCGTGTATTAGCTGAGACATACCACAGAAAGATAAGTGTTAGATGTCATGTATTAGCTGAGACATACCACAGAAAGATAAGTGTTAGATGTCGTGTATTAGCTGAGACACACCACAGAAAGATAAGTGTTAGATGTCATGTATTAGCTGAGACACACCACAGAAAGATAAGTGTTAGATGTCGTGTATTAGCTGAGACACACCACAGAAAGATAAGTGTTAGATGTCATGTATTAGCTGAGACACACCACAGAAAGATAAGTGTTAGATTTCGTGTATTAGCTGAGACACACCACAGAAAGATAAGTGTTAGATATCGCGTATTAGCTGAGACACACCAGAGAAACATAAGTGTTAGATGTCGTGTATTAGCTGAGACACACCACAGAAAGATAAGTGTTAGATATCGCGTATTAGCTGAGACACACCAGAGAAAGATAAGTGTTAGATGTCGTGTATTAGCTGAGACATACCACAAAAAGATAAGTGTTAGATGTCGTGTATTAGCTGAGACACACCACCGAAAGATAAGTGTTAGATGTCATGTATTAGCTGAGACACACCACAGAAAGATAAGTGTTAGATGTCGTGTATAAGCTGAGACACACCACAGAAAGATAAGTGTTAGATGTCGTGTATTAGCTGAGACACACCGGAGAAAGATAAGTGTTAGATGTCGTGTATTAGCTGAGACACACCACAGAAAGATAAGTGTTAGATATCGCGTATTAACTGAGACATACCACAGAAAGATAAGTGTTAGATGTCGTGTATTAGCTGAGACACACCAGAGAAAGATAAGTGTTAGATGTCGTGTATTAGCTGAGACACACCACCGAAAGATAAGTGTTAGATGTCATGTATTAGCTGAGACACACCACAGAAAGATAAGTGTTAGATGTCGTGTATTAGCTGAGACATACCACAGAAAGATAAGTGTTAGATATCGCGTATTAGCTGAGACATACCACAGAAAGATAAGTGTTAGATGTCATGTATTAGCTGAGACACACCACAGAAAGATAAGTGTTAGATATCATGTATTAGCTGAGATATGCCACAGACAGATAAGTGTTAGATATAATGTATTAGCTGAGATATACCACAGACAGATACGTGTTAGATATCATGTATTAGCTGAGATATACCACAGACAGATAAGTGTTAGATATCATGAATTAGCTGAGATATACCACAGACAGATAAGTGTTAGATATCATGTATTAGCTGAGATATACCACAGACAGATAAGTGTTAGATATCATTAATTAGCTGAGATATACCACAGACAGATAAGTGTTAGATATCATGTATTAGCTGAGATATACCACAGACAGATAAGTGTTAGATATCATGTATTAGCTAAGATATACCACAGACAGATAAGTGTTAGATATCATGTATTAGCTAAGATATACCACAGAAAGATAAGTGTTAGATATCATATATTAGCTGAGATATACCACAGACAGATAAGTGTTAGATATCATGTATTAGCTAAGATATACCACAGAAAGATAAGTGTAAGATATCATGTATTAGCTAAGATATACCACAGAAAGATAAGTGTTAGATATCATATATTAGCTAAGACATACCACAGAAAGATAAGTGTTAGATGTCGTGTATTAGCTGAGACATACCACAGAAAGATAAGTGTTAGATGTCGTGTATTAGCTGAGACATACCACAGAAAGATAAGTGTTAGATGTCGTGTATTAGCTGAGACATACCACAGAAAGATAAGTGTTAGATGTCGTGTATTAGCTGAGACATACCACAGACAGATAAGTGTTAGATGTCGTGTATTAGCTGAGACATACCACAGACAGACAAGTGTTAGATATCATGCATTAGCTAAGATATACCACAGAATGAAACATATTTTGTGAAATGTGCGCTACCCAGCGGCTATTTAATAGGAGAACTCTTTTTCTTCTTTCCCTCCCCATTTGCCTTTCACCGCTCAGGGGAAATATACTAAAGGGAGGACAAAAAGTAATGCACACCAATTTTTTTCTCGGCTAATAATAAAGATAGGAATACGAAATTTTGCACACTTGGAATATGACATGTTCCAATTATGTGTACCAAATTGCACGGCATTTTGATAAATATTACGCAATCTATGAACCGTTAAAATGGAGCTTGTCAACAATGTCCGTTACAAACAGCGAATTGTCATAGAATTTCTGGTTGCGGAAAAAGAAACTGTGGCAAACATTCATAAACGACTGTGTGCAGTGTACAAATGTTCTGCAGTCGATAGGAGCACAGTTAGTCGCTGGGTTCAGAGAATTAAAGCTGCAGAAAGTGTACGAGTGGAGCTGCATGATTTACCGCGTTCTGGACGTGTTGCCTCGGCTACCAGCACAGACATGTTAAACCGGGCTGATGCCATTATTCGTAAGGATAGGCGTATCACTAGTCAACAATTGGCATTGCAGCTTACAGTCAGCAAGGGAAGTGCAATCGCAATTTTTAAAACTCTCGGATATTCAAAGATTTGCGCTCGATGGGTTCCTCGGTGCCTAACAAATGATCACAGAGTTCAAAGGAAAACATTCTGTTCTGAATTGTTGGAGCGTTTCGGTGTTGAAGGAGAAATGTTTTTGTCAAAAATTGTTACCGGTGACGAAACGTGGGCACATTATTATGAGCCTGAAACAAAAATGCAGTGAATGGAATGGCATCATCCGCAGTCACCAAAAAGAAAAAAATTCAAAACATCTCCATCAGCCGGAAAGGTGATGATCACTGTCTTCTGGGACATTGATGGTGTGATTCTTGTTGATGTAATGACAAGAGGTGAGACAATCAACTCGACAGCTTACATCAATACACTGACAAAACTCAAAAATCGGTTCCACAGAGTTCGGCCTAATAAGCCATCTGCAGATTTGTTGCTTCAACATGACAATGCACGCCCTCACACAAGTCTGGTAACACGGGAAGCAATCAACAAATTTGGTTGGACTGTACTGCCCCATCCTCCTTACAGCCCTGATCTGGCTCCCTCAGATTTCCATCTGTTTGGACCACTCAAAAAATTCCTGCGTGGGACACACTTTGACAATGATGAGGGTGTGATCCGTGCAGTTAAAAAATGGCTACGCGAGCAGGACAAAACTTGGTACAAACGAGGCATTCATGACCTAGTTTCGCGTTGGCGTTAAGGCAATACGCTTGGATGGAGATTATGTTTACAAATAGGTAGTGTCAAGGGGATGTACAGCTACAATCTGTGAAAATTTCACACATTTTGCCCGAATAGTTTCCGAGAAAAAAATTGGTGTGCATTACTTTTTGACCTCCCTACGTAGTACCAGGTGTTTTGCTCGTCTTTTGGCATCTTCTGCTGTTATGTTTCTTATAATCAATCAATCCATTTTTTTTATTGACCCATGGATCTGTTGATCTCGTAGTTTTTATTTTAGGCTCGTTGTATTGTGTTATTGTCTTTCTCTTTAATCAGGTAACCAAACCATTTTATCTGTTGCTTTTTATGTATACAATGTCGGGAATTACTCCTAAGCTATTTTCCAGCTCTTCATTTCAGCTCATATCCCTCAGGGCACTGCCTGCCATGCGTCTAACACATTTCATATCGATAGCGGTTATTTTTCTTCTTATTCTCGAGTCCAGCGTCCAGTTTGGCATTGGTAGCACAACATTAGGATGCAAATTAGATAGGACAGTGTATAAAGATAGACATGGAAGAAATTAATCGACCTTTAGATCACTGTGGAGAATAAAACCCGGTTCCTAGCTAAAATATCCACACCAGACGAGACGATAGTTTTAGTCAGACAAACGAGTTTTGGAGAAAGAAACGAGTTTGCAGACGAACGTCTGTGAACGTATTCGTGTTGTTGAGCACGAATGCTGTTTATAAAGAGATGTTTGTTTCTGGATCAGTTAGTTGTTGCGTGTTGTATTTCATGTCAACTTTGTCAATGTGAAGTAGGACTTTAGCAATTGATGATCATTGGGGTAACAATAACAAAACGTGTTGTACACGATTAATGCTCATGGGACGAAACATTTCCAAAGTTGGTTAATCTGGTGGTTTCTTGTGTGAAATATTTAAATTTCCAAAACAATTGTTTTTACATTTTAAAAGAAACGATAATATACAGTTAATTGTTAAAGTAATGGCAATAGCGAGAAAGAAAGAAAAACTAAACATCATAATAGATAATACAACTCTGAAGCAAGTAGACAATTTTAAATATCTGGTTAGCACGTTAACACAAAACAATAACCAAGAGACAGAGATAGATGTAAGGTGTAACAAAGCATGCCAAGTTATAGGCCAAGTTATAGTCCAAGTATCAACACTATTGAAAAACAAAGCAATAACTACGGAAGCAAAAAGGGCAATATACAAATCAATTTTTCTACCAACTCTGAGTTATCAGTGCCAGAATTGGACGCTGGACTCTAGAACAATAAGAAAGATAACGACCACCGAAATGAAATGTGTCAGAAGAATGACAGGAAACAGCTTAAGGGACAGAGTAATAAACACTAACCTGAGGAAGAAACTCGAAATTGAACCAGCCATCGAATGCATAAAGAAACAACAGATAAATTGGTTCGGCCACATAACAAGACAAAAAGAACTAACAATGACTCAAAGAGCCTTAAATAAACGCTACGAAAACGCCAGATTAAGAGGAAGACCAGAAAGAGATGGATAAAGGGAATACTAGAGTCACTAGGAGGAATAACATCAGAAGAGGCCAACAGAAGAGCAAAGAATCGCAGATTGTTTCTCCCTTCGACGCCAACGGCAGCAGAGGAAGGATAGAAGAAGAGGAAAAGAAGAAAGAAGAAGAATTGTTAAAGTAGTATAAATGAACCCTGAGCAATTAATATTTGTACGATGTGTGATTGAGCAAGATAATTCAAATATCGGGGACCGTGTGGACTAGAGGTCGAGGTCGGCCTAGCACAGGAAGGACCCGGGGTCAAAGACCATCAGAAGCGGTGGTCAGATACCAGTGGGTAAAGAGATACAGTGAAGAAGATGGCGCTGGATAGGACACACAATGCGGAAGCCAACTGAGAGTGTTACACAGCAGGCACTTTTTGGAACCCCCAAAGGAAAAAGACATAGTGGAAGACCAAGGAATTCTTGGAGAAGGCAGATAGAAGCATAGATGATGATGATGGGGAAGACATGGAACGATCTTAAAATAAAGGCAAGAAACAGAACGGCTTGGAAAGTGTTTGTTGAAGACCTATGCTCCACAGGGAGCTGAAAGCGTTTGTTGAAGACCTATGCTCCACAGGGAGCAGAAAGTGATTGTTGAATACCTATGCTCCACAGGGAGCTGAAAGTATTTGTTGAAGACCTATGCTCCACAGGGAGCTGAAAGCGTTTGTTTAAGACCTATGCTCCACATGGAGCTGAAAGTGTTTGCTGAAGACCTATGCTCCACAGGGAGCTGAAAGTATTTGTTGAAGACCTATGCTCCACAGGGAGATGAAAGTATTTGTTGAAGACATATGCTCCACAGGGAGCTGAAAGTATTTGTTGAAGACCTATGCTCCACAGGGAGCTGAAAGTATTTGTTGAAGAGCTATGCTCCACAGGGAGCTGAAAGTATTTGTTGAAGACCTATGCTCCATAGGGAGCTGAAAGTATTTGTTGAAGACCTATGCTTCACAGGGAGCTGAAAGTATTTGTTGAAGACATATGCTCCACAGGGAGCTGAAAGTATTTGTTGAAGACCTATGCTCCACAGGGAGCTGAAAGTATTTGTTGAAGACCTATGCTCCACAGGGAGCTGAAAGTATTTGTTGAAGACCTATGCTCCACAGGGAGCTGAAAGTATTTGTTGAAGACCTATGCTCCACAGGGAGCTGAAAGTATTTGTTGAAGACCTATGCTCCACATGGAGCTGAAAGTGTTTGCTGAAGACCTATGCTCCACAGGGAGCTGAAAGTATTTGTTGAAGACCTATGCTCCACAGGGAGCTGAAAGTATTTGTTGAAGACATATGCTCCACAGGGAGCTGAAAGTATTTGTTGAAGACCTATGCTCCACAGGGAGCTGAAAGTATTTGTTGAAGACCTATGCTCCACAGGGAGCTGAAAGTATTTGTTGAAGACCTATGCTCCACAGGGAGCTGAAAGTATTTGTTGAAGACCTATGCTTCACAGGGAGCTGAAAGTATTTGGAGAAGACATATGCTCCACAGGGAGCTGAAAGTATTTGTTGAAGACCTATGCTCCACAGGGAGCTGAAAGTATTTGTTGAAGACCTATGCTCCATAGGGAGCTGAAAGTATTTGTTGAAGACCTATGCTCCACAGGGAGCTGAAAGTATTTCTTGAAGACCTATGCTCCACAGGGAGCTGAAAGTATTTGTTGAAGACCTATGCTCCACAGGGATCTGAAAGTATTTGTTGAAGACCTATGCTCCACAGGGAGCTGAAAGTATTTGTTGAAGACCTATGCTCCACAGGGAGCTGAAAGTATTTGTTGAAGACCTATGCTCCACAGGGAGCTGAAAGTATTTGTTGAAGACCTATGCTCCACAGGGAGCTGAAAGTATTTGTTGAAGACCTATGCTCCACAGGGAGCTGAAAGGTAGAAGAAGAAGAAGAAGCAGCGGTGGTGAATTTTCAAAAATAGAAAAAAAATAATCCTTGGTTTCTATATAACCTTACCCTCCTCTGATCTTTAGAATAGAAAGATCTTCTGTCTAGCCTTCTTGGATAACGGCAATAAACAGATATCCCATGTGCACTCGCGCACGTTAAAGAACCCTTGGCAGTTAAAATTTAAAAAGTAGGCTATATATGTTCCGCGTCCTGGACAAAATTGTCAGCAGAAATCTGTTCACATTGTGAATCCCAGACCGTGCTATGGAGTTCGTGCACGTGGGCTAGGATTGTTCTTGGATTTTCTCCAGATTCTTGAGGGCGATTAACAGCATCAATAATGATATACTTGACAAACAGTTGTGCCTGTTCTATTTTTGTTTACACGCTGGAAAGTCCGTGGCAGTGTTTCTCAAAGTGTGCGCTACGGCCCCCCAGAGGTACCGCCAAACTTTAGCAAGGTAGCTGGGCGGAGGATATCGTCTTCTGCCTACAGAGTGGTTAGAAGTCATAAATAAGAAAATCCACAAAGGTAAATGTAAATGTAAAGTACGAGACTTGAACCGGCGTCTTAGCACGTGAGTTTCCTCTCATATGTGCTCGGCCGCCTATCCAGAAATGTTCGGAGATTTCTGCACAGTGTCGCCTCAAACATCGAAACTCAGATGCGAAGCGACATTCCTCACCTTCCCAGGGTAATTACCCTGGTACCCATTTCTGCCAAAGGCTGGGTCGACTGTGGGGGTATTTTTTTTTCCAACCACGAGTACAATTCACACTGCTCTCAGCGGGAATCGAACACAGGTTGTCCGAACGTCGGTAGTCCAGTCGGGTGGTTTTCCCAACTAGACTACCGAGGCCCCCCCCCCCCCTTCTTCAATCAATCCACATAGGCTTAATGGGGAGCCGCGATAGCTCAGTGGTTAGTGAACTGGACTGCAAAGGACAAGAGGTATTGTTCGATCCCAAACGACGGCTTCCGGGTTCACCCAGCCTTTAATGGGTACCGGATTTTTTTTCTGGGAAAGTGAAGCGGCACGAGCGTAATACCGACAACATTACCCCAAAAACCATGTGCCGAAGGTCTGTAAAATGTATGGTCACTAACACCATATTCCCTATACGCCACTTGGTGTGACGGGGCTCTTTACTTTTACTTTTTACATAGGCTTAATATATATTTTTTAGTACATAAAAGAATGCCTAAAAGATAGTGTACATTCTGTTGCCGTATATATCATTATTAAAAAAAAATAATAATAATATATCATTACATATGGATGTAAATCATGGACAACAGGATAACAGACAAGAAAATCACTGTAATCTGTAGAAATGTGGTTTTATAGAATAGTGTTGAGAATGTCACGGACAGCTAAGAAGAGTAATGAAAACGTTCTAAAAGAGGTCAAAGCAAAAAAGGAGCTAATTTTCAATATTGAGAAGAAACAATCATATATGTTTTGGCCCTGTAATTAGAAGGGAACAACTGGCGTATATTGCATCAACTGTGAAAATTGAAGGACGAAAAGATAGAGGGAAGCAAAGAGAAAAGATACCAGGCAGCTTAAGAGAATGGCTGGGCATAAGGTCAACAACAGAAATGATAAATAACTGTCGTAGTAGAATGTTGTGGAGAGACATGATCACCTACGCCAGTAGGCCCGGTACTTGATGATGATGATGATGATATCATATAATGGAATCAGTGTTTACCAGACTTATGCGATCATAAGTGACATGAGGGCGCCGCTGGTATACGATCATCAGGAAAACAGAGCCGCGCTTGTCAAAAACTTGGGAACCATCGGTCTTTGGGTATAATATTGTTCAAAATGGCGATGTCGTTAAGTGAAGAATTATGTCTTCTATCCTTTTTATTAAAACTGCCGGTTAATCAAGAATGTGGGAGTAGCTTTTACCTAGTGAGGTGGTTTGTGCACAATATCAAAGAAGACGGGATAATAAGGATTAATTTATTATCTACAAGAGTGAGTAACAAGTGTGGTGTTTATGTAGCAAGGTAGTTGTAAGAAAGTGTTTGTAGGACCGGGAAGGTGGTATGAGTGTTTATGTATGAGTGCGTGTAATAAGGGGAAGCGAAAGAAAGCGTTTATGGAACAAAGAAATTGTTGGGTGCGTGATAATATAGTAAGAGTGGAGTGAGGAAGTCTTCACGGAACAAGTAGGCTGGCGTGTGTGCTTATGTAGCTTTAATAAGAGTGGTTGTCAGAAAATGTTTATGGGATCGAATGATGTACGTGTGTTGGCATGCGTGCTATGAGCGCTGACAGTAATTGTTTATGAAACCAATGAAATTGTGAATATGTGTTTATGAAACTAAAGTAAAAGTGAATATTTGTTTATAAAACTAAAGGAAATGTGAATATTTGTTTATAAAACTAAAGGAAATGTGAATATTTGTTTGTGAAACTAAAGGAAATGTGAATATTTGTTTGTGAAACTAAAGGAAATGTGAATATTTGTTTGTGAAACTAAAGGAAATGTGAATATTTGTTTGTGAAACTAAAGGAAATGTGAATATTTCTTTGTGAAACTAAAAGAAAGGTGAGGTGGATTTTTGTTTGTGAAATTAAATGGAAGGTGAATATTTGGTTTTGAAACTAAAAGAAAGGTGAAAATTTGTTTTTCAAACTACAAGAAAGGTGAATATTTGCTTTTGAAACTAAAAGAAAAGTGAATGTTTGTTTCTGAAGCTAAAAGAAAGGTGAATATTTGTTTGTGAAACTAAAAGACAAGTGAATATTTGTTTGTGAAAATAAAAGAAAGGTGAATATTTGTTTATGAAAAAATGGTGTGGTGAAAATATGTTTGTGAAACTGAGGCAAAGGTAAATGTTTGTCCATGAAACTAAAGGAAAGATGAATGTTTGTTTGTGAAACTAAAAGGGAGGTGAATATTTCTTATGAAACTAAAAGAAAGGTGAATATTTGTTATGAAACTAAAAGAAAGGTGAATATTTGTTATGAAACTAAAAGAAAGGTGAATATTTGTTATGAAACTAAAAGAAAGGTGAATATTTGTTATGAAACTAAAAGAAAGGTGAATATTTGTTTATGAAACAATGGTGTGGTGAAAATATGTTTGTAAAACAAAGTGAAGGTGAATATGTGTTTGTGAAACAAACAGTGGTAAATTTGTGTTTGTAAAACCAAAGGCTTGGTTATGTATCCTTTGGTGAAATCAAGGAAGTGGTAAATTTATTCTTGTGCAAAAATAAGTGGCGAATGTGTGTTTTTGAAACAGAGGGAGTGGTGAATGTGTGTTTTTGAAACAGAGGGAGTGGTGAATGTGTTATGAAATATAAGGAGTGGCGAATATGCATTATGAAATTACCTAAGAGATATTTTTTTTAATTTTGAAAACAAGGCACTTGTGAATTTGTGTTTATGGAGCCACAGAGAAGTGAATATGTGATTATGAAACCACAGAGTAGTGAATATGTGATTATGGAACCAGAGAGTAGTGAATATGTGATTATGAAACGACAGAGTAGTGAATATATGATTATGAAACCACAAAATAGTGAATATATGATTATGAAACCACAAAATAGTGAATATGTGATTAAGAAACCACAGAGTAGTGAATATATGATTATGGAACCAGAGAGTAGTGAATATGTGATTATGGAAAGACAGAGTAGTGAATATATGATTATGAAACCACAGAGTAATGAATATGTGATTATGAAACCACAGAGTAGTGGACACGTGATCATAAAACCATAGAGTTGTGAATATGCGTTGATGGAACTACGTTAGACCTGAATATGTTTTAGTGGAACCAAATGAGCAGTGAACGTATGTTTGTTTCATTAAACTGGTGATTTGAAAATGTTGATGGATCCAAGAGAGACGAGCCTTTGTGTTTCTGAGTTATATTTGGGGTTTCATTGAGTTTGTGGATCTAATGAGACTAAGATTGAGCTTACGTAATCAATGCAACGTTAATAACGGATTTTGAAATCAATGGGGTAATACCCTAAAAATGTTTGAAAACCACTGTTAAATAGATTTCAACTGCCAATGTTGATATTTATAGCGTACTGTCATGCAATGCTCTGTTTATCAAACAGTTCAGTAACTTAGCAACGGTACAGGTTATGATCGTTCAACTGTCACACGATCACACACCGGATGAAAATATCAAAGATATGGCATGCATGAATTTACTTGAAACTATTCAATTGAACATCTCCAGGACTGTTTCCGATACTGTAGTGTAAACATGGCTTTCTTCGTCTATACACACGGTTAAAACCACACTGCTCACTTACATAGACGACTATTGTATAGTCAAGGGTTAAGGCATAAAAATGCGAAGCTGCAGTAAAACTGAATGTGAGGAAAAATTAAAAAATAAAAAAAATGATATGTAAGAAGCTTTACGTTATAAGTGGACGACACAGACTAAACAACGTTTCGGCCCAATAGGCCTTCATCAGGAACAAACAAACAAAAAAACACACACAAAACTAATAACGAAACAAACAAAACAAAAACAATTGAAATATGTTAAAGAAAACAAAATTAACTATCCTGTCAAAACAAAAGGAAATAGCAACCAAGTGCGGCTGTCGTGAACGTAGAGAAACGTGCAAAAGTGTGCGCAAATGCACACAGAACCCGAGGAGTTCACATAGGGGTCAGTGTGCAAACACAAAGGAGAAAGAATCGAATAGTAGACTAACATGTGTTCAAAAGGCGCTAAGAGTGAGATGTCTGAGAGTGGGGTACAATAAAAACAAATGAGGGGTAAGGAGCACAGAAAAAAGGTATAGAGAACACCGAAATGTCTCACAAGGACTAGAGGAGAAGAACTATAAATAGCATGGCATAGTAAGTACACCAAAGAACCCAAATATGTGCAGTAGAGAAGGCTATGCAAAAGGGAAGGAGCAACCAAAAGGAAACTATGCGTATGAGTGTGATACATTCATACCTCTCGGGGTCAGCGAACCATACTGGACTAAGAGGCGATTTTCCAAAGTATAGCGGCTGCGGTCGCCAGAGTGACAAAGGACAATACCAGTGACACGGATGTCGTCTTTGCCCTTGTGATCAGGGGAGTTGAAGTGGGAAGACACCGGAGTACCAGTATTATTGTGTAGTCAGTGTTTTAATGTTCTGATGTCACATGTGAAGTTTATTTACAGAAGACGGAACAGTAAACAAGGAGATAGAGACCAGATTACATGGAGCAAACATATCAACTACCAACTGATTCCGCTTTTGAAACATCAAAACATCTTATGAACGTCTAAGAAACGAATGACGAATAGAATGTTCATACTATACTTATTTTACCAATGTTTAATATGGTCATTGAACAAAGCATTGACACAAAGAACAACAAGAAAAAATAACCTCAACTGAGATTAAGTGTGTTAGATTAATTGATTGAAACAGCAGTAGTATACAAGGGTCCAACTGCTTAGCATTTGGCCGTAAATTAACAAAGCTATATAGCAGGCGCATTTAGCGCCTAATGTACACGAGAGACAAGGGGAGTTAATCGGTCGTGCGACGGCGTGACCCCTCGTGCGGCGGGTGCGTGGTGACCTCGAGGCGGATCGCGTGTCGGCGGGTGACCCCTTCAGATTAGCTCGAGTGGTTCGGACAGCGTGCTATCGGATCGGGGATTATCTCGGTTCGGTGGGACGCTATCGCGCCAGGTAGACGTTAGAAAATATTTATAGCTATGTAGTTGGGTGTCTGCTTAACGTTGTACCATAAATGAAGCATAAGGGTGAAACAGTTAGAGATTACTGGTTAGTCTAAGCTGGTAGTGTAAATATGTTCCTCGGTGTTAGTGGTTCGCCAGCTCTCTCTCTCTCTCTCTTTCTCTCTCTCTCTCTACTATTCCACCCTAGATTTCCCTCCATTGAAACACTTACTCATTCTCTCCATTTATCCCTATCATCACGCCTTCCTTCTCTCTCTCTCTCTCTCTCTCTCTCTCTCTCTCTCTTTCTCCCCTATCCTCTCTTAGACTTCTAACCGATCAGTCCACCCTCCACCTCTCCCTTTAGCTCCCCCGTCCTCCCTCATATTTTTAGCGTCCCTCCTATTGTAACACTTGATTATTCTCACCATGTATACCTTGCATCTCGCCTTCTTTCTCATAGGCTTCTCTCTCGCTCTCTCTCTCTCTCTCTCTCTTCTAACCCCTACTAGACTTCTCTCCTACCATTCCACCTTTCTTCCTCTCACTCTCTCTCTCTCTCTCTCTCTCTCTCTTTACCTCGCCTAGCGTTCCGCCTTCATTCGTATTTTTTACCTTACCGCCAGTGTAACACATTAATAACATTGAATTGTCATTACAAAAAGACTTGAAATATCTACTTTTTAAAGAACCAATAAGATAAACATATGAAAAACGAAGGAATAATACACTCGACAAGGCTTAACAGACGTACTTTATACACATCATCATTAATACAACTGAAATTCCTTTAATGATAACCTATCACATCGTTATGAGCTAAGAGAAAAACAGAAAAAAAAATTCAACCTACACCGTAAAATATTCAACTACAACACAGACCGCTAGACTGAACAGTACTATGAAAATAAACGTCCGTGAATCAAGCGCGCTTATAACACGAAGTCTCACATCCGACTAGTTTAAATAATAAATCTGGTAAATAAAATTTGGACGACACTATTCCACCCTCGACTAACATCTAGGTTAACCAATCAGAGAAGAAGATTTCTATCGGACACCCATCAACGAAATGACTGACCTCTGGATTAACTAATCAGAGAAGAGGATTACTGTTATCGTGATAACTGACCTCATTTTCAACTTGAAGTGCTGTCGAGTCTGATGCATTGGTTACTTTAAATCGATTCGGCCCCTGATACAATCCACCTAGCGGGTCAATGGTGGGGGGGGGGAAATAATACAAGTGGCGGGTTACTTGAACGCGTTTTGACCCCTGATGCAATACCAGGAGTTCCATGACAGTTGTAAATAGTTGGATACAACGAGCAGGAAGTTATATTCAAGGTCCAAAATGTTAGACCAAATCACTAAGATTTTACCACCATAACACAGAAATTTAGGCTCATATTCAAAAAGTCGACCTTAAAACCATACAAATCTACTCCCATACTCATAAAAGTTAGACACATCAAACAGATAATTACTTCCAAACTCCAAAACGTTAGACCAAATCACTAAGATTTTACCACCAGAACACACAAATTTAGGCTCATATTCAAAAGTCGACCTTATAACCATAAAAATCTACTCCCATACTCATAAAAGTTAGACACATCAAACAGATAATTACTTCCAAACTCCAAAAAGTTAGACCAAATCACGCCTCGATCGTTCTCTAACATTGCGGAACTTGTGCCCCGCATATGCTATTTCAAAAGTTGTCTTTGTCAATTCAAAAGCTGTCTTTGTCAATTCAAAAATTGTCTTCGTCAATTTAAAAATCGTCATCTGTACGGCAGAAAACAAGGCGGGAATGTCAGAAAACCAAGGAGGGAAGGTCAGAAACCAAAGAGGGATGGTCAGAAACCTAGGAGGCAAGGTCAGAAACCTAGGAGGCAAGGTCAGAAACTTAGGAGGCAAGGTCAGAAACCTAGGAGGCAAGGGTAGAAACCAAAAAGGCAAGACAGAAACCTAGGAGGCAAGGGCAGAAACCTAAGAGGCAAGGTCAGAAACCAAAGAGGCAAAGACAGAAACCTAGGAGGCAAGGGCAGAAACCTAAGAGGCAAGGTCAGAAACCAAAGAGGCAAAGACAGAAACCTAGGAGGCAAGGTCAGAAACCAAGGAGGGAAGGTCAGAAACCAAAGAGGGAAGGTCAGAAACCTAGGAGCAAGGTCAGAAACCTAGGAGGCAAGGTCAGAAACCTAGGAGGCAAGGTCAGAAACCTAGGAGGCAAGGGCAGAAACCAAAGAGGCAAGGTCAGAAACCTAGGAGGCAAGGACAGAAAACTAGGAAGCAAAGGCTGAAAACAAGGAGGGAAGGTCAGAAATCTAGGAAGCTGTGTTAGAAAACAAGGAGGGAAGGTCAGAATCCAAAGAGGGAAGGTCAGAAACCTAGGAGGCAAGGTCAGAAACCTACAAGGCAAGGTCAGAAACCTTGGAGGCAAGGGCAGAAACCAAAGAGGCAAGGGCAGAAACCTAGGAGGCAAGGGCAGAAACCTAGGAGGTAAGGGCAGAAACCTAGGAGGCAAGGGCAGAAACCTAGGAGGCAAGGGCAGAAACCTAGGAGGCAAGGACAGAAACCTATGAGGCAAGGGCAGAAACCTAGGAGGCAAGGTCAGAAACCTAGGAGGCAAGGGCAGAAACCTAGGAGGCAAGGACAGAAAACTAGGAAGCAAAGGCTGAAAAACACTCGTACTGACTAAGGCTTCCAAGGTGTATTTGATTGTCTCCCTATTTTTGTCTGTATAACCTAATATATCACTTTCATTTAATCTATCGATAAACGTTTCAAAGTCATTTCTGTTGTTAACTAACAAGGGTTTGTCTAACCCTGTCGCGTTATTTGAGCTTGTGTGTGAAAGTAACGCAGCCCCTGTGTCTCTCTATGTCTTAAAACTAGATGATGACTATAATTTTAGGTTACACAAATAACACGTGGATACTAAAAAAAAACCAACTTTCGAAAATAGGTTACTAAAGTAACATACTATAGCATTAAAGATCTGAGATAACAACTTGCTTTTATGTGTTTGAAGGTACGAGACACATCCATCGTCAACAACTGTAAGCGTATGTCTGATTACAAGCTTCTCAGATATATACACTTGAAACCCTAGAGGTGTTACTAAAAATAGAACTGACCTCTGAGGCAATACCGGATGTGTTACTAAAAAATTTTGACCGCTGACGCAATGCCCGCTTTATTTAAGATATCCCCATTGCAAAAATTTACATTAAAAACCACTTTTAGGATTTTACCCCCTTATCATTTTTTGAGGGTTACGCCCATGGAATTGATAACAATCGTAAATTTACCACGTAGACTTACCTAAAACTTTATTTTAGACCTCCCCATACCAAAAAATTTACTTAAAAATCACTTTTGAAATTGTTACCACCCTTACCATTTTTGAGGGTTACGCCCATGGAATCGATAAAAATCGTAATTTTAGCACGTAGGCTTACCTAAAACTTTATTTTAGCCATCCCCATACCAAAAATTAACTTAAAAATCACTTTTGAAATTGTTACCCCCTTACCGTTTTTTAGGGTTACGCCCATGGAATCGATAAAAATCGTAAATTTATCACGTAGGCTTACCTATAACTTTATTTTAGACATCCCCACACCAAAAATTAACTCAAAAATCACTTTTTAAATTGTTACCCCTTTAACATTTTTAAGGGTTACGCCCCTGAAATCGATAATAAATTGAAATATAACCTCAAGGCATACCTCCCACATAATATTTGACACCCCTACATATCAAATTCCAACAAAAAAACAACAAAAAGCTAGTAGTAGGTGTGGCGGTGAACATACCCGAACATACTACTTCTCGTGCGGTTTTGGTGCAGTTTCGGTGTATGTACGTGCACTTTTAGAATTGGTAAACAGCCACACCTACTACTAGCTTTTTGTTGTTTTTTTGTTGGAATTTGATATGTAGGGGTGTCAAAATATAATGTGGGAGGTATGCCTTGAGGTTATATTTCAATTTTTTATCGATTTCAGGGGCGTAACCCCTCAAAAAGGTTAAGGGGGGTAACAATTTAAAAAGTGATTTTTGAGTTAATTTTTGGTGTGGTGATGTCTAAAATAAAGTTTGGGGTATGCCTAGAGTGAAAATTTACGATTTTTACCGATTTCATGGGCGTAACCCTCAAAAACGGTAAGGGGGGTAACAATTTCAAAAGTGATTTTTAAGTTAATTTTTGGAATGGGGATGGCTAAAATAAAGTTTAAGGTAAGCCTTCGTGCTAAAATTACGATTTTTATCGATTCCATGGGCGTAACCCCTAAAAATGGTAAGGGTGGTAACAATTTCAAAAGTGATTTTTAAGTAAATTTTTGGTATGGGGATGTCTAAAATAAAGCGGGCATTGCGTCAGGGGTTAAAATTTTTTAGTAACACATCCGGTATTGATTCAGAGGTCAGTTCTATTTTTAGTAACACCTCTAGGGTTTCAAGTGTATATATATCTGAGAAGCTTGTAATCAGACATACGCTTACAGTTGTTGACGATGGATGTGTCTCGTACCTTCAAACACATAAAAGTGTTATCTTAGATCTTTAATGCTATAGTATGTTACTTTAGTAACCAATTTTCGAAAAGTTGTTTTTTTTTTTTTAGTATCCACGTGTTATTTGTGTAACCTAAAATTATAGTCATCATCTAGTTTTAAGACATAGAGAGACACAGGGGCTGCGTTACTTTCACACACAAGCTCAAATAACGCGACAGGGTTAGACAAACCCTTGTTAGTTAACAACAGAAATGACTTTGAAACGTTTATCGATAGATTAAATGAAAGTGATATATTAGGTTATACAGACAAAAAAAAATAGGGAGACAATCAAAAACACCTTGGAAGCCTTAGTCAGTACGAGTGTTTTTCAGCCTTTGCTTCCTAGTTTTCTGTCCTTGCCTCCTAGGTTTCTGCCCTTGCCTACTAGGTTTCTGACCTTGCCTCCTAGGTTTCTGCCCTTGCCTCCATGGTTTCTGCCCTTGCCTTTTTGGTTTCTACCCTTGCCTCCTAGGTTTCTGCCCTTGCCTCCTAGGTTTCTGCCCTTACCTCCTAGGTTTCTGCCCTTGCCTCCTAGGTTTCTTCCCTTGCCTCTTTGGTTTCTGCCCTTGCCTCCTAGGTTTCTGACCTTCCTTCTTTGGTTTCTGACCTTCCCTCCTTGTTTTCTAACACAGCTTCCTAGATTTCTGACCTTCCCTACTTGTTTTCAGCCTTTGCTTCCTAGTTTTCTGTCCTTGCCTCCTAGTAGGTGTCTGACCTTGCCTCTTTGGTTTCTGCCCTTGCCTCCTAGGTTTCTGACCTTCCCTCCTTGGTTTCTGACCTTGCCTCCTAGGTTTCTGTCTTTGCCTCTTTGGTTTCTGACCTTGCCTCTTAGGTTTCTGCCCTTGCCTCCTAGGTTTCTGTCTTTGCCTCTTTGGTTTCTGACCTTGCCTCTTAGGTTTCTGCCCTTGCCTCCATGGTTTCTGCCCTTGCCTTTTTGGTTTCTACCCTTGCCTCCTAGGTTTCTGACCTTGCCTCCTAGGTTTCTGACCTTCCCTCTTTGGTTTCTGACCTTCCCTCCTTGGTTTTCTGACATTCCCGCCTTGTTTTCTGCCGTACAGATGACGATTTTTAAATTGACGAAGACAATTTTTGAATTGACAAAGACAGCTTTTGAATTGACAAAGACAGCTTTTGAATTGACAAAGACAGTTTTTGAATTGACAAAGACAACTATTGAAATAGCATATGCGGGGCACAAGTTCCGCAATGTTAGAGAACGATCGAGGCGTGATTTGGTCTAACTTTTTGGAGTTTGGAAGTAATTATCTGTTTGATGTGTCTAACTTTTATGAGTATGGGAGTAGATTTTTATGGTTATAAGGTCGACTTTTTGAATATGAGCCTAAATTTGTGTGTTCTGGTGGTAAAATCTTAGTGATTTGGTCTAACATTTTGGAGTTTGGAAGTAATTATCTGTTTGATGTGTCTAACTTTTATGAGTATAGGAGTAGATTTGTATGGTTTTAAGGTCGACTTTTTGAATATGAGCCTAAATTTGTGTGTTCTGGTGGTAAAATCTTAGTGATTTGGTCTAACATTTTGGACCTTGAATATAACTTCCTGCTCGTTGTATCCAACTATTTATAACTGTCATGGAACTCCTGGTATAGCATCAGGGGTCAAAACGCGTTCAAGTAACCCGCCACTTGTATTATTCCCCCCCCCACCAATGACCCGCTAGGTGGATTGTATCAAGGGTCGAATCGATTTAAAGTAACCAATGCATCAGACTCGACAGCACTTCAAGTTGAAAATGAGGTCAGTTATCACGATAACAGTAATCCTCTTCTCTGATTAGTTAATCCAGAGGTCAGTCATTTCGTTGATGGGTGTCCGATAGAAATCTTCTTCTCTGATTGGTTAACCTAGATGTTAGTCGAGGGTGGAATAGTGTCGTCCAAATTTTATTTACCAGATTTATTATTTAAACTAGTCGGATGTGAGACTTCGTGTTATAAGCGCGCTTGATTCACGGACGTTTATTTTCATAGTACTGTTCAGTCTAGCGGTCTGTGTTGTAGTTGAATATTTTACGGTGTAGGTTGAATTTTTTTTTCTGTTTTTCTCTTAGCTCATAACGATGTGATAGGTTATCATTAAAGGAATTTCAGTTGTATTAATGATGATGTGTATAAAGTACGTCTGTCAAGCCTTGTCGAGTGTATTATTCCTTCGTTTTTCATATGTTTATCTTATTGGTTCTTTAAAAAGTAGATATTTCAAGTCTTTTTGTAATGACAATTCAATGTTATTAATGTGTTACACTGGCGGTAAGGTAAAAAATACGAATGAAGGCGGAACGCTAGGCGAGGTAAAGAGAGAGAGAGAGAGAGAGAGAGAGTGAGAGGAAGAAAGGTGGAATAGTAGGAGAGAAGTCTAGTAGGGGTTAGAAGAGAGAGAGATAGAGCGAGAGAGAAGCCTATGAGAAAGAAGGCGAGATGCTAGGTATACATGGTGAGAATAATCAAGTGTTACAATAGGAGGGACGCTAAAAATATGAGGGAGGGCGGGGAGCTAAAGGGAGAGGTGGAGGGTGGACTGATCGGTTAGAAGTCTAAGAGAGGATAGGGGAGAAAGAGAGAGAGAGAGAGAGAGAGAGAGAGAAGGAAGGCGTGATGATAGGGATAAATGGAGAGAATGAGTAAGTGTTTCAATGGAGGCAAATCTAGGGTGGAATAGTAGAGAGAGAGAGAGAAGAGAGAGAGAGAGAGAGAGAGATAGCGAACCACTAACACCGAGGAACATATTTACACTACCAGCTTAGACTAACCAGTAATCTCTAACTGTTTCACCCTTATGCTTCATTTATGGTACAACGTTAAGCAGACACCCAACTACATAGCTATAAATATTTTCTAACGTCTACCTGGCGCGATAGCGTCCCACCGAACCGAGATAATCCCCGATCCGATAGCACGCTGTCCGAACCACTCGAGCTAATCTGAAGGGGTCACCCGCCGACACGCGATCCGCCTCGAGGTCACCACGCACCCGCCGCACGAGGGGTCACGCCGTCGCACGACCGATTAACTCCCCTTGTCTCTCGTGTACATTAGGCGCTAAATGCGCCTGCTATATAGCTTTGTTAATTTACGGCCAAATGCTAAGCAGTGGGACCCTTGTATACTACTAACAGCCTGAGAGGTAAGAGCAGAAATGAAGAACTGAGAAAAAAAAGCTAAGAATAACACCCCCCCCCCCCCACATTGCAAATATAAAGAAACAACAGATAAAATGGTTTGGCCACGTGACAAGGCAGAGTGATCAAAATACTACACAACTAGCCCTCAACAAACGTTGCGAGAACACCAGACCCAAAGACAAACCGCGATAAACATGGATTGAACGAATATTAGAAGCACTGTAAAACATAATAGCAGCAGAGATGAACAGAATAGTAAAAAAAAAAAACGTAAATTACATCTCTCCTCGACGCTGAAAGGCAAATGAGCAAGGAAAGCAGAAGAAGACTAATACGAACATCACAGTCTGCTAAATACGGTGTTTGAAAAAGATAACAAAATAAAAATAGATTGAATATTTTTTTCCCCCATCCACTTTGACCTGCAAGATGGATAGTTAGACCTTAGAAGCAGTACATTACGTAGGACATTACTTCCGGACTCTTCTACACTTCACGTTGTTGAGAACTTCTAAACAATCTATGTGCTGTTTCATATTGTCCAAAACTGTATGTGAAATTGAGTTATTGAGTTATTAGCTGGTCTTCATCATTGCACTCCGAACATGTCCATAGGTGCTTCCTCAGCAAGTCCCCCAGCGTCCAGCGACTGACGACTCCAGTTCTGTGTTGGTTGATAAGTCTTCTTATACGCCCACTAAGTTTCTCGTTTCTGGTTATGGCCATCTTAACTCCCATCTCTTTCATCCGAAGAAGTGACGTGGACTCATGGTTGTCAAAGTCGTGTGTCCTTCCCACTTCCCGGAGGGCATTAATGATCTTCGCCCGATCCATTAGTTGACCATCCTCAACAATAGCGCAGCTAGCCAACCTGTCCGCCCGATCCATTAGTTGACCATCCTCAACAATAGCGCAGCTAGCCAACCTGTCCGCCCGATCCATTAGTTGACCATCCTCAACAATAGCGCAGCTAGCCAACCTGTCCGCCCGATCCATTAGTTGACCATCCTCAACAATATCACAGCTAGCCAACCTGTCTGCCCGATCCATTAGTTGACCATCCTCAACAATAGCGCAGCTAGCCAACCTGTCCGCCCGATCCATTAGTTGACCATCCTCAACAATAGCGCAGCTAGCCAACCTGTCCGCCCGATCAATTAGTTGACCATCCTCAACAATATCACAGCTAGCCAACCTGTCTGCCCGATCCATTAGTTGACCATCCTCAACAATAGCGCAGCTAGCCAACCTGTCCGCCCGATCCATTAGTTGACCATCCTCAACAATAGCGCAGCTAGCCAACCTGTCCGCCCGATCCATTAGTTGACCATCCTCAACAATAGCGCAGCTAGCCAACCTGCCTACTCTTTCATTTCCCCCGTACTCCCACATGTCTTGGAATGTATAAAAAGGTAATCTTACGTATTCTTGACTCCTGCAATGTATTTACCCAATGCATACGTACAGAGCCCGCCTCAACTTTTCTTATCATGCTTATCGAATCACTCAGTATGCAGATCTGGGTGTAGTCTTTTGAATCTAACCAGATGAATGCCTTGGTCACTGCCATCACCTCCATCGTCATGCTACTCGTGGTAATGACGTATGCACCCCTGTCTTCTTTGACTATTCTGCCTGCCGAGCGTGCTGTAAATGCTCATGCACTCCTTTAGTGTTGTGGAATAAAATCATGAAATAAACAATGTGTTTAATATTCCTTCACATCAATTAGTTGTGAACTACCGCGCACATTAAACAGGATAACTAACAATATTAGGTTACCAATAGCAGTAGCATTAGCAGTTGTAGTCGCAGTGACAGTAGCATTAGTAGTAGTAATAGTAGTAGGTAGTAATAGGTTGTAGTTGATGGTAGTAGTAATAGTAGCAATAGTTAGTAATAGTAATAGTTAGTAGTTGTTAATGGTAATAGATAGTAGTAGTAGTTAATAGTAGTTAGTAGTAGTTAGTAGTAGTTATCAGTAGTTAGCGGTAAATGTAGTAGCATTAGTTAATTAGTAGTAGTTAGTAGTAGTAATTAGTTGTAGTAGTAAGTTGTAGTTAGTAGTAATTAGTAGTAACTAGTAGTAGCAGCTTTAGCAGCAGTATCGGCAGTAGTAGCTGTAGTAGTGGTTAAAGCAGTAGAAGCAGTAGTAGCAGAAGCAGTAGTAGTAAGAGTAGTAGTATTACTACTAGTTGTAATAGTAGTAGTAGTAGTAGTAGTAGTATTATAACTGGTTACAATAGTAGTAGTAGCAGTAGTAGCAGTAACAGCAGCAGCGGTAGTAGCAGTAGCAGTAGTAGCGATGTAGCATTAGCAGAAGCAGCGGCAGCAGTAGTAGCAGTAGCATTTGTTGCAGTAGCAGCAACATCGGTAGTAGCAGTGGCAGCAGTAGTAGCGATGTAGCATTAGCAGAAGCAGCGGCAGCAGTAGTAGCAGTAGCATTTGTTGCAGTAGCAGCAACATCGGTAGTAGCAGTGGCAGCAGCAGGAGTAGCAACAGTATTAGCAACAGTAGTAGTAGCCTCTAGGAAATGCTTTTTCTTTTCTTTCGTCGTGTACTCTTTTTCTATGAATCTGTCTGCTTCTTACTTGAGTTGAATCTTTAGAGCGTGTTTCCAAAGATTGCGGTCTGCAGCTATTTCTTCCCAGGCTGCAGGGTTTATGTTCAGTCTTCATGTCGCGTTTACACTCCTCTAAAAATCGAAATTTTCGACGCCCGCTAGTCAATTTACCATTTACAAGTTGTCCAGAGAGTATATCTTTTCGTATGCGGCCATCTTTTATATGGTGCACGTGTCCAATCCGTAACCTACGTTGTTTGAGCAGCGTGTAGATGTTCGGGAGGCCTGTGCGAGTGGCGACCTCCACGTTTGACACTTTGTCCTTCCAGATGATATCAATAATACGGCGCTTGCATCACATATGAAATGCATCTAGTCTTCTCTTTTTCTTGACATAAGTTGTCCATGATTCCCTACAACTAATTAAAAGGATACTGATGACGTTGTTAACTGCGGCCTTTGTCTTAGTCGTCAGTTTTCTTGTTTGCCAAACGCGTCTAGAAAGGCGGTCAAAAGTGGTAACAGCTTTACCAATGCGGGTGTGAAACATGATTTGTAGAGCTTGGTAAATTACTAACAGCAAAGAAGTGATTTGTTCAGCCAGTTGTCCCAACCTATCACCTTCCAATGCTGAAACTTACTTTGTGACGAAGGATCAAGTTAGCGTCCCACTCTCCTTGAGGCTTATGGACATTTAGAATGGTTTCAACATGTGTTGTTCGCATACATAGATCCCTCGAAATGGTAACAACTGGTGTGGGTTCATTGTAATGGGGAACAATCAGAATGTTTAAGCATTTCAACGGAACCAAACAACCAACGTTCGACTCAAATGTCTTCGAATGGGTTGACAAAAAACAAAAAAATACTTTGTCTATTTCTTTCTTTCCTTCTTCACTTCATCTTGTCAGGTATACAGGGACATACAAATTTGGTGTTCTCCTCCTTTGATGGCTTCAATCATTGTCAATTGATGTTGTAGCTTTTCTTTGATTTGTCTGCTCACCTTACTCTGGGTCTGCCTCTTGCTCTTCTCTCTTTTTCTCGTTTAATACATGAATGGTAAGGAATTACACTGCATTCTTTCTAGATGGGCAAACCAGTTCATTTGTTGTTTCTGTATGTAGCATAGGATTGGCTCAATGCTTACTCTTTCTCTTATAATGTCATTTCTGATTCTGTCTTTTATGATCACTCCAAGAGCTTTTCTCAGACATCGCATCTCTGTGGTGACATTCTTTCTGTTACGCTTAATTGTCAGTTATGCAATGTTTGGCATTGTTAGCACACTGTTGGAATGAATAAACTCTATAAAAGATGTTTCTTGCTGCTAATTAGCATTGTTTTGTGTTGACGTTTAGGTGATTGCTGTCCCAATGTTTGGTTGACCTTATTGTATCGGATGTCTATTTTGTTATCAATTTTACCTTCAGAGAATGTTTTTTCCCAAATATTTAAAATTATTTGCTTGTTTTGCAACAAAATACAATTCCTTAAACAGAAACTAAGCATTAAACAGTGATCAGTGTCTAACTTTCTTTTGTTTCGTTTTGACTGAAATATCCTAGTTATTGTCTTTTATTGCATCTAACCCAGTTTTGCCGAGACCCCACGCGGTTCTGTGTGTGGGTTTATTGCTCGGCCATGCTGGGATTTCTGTCAATAACCGATCATTGCTGTTGGTTCAAAAACTCAAGCGGTGAAAGACAGGGATGGATGAACCATTCATTAAAATAAGTACATGCTTAGGGCATTAAAGAAATGGAAACACCACCACGGGACTCTCACATTATTTTTTTTTAAATTACAAACAAACATATACAATAAAAATAAGAGGACTCAGTGAATTGAACATTGAAAACTTTGAGATGTAGAGTTATATACTAATAGGATGAGCTGGATGGGAAAAAAGAAAACAAATGATGAATTCTTAAAACAACTAACAATGAAAAAAAGAACTACTAAACACAATTCAAACAAGACACATGCAATATATGGGGCATGTTAAAAGACACAGCAGACTACTAAAAGTAATCTTGGAAGGAAAATATACAAAGTGAAAGGCAGACCAAGACTAACATGGGCGAGAAATATCAAAAGATGGAGTAGTCAGCCCATGACAACTTACATTATCAAAGCAAGAGACAGTGCGAAATGGCGCTCCATGGTAGCTAACCTTCGATGCGGAGACGGCAATTTGAAGACTTAAAACACAGATAAGAAAGTAACACAGGATCAGTCCCAGCCCTGGGTGTGAAGACTTCAGTCACATATAGGAAAGTAACACAGGAGGTATCAGTCCCAGCCCTGGGTGTGAAGACTTCAGTCACAGATAGGAAAGTAACACAGGAGGTATCAGTCCCAGCCCTGGGTGTGAAAACTTCAGTCACAGATAGGAAAGTAACACAGAAAGTATCAGTCCCAGCCCTGGTGTGAAGACTTCAGTCACAGATAGGAAAGTAACACAGGAAGTATCAGTCCCAGCCCTGGGTGTGAAGACTTCAGTCACAGATAGGAAAGTAACACAGGAAGTATCAGTCCCAGCCCTGGGTGTGAAGACTTCAGTCACATATAGGAAAGTAACACAGGAGGTATCAGTCCCAGCCCTGGGTGTGAAGACTTCAGTCACAGATAGGAAAGTAACACAGGAGGTATCAGTCCCAGCCCTGGGTGTGAAGACTTCAGTCACAGATAGGAAAGTAACACAGGAGGTATCAGTCCCAGCCCTGGGTGTGAAGACTTCAGTCACAGATAGGAAAGTAACACAGGAGGTATCAGTCCCAGCCCTGGGTGTGAAGACTTCAGTCACCGATAGGAAAGTAACACAGGAGGTATCAGTCCCAGCCCTGGGTGTGAAGACTTCAGTCACAGATAGGAAAGTAACACAGGAGGTATCAGTCCCAGCCCTGGGTGTGAAGACTTCAGTCACAGATAGGAAAGTAACACAGGAAGTATCAGTCCCAGCCCTGGGTGTGAAGACTTCAGTCACAGATAGGAAAGTAACACAGGATCAGTCCCAGCCCTGGGTGTGAAGACTTCAGTCACAGGTAGGAAAGTAACACAGGAAGTATCAGTCCCAGCCCTGTGTGTAAAGACTTCAGTCACAGATAAGAAAGTAACACAGGAGGTATCAGTCCCAGCCCTGGGTGTGAAGACTTCAGTCACAGATAGGAAAGTAACACAGGAGGTATCAGTCCCAGCCCTGGGTGTGAAGACTTCAGTCACCGATAGGAAAGTAACACAGGAGGTATCAGTCCCAGCCCTGGGTGTGAAGACTTCAGTCACAGATAGGAAAGTAACACAGGAAGTATCAGTCCCAGCCCTGGGTGTGAAGACTTCAGTCACAGATAGGAAAGTAACACAGGATCAGTCCCAGCCCTGGGTGTGAAGACTTCAGTCACAGGTAGGAAAGTAACACAGGAAGTATCAGTCCCAGCCCTGTGTGTAAAGACTTCAGTCACAGATAAGAAAGTAACACAGGAAGTATCAGTCCCAGCCCTGGGTGTGAAGACTTCAGTCACAGATAGGAAAGTAACACAGGAAGTATCAGTCCCAGCCCTGTGTGTGAAGACTTCCGTCACCGATAAGAAAGTAACACAGGAAGTATCAGTCCCAGCCCTGGGTGTGAAGACTTCAGTCACATATAGGAAAGTAACACAGGAAGTATCAGTCCCGGTCCTGGGTTGATCTGTCGATATAGAAGACCTAGTATTGAAATACCTGAGCGAACAAATATTTTCAGCAAAAGAGGTATGTTTACATTACTCAGAACAAAATTACAAATAATCAACAAGAAAAACAAAAACAAAGAACAATAGATGGTCCGAAGCAAGGTAAAACCTGTACTCATCGACACAGCGCCTTGCAACGGAAACCAAACGCTAGAGCACACGGCCAACTCAGCTATCTAAAAAGATAGCTATCGTTGACGATATCACTCTCCTCAAGTGTACTCATGACTATAGCATAGGCTTACGAACACAACTTGAGTATAAATTGTATATCTGAATTTTCCTTATAAGACAAGTATCTTCCGGATATGGTAGGGCTGAATACTTGCGTTTTAGACAACCAGTTATAGGACGAAGCAGCACGAAAAGTGATCTATCATCGATAATGATCTATCGCCTCGGATGTTTCCTCCACAGTAATATTCATTTATTATTATTTGTCTGCTATTGAAGTACCTCAAGGGCGACAACCTCTATTCCTCCAGCAGAACCCAGGAATTCAGTAAAGTCGATGGAAATGAGGTCCCATATGCGGGCTGGTCATACAGAAAAAGTTTTGGCAGTTCAATATTTTTTTTTATTTAAAGTAGGCGCTATGCCGTTGCTCGGATCCAAAATATAAAGAGTGAAAAGCGCTTACCATTCACATTTAGTGTTCATTCCAATGAACCAGTTTTCTTAAATTATACAGATCGTGGTCGATGTAACGGAGTTCGTGTTCTGTGTTGAGACATTCCTGTGGTGTCAGGACATAGAACCTAATGGATATTGGTGGAGCAGATGTTTGGACCTACCAACACAAACACATCGATCTCTGCTGATGTCACCTATGGGTTTGTCCAGGGTACAGTAATGCTTATTCATCATAAAAATAATCAACATTTTTTTTTCGGAAACACTACCAGATAACATGAACGAGGCTAGAATTAAAATGTTCTTATAAAGTAGAACTAAAGTGTTCCTATAAAGTAGAACTAAAATGTTCCTATAAACTAGAACTAAAGTGTTCCTATAAACTAGAACTAAACTGTTTCTATAAACTAGAACTAAAATTTTCCTATAAACTAGAACTAAAATGTTTCTATAAACTAGAACTAAAGTGTTCCTATAAACTAGAACTAAAGTGTTCCTAAAAACTAGAACTAAAGTGTTCCTATAAACTAGAACTAAAATGTTTCTATAAACTAGAACTAAAGTGTTTCTATAAACTAGAACTAAAATTTTCCTATAAACTAGAACTAAAATGTTTCTATAAACTAGAACTAAAGTGTTCCTATAAACTAGAACTAAAATGTTCCTAAAAACTAGAACTAAAGTGTTCCTATATACTAGAACTAAAGTGTTCCTATAAACTAGAACTAAAGTGTTCCTATATACTAGAACTAAAGTGTTCCTATATACTAGAACTAAAGTGTTCCTATATACTAGAACTAAAGTGTTCCTATATACTAGAACTAAAGTGTTCCTATATACTAGAACTAAAGTGTTCCTATAAACTAGAACTAAAATGTTTCTATAAACTAGAACTAAAGTGTTTCTATAAACTAGAACTAAAATTTTCCTATAAACTAGAACTAAAATGTTTCTATAAACTAGAACTAAAGTGTTCCTATAAACTAGAACTAAAATGTTCCTAAAAACTAGAACTAAAGTGTTCCTATATACTAGAACTAAAGTGTTCCTATAAACTAGAACTAAAGTGTTCCTATATACTAGAACTAAAGTGTTCCTATATACTAGAACTAAAGTGTTCCTATATACTAGAACTAAAGTGTTCCTATATACTAGAACTAAAGTGTTCCTATATACTAGAACTAAAGTGTTCCTATATACTAGAACTAAAGTGTTCCTATATACTAGAACTAAAGTGTTCCTATATACTAGAACTAAAGTGTTCCTATATACTAGAACTAAAGTGTTCCTATATACTAGAACTAAAGTGTTCCTATATACTAGAACTAAAGTGTTCCTATATACTAGAACTAAAGTGTTCCTATATAGTAGAACTAAAGTGTTCCTATATACTAGAACTAAAGTGTTCCTATATACTAGAACTAAAGTGTTCCTATATACTAGAACTAAAGTGTTTGTATATACTAGAACTAAAGTGTTCCTATATACTAGAACTAAAGTGTTCCTATATAGTAGAACTAAAGTGTTCCTATATACTAGAACTAAAGTGTTCCTATATACTAGAACTAAAGTGTTCCTATATACTAGAACTAAAGTGTTCCTATAAACTAGAACTAAAGTGTTCCTATATACTAGAACTAAAGTGTTTGTGTAAACTAGAACTAAAGTGTTCCTATATAGTAGAACTAAAGTGTTCCTATATACTAGAACTAAAGTGTTTGTGTAAACTAGAACTAAAGTGTTCCTATATAGTAGAACTAAAGTGTTCCTATATACTAGAACTAAAAAGTGTTCCTATATACTAGAACTAAAGTGTCCTATAAACTAGAACTAAAGTGTTCCTATATACTAGAACTAAAGTGTTCCTATATACTAGAACTAAAGTGTTCCTATATACTAGAACTAAAGTGTTCCTATATACTAGAACTAAAGTGTTCCTATATACTAGAACTAAAGTGTTCCTATATACTAGAACTAAAGTGTTCCTATATACTAGAACTAAAGTGTTCCTATATACTAGAACTAAAGTGTTCCTATATACTAGAACTAAAGTGTTCCTATATACTAGAACTAAAGTGTTCCTATATACTAGAACTAAAGTGTTCCTATATACTAGAACTAAAGTGTTCCTATATACTAGAACTAAAGTGTTCCTATAAACTAGAACTAAAGTGTTCCTATATACTAGAACTAAAGTGTTCCTATATACTAGAACTAAAGTGTTTGTGTAAACTAGAACTAAAGTGTTCCTATATACTAGAACTAAAGTGTTCCTATATACTAGAACTAAAGTGTTCCTATATACTAGAACTAAGTGTTTGTGTAAACTAGAACTAAAGTGTTCCTATATAGTAGAACTAAGTGTTCCTATATACTAGAACTAAAGTGTTCCTATATACTAGAACTAAAGTGTTCCTATATACTAGAACTAAAGTGTTCCTATATACTAGAACTAAAGTGTTCCTATATACTAGAACTAAAGTGTTCCTATATACTAGAACTAAAGTGTTCCTATATACTAGAACTAAAGTGTTCCTATATACTAGAACTAAAGTGTTCCTATATACTAGAACTAAAGTGTTCCTATATACTAGAACTAAAGTGTTCCTATATACTAGAACTAAAGTGTTCCTATATAGTAGAACTAAAGTGTTCCTATATACTAGAACTAAAGTGTTCCTATATACTAGAACTAAAGTGTTCCTATATACTAGAACTAAAGTGTTTGTGTAAACTAGAACTAAAGTGTTTGTGTAAACTAGAACTAAAGTGTTCCTATATAGTAGAAACTAAAGTGTTCCTATATACTAGAACTAAAGTGTTCCTATATACTAGAACTAAAGTGTTCCTATATACTAGAACTAAAGTGTTTGTGTAAACTAGAACTAAAGTGTTCCTATAAACTAGAACTAAAGTGTTTGTGTAAACTAGAACTAAAGTGTTTGTGTAAACTAGAACTAAAGTGTTCCTATAAACTAGAACTAAAGTGTTTCTATAAACTAGAACTAAAGTGTTCCTATAAACTAGAACTAAAGTGTTCCTATATAGTAGAACTAAAGTGTTCCTATATAGTAGAACTAAAGTGTTCCTATATACTAGAACTAAAGTGTTCCTATAAACTAGAACTAAAGTGTTTGTGTAAACTAGAACTAAAGTGTTTGTGTAAACTAGAACTAAAGTGTTCCTATAAACTAGAACTAAAGTGTTCCTATAAACTAGAACTAAAGTGTTCCTATAAACTAGAACTAAAGTGTTCCTATAAACTAGAACTAAAGTGTTCCTATAACTAGAACTAAAGTGTTCCTATAAACTAGAACTAAAGTGTTCCTATAAACTAGAACTAAAGTGTTTGTGTAAACTAGAACTAAAGTGTTCCTATAAACTAGAACTAAAGTGTTCCTATATACTAGAACTAAAGTGTTCCTATAAACTAGAACTAAAGTGCTCCTATAAACTAGAACTAAAGTGTTCCTATAAACTAGAACTAAAGTGTTTCCTATAAACTAGAACTAAAGTGTTCCTATATAGTAGAACTAAAGTGTTCCTATATAGTAGAACTAAAGTGTTCCTATATACTAGAACTAAAGTGTTCCTATAAACTAGAACTAAGTTGTACCTGTAAGTGAGAACTAAAATGTCAGTTTTATGCAATATCGAGCAGCTGGTGCTAGAAATGAACAGACGATATTTTCCTATATTCGATTCAGTGAGTAGAAATGTATGTCATTTGATTGTATCGATCGCCAATTTCAAATACATTTAGATATAGATCAATCTGATAGAATCACTAGACCACAAAGTTCACGTGAGGTTCTGCCAGGGTCTCACACTTAGGGGCAATAACTTTCTTTATAAATCACAAATATGCCATTTTCATAGATAACTCATTAATTCAGCAAAGTCTCAGGTCGTTTACTTTCGTATGCCTCATCGATTTACCCAATGTGTCCTCTCTGGCTAGGTGTGTCTGATTGTCTGTCTCAATAATTGTCTGTCTGTTTGGTTTGGTCGATCTGTCTGTTTATTTACATGTCTCTTTGGCCTGACTATAGGATAGATTCATATATTTTTATGCTTTATAGATCAAACTGAGTATTTAATCAATCTACAAGTTTTGTCTTTCTATTTATTCGATTGATCTGTTTATTTATCTACCCGTTTGGTCTGTCTCTTTATTTTAAACTTGTTGGTTTCGTCTCTTTAACGTTCAGAAATATTAGGTTAGTTTTTGTCGGTCCATCTCTATTATTCTGATATGTTTGTCTATAGACGTTCGATTCTGTTAGATTTCTCTCTCTTTTTGATTATGTTGTTACATAAGTCTATATTTTTTACAAATATTCTGTATTAGGCTTATCTATTTGGTTCTCACCGTTGTGTCTGGTTATTTCATTCTCTTTGTTAAGTCTGTAACGAAGAAGCTTCATCAATTTAATACATTAATTTTTTTACCATTTAGGGGAAACAAATGCATATATATATATATATATATATATATATATATATATATATATATATATATATATATATATATATATATATGTACAATACAAACAAGAAAAGGATTTCTTTAATGTTATGTAGAGCCAATCTTAAAATACGGATGTGAATTATTGACAATAGGACATCAGCCAAGAAAATCATTGGAGGTTGTAGAAATGGGGTTTTACAGAAGAATGTTGAGAATACCACGGAGAGCTAAGAAGAGTAATGAAAACATTCTGAAAGATGCCAAAGTAAAAAGAGAGATAATTTCCAAGATTAGAAGAAACAATCATAATAGTTTGACCTTGCAATGAGAAGGGAACATCTGGAGTATATTGTGACAACTGGGAAAATTGAGGGACAAAGAGATAGCGGGAAACAGTGGTGCAGATGAGTTATTAAACATCGGAAAGGTGAAGTTTTTGTTGGAAAACAAGGCAGTGGTGAATATACATTTATGATATGTTTTAGTGGAACCAAATGAGTGTGAACGTATGTTTGTTGCATTAAACTGGTGATTTGAAAGTGTTGATGGACCCAATAGAGATGCGCCTTTGTGTTTCTGAGTTATAGTTGGGGTTTCAATGAGTTTGTGGATCTAATGCGACTATAAGATTGAGCTTACATAATCAATACAACGTTAATAACGGGTTTTGTAATCAATGGGGTAATACCCTAAAAATGTTTGAAAACCACTGTTAAATAGATTTCAACTGCCAATGTTGATATTTATAGCGTACTGTCATGCAATGCTCTGTTTATCAAACAGTTCAGTAACTTAGCAACGGTACAGGTTGTGATCGCTCAACTGTCACACGATCACACACCGGATGAAAATATCAAAGATATGGCATGCACGAATTTACTTGAAACTATTCAATTGAACATCTCCACGACTGTTCCGATACTGTAGTGTAAACATGGCTTTCTTCGTCTATACACACGGTTAAAACCACACTGCTCACTTACATAGACGACTATTGTGTAAACTAGTGTTTTCATGTACTGATATTATTTGCGCAGTTTGTTTACAGAAGACGGAACAGTAAACAAGGAGATAGAGACCAGATTACAGGAAGCAAACATTATCAACTACCAACTGATTCCGCTTTTGAAACATCAAAACATCTTATTAATAGCTAAGAAGAGACGCATTATAAATAGAATTGTCATAAAAATAAAAGTAAAGTACCCCCGTCCCACCAACTGGCGTATAGGGAATATGGTGTAGTGACCATAAATTTTACAGACCTTCAGCACATGATTTTTGGGATAATGTGGTCGGTATTACGCCCGTGCCGTTTCACTTTCCCAGAAAAAAAATCCGGTACCCATTAAAGGCTGGGTAAACCCGGAAGCCGTCGGTTGGGATCGAACCCTACCCTTTGTCCTTTGTAGTCCAGTTCACTAACCACTGAGCCATCGCATCTCCTTGAATTGTCATACCAAAAATATTTTACAATTTCCAATATAACTACTGAACAAAGCACATGCACTGAAGATCACAATCCGCGAAATGAGAAAGAAAACACATCATACTTGTTGCGGTAAATAAACCTAGAACATTCTTGTCCAGACGTCTTATCTCTAGACCAATCAGCCCTCCTCTCCCCCCCCCTCACAATAAGGTATTTATGATTACCTCCTGCTAGCGACTAAAGCCAAGATCACTCGTCATTCTGTGTATTATGTTGCGCTTAGGAGACTGAAAGATGAAGAAGATTAAATTAAGTAACATATTTCAAATCCGTCTATGAATTGCCTATTAATTAATCTCTTTAACTGTCTGTATGTTTGCCTTCGCACTTTTACAATCGTGCTTTTGTACCACAGTTGCACCCATATAAATATTTACCTACTTAATTTCACATTATGGTGTTTGTACCACAATTGTATCCATATAAATGTTTACCTACGTACTTGTACAATCATACGTTTGTACTACAATTGTACTTATATAAATGTCTACCTACGTAATGTTACCATCCTGCTGTTGTACCACAGCTGTACTCACATAAATATTTACATACGATCCATTTAAGCATCATACTATTGTACCAAAATTGTGCCTTAATAAATGTTTCCCTACGTACTTTCAATTTACGAACTTAAGAGTCTATTAACATATATACTACATTGCGTCACAGTCTACCAACTACCTGCTCTATGATCTACCTGAGTATTAAAACAGCTGTTTGCATGACCATCTACTCAACATGTTTAACTGACAGATATTAGTGCAATAGTTTACAAATATCTTATCTCCCTCTGTGTCTAATCTACCATGCTGGGTTGTTGCTTGGTCTCCTACCGTCTGTATGGTGGTAGTTAAACGTAGCTTGTAGTATCTTTTGCCAGAATTACGTTTTACATACTTAGTATCCCATATTTACATAAGACAATACATACGTATCCCATATTTACATAAGACAATACTTCGGCAGTTCGATTAATAATATTGATCAATAAGTCATTTCATCCTTAATTGGATTTGTGCGGGAGAACTTCAGACAGAGAGTGTGTTCTTGGAGAACTTCAGACAGAGAGTGTGTTCTTGGAGAACTTCAGACAGAGAGTGTGTTCTTGGAGAACTTCAGACAGAGAGTGTGTTCTTGGAGAACTTCAGACAGAGAGTGTGTTCTTGGAGAATTTCAGACAGAGAGTGTGTTCTTGGAGAACTTCAGACAGAGAGTGTGTTCTTGGAGAACTTCAGACAGAGAGTGTGTTCTTGGAGAACTTCAGACAGAGAGTGTGTTCTTGGAGAATTTCAGACAGAGAGTGTGTTCTTGGAGAACTTCAGACGGAGAGTGTGTTCTTGGAGAACTTCAGACAGAGAGTGTGTTCTTGGAGAACTTCAGACAGAGAGTGTGTTCTTGGAGAATTTCAGACAGAGAGTGTGTTCTTGGAGAACTTCAGACGGAGAGTGTGTTCTTGGAGAACTTCAGACAGAGAGTGTGTTCTTGGAGAACTTCAGACAGAGGGAGTTTTGCTGCAGAACTTCAGACAGAGAGTGTGTTCTTGGAGAACTTCAGACAGAGAGTGTGTTATTTGGAGAATTTCAGACAGAGAGTGTGTTCTTGGAGAACTTCAGACGGAGAGTGTGTTCTTGGAGAACTTCAGACAGAGGGAGTTTTGCTGCAGAACTTCAGACAGAGAGTGTGTTCTTGGAGAACTTCAGACAGAGAGTGTGTTCTTGGAGAACTTCAGACAGAGAGTGTGTTCTTGGAGAACATCAGACAGAGGGAGTTTTGGTGGAGAACTTCAAACAGAGAGAGTGTGTTCTTGGAGAACTTCAGACAGAGAGTGTGTTCTTGGAGAACATCAGACAGAGGGAGTTTTGGTGGAGAACTTCAAACAGAGAGAGTGTGTTCTTGGAGAACTTCAGACAGAGAGTATGTTCTGGAGAACTTCAGACAGAGAGTGTGTTCTTGGAGAACTTCAGACAGAGAGTGTGTTCTTGGAGAACATCAGACAGAGGGAGTTTTGGTGGAGAACTTCAGACAGAGAGTGTGTTCTTGGAGAACTTCAGACAGAGAGTGTGTTCTTGGAGAACTTCAGACAGAGAGTGTGTTCTTGGAGAACTTCAGACAGAGAGTGTGTTCTTGGAGAACTTCAGACAGAGAGTGTGTTCTTGGAGAACTTCAGACAGAGGGAGTTTTGGTGGAGAACTTCAGACAGAGAGTGTGTTCTTGGAGAACTTCAGACAGAGAGTGTGTTCTTGGAGAACTTCAGACAGAGAGTGTGTTCTTGGAGAACTTCAGACAGAGAGTGTGTTCTTGGAGAACTTCAGACAGAGGGAGTTTTGCTGGAGAACTTCAAACAGAGAGAGTGTGGCTGGTTAATTTCAGAAAGAGAGTGTGTTGTTGGAGAACTTCAGACAGAAAGTGTTGCTGGAGAACTACACACAGAGAATGTGTTGTGGAGAACTACAGAGAGAGAGAGAGAGAGAGAGAGAGAGAGAGAGAGAGATTGTTGCTGGAGAACTTCAGTCAAAGAAAGTGTTGATGGAGAACTTCAGACAGTTTGAGAGTTGCTCTTAAACTTCAGACAGAGAAAGTCTTGTTGGAGAACTTCAGAGAGAGAGAGAGAGAGTGTTGCTGGAGAACTTCAGTCAAAGAAAGTGTTGATGGAGAACTTCAGACTGAGAGAGAGTTGCTCTTAAACTTCAGACAGAAAAAGTGTTGTTGGAGAACTTCAGACAGAGGGAGTGTTGTTGGAGAACTTCAGACAGGGAGAGAGTTGTTGGAGAACTTCAGACAGAGAGAGTTTTGCTGGAAAACTTCAGACAGGGAGAGAGTTGCTGGAGAACTTCAGACAGAGAGAGTTTTGCTGGAGAACTTCAGACAGAGAGAGTTTTGCTGGAGAACTTCAGACAGAAAGTGTTGCTGGAGAAATTCACACAGAGAGTGTGTTGTTGGAGAACTACAGAGAGAGAGAGAGAGAGAGAGAGAGAGAGAGATTGTTGCTGGAGAACTTCAGTCAAAGAAAGTGTTGATGGAGAACTTCAGACAGAAAGAGAGTTGCTCTTAAACTTCAGACAGAGAAAGTGTTGTTTGAGAACTTCAGAGAGAGAGAGAGAGAGTGTGTGTGTTGCTGGAGAACTTCAGTCAAAGAAAGTGTTGATGGAGAACTTCAGACTGAGAGAGAGTTGCTCTTAAACTTCAGACAGAAAAAGTGTTGTTGGAGAACTTCAGACAGAGAGAGTGTTGTTGGAGAACTTCAGACAGGGAAGTTGTTGGAGAACTTCAGACTGAGAGAGAGTTGTTGGAGAACTTCAGACAGGGAGAGCGTTGTTGGAGAACTTCAGACTGAGAGAGAGTTGCTCTTAAACTTCAGACAGAGAAAGTGTTGTTGGAGAACTTCAGACAGAGAGTGTGTTGTTGGAGAACTGCAGACAGAAAGTGTTGCTGGAGAACTTCAAACCGAGAGTGTGTTGTTGGAGAACTACAGAGAGAGAGAGAGAGAGAGATTGTTGCTGGAGAACTTCAGTCAAAGAAAGTGTTGATGGAGAACTTCAGACAGAGAGAGAGTTGCTCTTAAACTTCAGACAGAGAAAGTGTTGTTGGAGAACATCAGAGAGTGAGAGAGAGTGTGTGTGTGTGTTGCTGGAGAACTTCAGTCAAAGAAAGTGTTGATGGAGAACTTCAGACTGAGAGAGAGTTGCTCTTAAACTTCAGACAGAAAAAGTGTTGTTGGAGAACTTCCGACGGAGAGAGTTGTTGGAGAACTTCAGACTGAGAGAGAGTTGCTCTTAAATTTCAGACAGAAAAAGTGTTGTTGGAGAACTTCAGACAGGGAGAAAGTTGTTGGAGAACTTCAGACTGAGAGAGAGTTGCTCTTAAACTTCAGACAGAGAAAGTGTTGTTGGAGAACTTCAGACAGGGAGAGAGTTGTTGGAGAACTTCAGACAGGGAGAGAGTTGTTGGAGAACTTCAGGCAGGGAGAGAGTTGTTGGAGAACTTCAGACTGAGAGAGAGTTGCTCTTAAACTTCAGACAGAGAAAGTGTTGTTGAAGAACTTCAGACAGAGAGAGTGTTGTTGGAGAACTTCAGACAGGGAGAGAGTTGTTGGAGAACTTCATACTGAGAGAGAGTTGCTCTTAAACTTCAGACAGAGAAAGTGTTGTTGGAGAACTTCAGACAGAGAGAGTGTTGTTGGAGAACTTCAGACAGGGAGAGAGTTGTTGAAGTCCTTCAGACTGAGAGAGAGTTGCTCTTAAACTTCAGACAGAGAAAGTGTTACTGCAAAACTTCGGACAGAGAAAGTGTTGCTGGAGAACTTCACACGGAGAGAGAGTTGCTCTTAAATTTCAGACAGAGAAAGTGTTGCTGCAAAAACATCAGACAGAGAAAGTATTGTTGGAGAACTTCAGACAGAGAGTGTGTTATTGGAGAACTTCAGACAGAAAGTGTTGCTGGAGAACTTCAGACAGAAAGCGTGTGCTGGAGAACTTCAGACAGAGAGAGTGTTGTTGGAGAACTTCAAACAGAGAGAGTGTTGCTCGAGAACTTCAGACAGAGAGAGTGTTCTTGGAGAATTTCACACAGAGATAGTGTTGCTGGAGAACTTCAATCCAAGAAAGAGTTGATGGTGAACTTCAGACAGAAGGTGTGTTGTTGTTGGAGAACTTCAGACAGAGAGTTTGTTGTTGGAGAACCTCAGACAGAGAGTAAGTTGTTGGAGAACCTCAGACAGAGAGAGAGTGCTGTTGGAGAACTTCAGACAGAGAGTGTGTTGTTGATGAACTTTAGACAGGTAAAGTGTTGTTGGAGAATTTCAGACGGAGAGTGTGTTGTTGGAGAATTTCAGACAGAAATTATTGCTGGAGAACTTCAGACAGAAGGAGTTTTGCTGGAGAACTTCAGACAGAGAGAATGTTGCTGGAGAACTTCAGAAAGAATGAGTGTTGTTGGAGAACTTCAAACAGAGAGAGTGTTGTTGGAGAACTTCAAACAGAGAGAGTGTTGTTGGAGAAATTCAGACAGGGGGAGAGTTGTTGGAGAACTTCAGACTGAGAGAGAGTTGCTCTTAAACTTCAGACAGAGGGAGTGTTGTTGGAGAACTTAAGACAGGGAGAGAGTTGTTGGAGAACTTCAGACAGAGAGAGTTTTGCTGGAAAACTTCAGACAGGGAGAGAGTTGTTGGAGAACTTCAGACAGAGAGAGTTTTGCTGGAGAACTTCAGACAGAGAGAGTTTTGCTGGAGAACTTCAGACAGAGAGAGTGTGGCTGGTGAATTTCAGAGAGAGAGTGTGTTGTTGGAGAACTTCAGACAGAAAGTGTTGCTGGAGAAATTCACACAGAGAGTGTGTTGTTGGAGAACTACAGAGAGAGAGAGATTGTTGCTGGAGAACTTCAGTCAAAGAAAGTGTTGATGGAGAACTTCAGACAGAAAGAGAGTTGCTCTTAAACTTCAGACAGAGAAAGTGTTGTTGGAGAACTTCAGAGAGAGAGAGAGAGAGAGAGAGAGAGAGAGAGAGTGTGTTGCTGGAGAACTTCAGTCAAAGAAAGTGTTGTTGGAGAACTTCAGACTGAGAGAGAGTTGCTCTTAAACTTCAGACAGAAAAAGTGTTGTTGGAGAACTTCAGACAGAGAGAGTGTTGTTGGAGAACTTCAGACAGGGAGAGAGTTGTTGGAGAACTTCAGACTGAGAGAGAGTTGTTGGAGAACTTCAGACAGGGAGAGCGTTGTTGGAGAACTTCAGACTGAGAGAGAGTTGCTCTTAAACTTCAGACAGAGAAAGTGTTGTTGGAGAACTTCAGACAGAGAGTGTGTTGTTGGAGAACTGAAGACAGAAAGTGTTGCTGGAGAACTTCAAACCGAGAGTGTGTTGTTGGAGAACTACAGAGAGAGAGAGAGAGATTGTTGCTGGAGAACTTCAGTCAAAGAAAGTGTTGATGGAGAACTTCAGACAGAGAGAGAGTTGCTCTTAAACTTCAGACAGAGAAAGTGTTGTTGGAGAACATCAGAGAGAGAGAGAGAGTGTGTGTGTGTGTTGCTGGAGAACTTCAGTCAAAGAAAGTGTTGATGGAGAACTTCAGACTGAGAGAGAGTTGCTCTTAAACTTCAGACAGAAAAAGTGTTGTTGGAGAATTCCGACGGAGAGAGTTGTTGGAGAACTTCAGACTGAGAGAGAGTTGCTCTTAAACTTCAGACAGAAAAAGTGTTGTTGGAGAACTTCAGACAGGGAGAAAGTTGTTGGAGAACTTCAGACTGAGAGAGAGTTGCTCTTAAACTTCAGACAGAGAAAGTGTTGTTGGAGAACATCAGAGAGAGAGAGAGAGAGTGTGTGTGTTGCTGGAGAACTTCAGTCAAAGAAAGTGTTGATGGAGAACTTCAGACTGAGAGAGAGTTGCTCTTAAACTTCAGACAGAAAAAGTGTTGTTGGAGAACTTCCGACGGAGAGAGTTGTTGGAGAACTTCAGACTGAGAGAGAGTTGCTCTTAAACTTCAGACAGAAAAGTGTTGTTGGAGAACTTCAGACAGGGAGAAAGTTGTTGGAGAACTTCAGACTGAGAGAGAGTTGCTCTTAAACTTCAGACAGAGAAAGTGTTGTTGGAGAACTTCAGACAGGGAGAGAGTTGTTGGAGAACTTCAGACCGGGAGAGAGTTGTTGGAGAACTTCAGGCAGGGAGAGAGTTGTTGGAGAACTTCAGACTGAGAGAGAGTTGCTCTTAAACTTCAGACAGAGAAAGTGTTGTTGGAGAACTTCAGACAGATAGAGTGTTGTTGGAGAACTTCAGACAGGGAGAGAGTTGTTGGAGAACTTCATACTGAGAGAGAGTTGCTCTTAAACTTCAGACAGAGAAAGTGTTGTTGGAGAACTTCAGACAGAGAGAGTGTTGTTGGAGAACTTCAGACAGGAGAGAGTTGTTGAAGTCCTTCAGACTGAGAGAGAGTTGCTCTTAAACTTCAGACAGAGAAAGTGTTACTGCAAAACTTCGGACAGAGAAAGTGTTGCTGGAGAACTTCACACGGAGAGAGAGTTGCTCTTAAATTTCAGACAGAGAAAGTGTTGCTGCAAAACATCAGACAGAGAAAGTATTGTTGGAGAACTTCAGACAGAGAGTGTGTTGTTGGAGAACTTCAGACAGAAAGTGTTGCTGGAGAACTTCAGACAGAAAGCGTGTGCTGGAGAACTTCAGACAGAGAGAGTGTTGTTGGAGAACTTCAAACAGAGAGAGTGTTGCTCGAGAACTTCAGACAGAGAGAGTGTTCTTGGAGAATTTCACACAGAGATAGTGTTGCTGGAGAACTTCAATCCAAGAAAGAGTTGATGGTGAACTTCAGACAGAAGGTGTGTTGTTGTTGGAGAACTTCAGACAGAGAGTTTGTTGTTGGAGAACCTCAGACAGAGAGTAAGTTGTTGGAGAACCTCAGACAGAGAGAGAGTGCTGTTGGAGAACTTCAGACAGAGAGTGTGTTGTTGATGAACTTTAGACAGGTAAAGTGTTGTTGGAGAATTTCAGACGGAGAGTGTGTTGTTGGAGAATTTCAGACAGAAATTATTGCTGGAGAACTTCAGACAGAAGGAGTTTTGCTGGAGAACTTCAGACAGAGAGAATGTTGCTGGAGAACTTCAGAAAGAATGAGTGTTGTTGGAGAACTTCAAACAGAGAGAGTGTTGTTGGAGAACTTCAAACAGAGAGAGTGTTGTTGGAGAAATTCAGACAGGGGGAGAGTTGTTGGAGAACTTCAGACTGAGAGAGAGTTGCTCTTAAACTTCAGACAGAGGGAGTGTTGTTGGAGAACTTAAGACAGGGAGAGAGTTGTTGGAGAACTTCAGACAGAGAGAGTTTTGCTGGAAAACTTCAGACAGGGAGAGAGTTGTTGGAGAACTTCAGACAGAGAGAGTTTTGCTGGAGAACTTCAGACAGAGAGAGTTTTGCTGGAGAACTTCAGACAGAGAGAGTGTGGCTGGTGAATTTCAGAGAGAGAGTGTGTTGTTGGAGAACTTCAGACAGAAAGTGTTGCTGGAGAAATTCACACAGAGAGTGTGTTGTTGGAGAACTACAGAGAGAGAGAGATTGTTGCTGGAGAACTTCAATCAAAGAAAGTGTTGATGGAGAACTTCAGACAGAAAGAGAGTTGCTCTTAAACTTCAGACAGAGAAAGTGTTGTTGGAGAACTTCAGAGAGAGAGAGAGAGAGAGAGAGAGAGAGAGAGAGAGAGTGTGTTGCTGGAGAACTTCAGTCAAAGAAAGTGTTGTTGGAGAACTTCAGACTGAGAGAGAGTTGCTCTTAAACTTCAGACAGAAAAAGTGTTGTTGGAGAACTTCAGACAGAGAGAGTGTTGTTGGAGAACTTCAGACAGGGAGAGAGTTGTTGGAGAACTTCAGACTGAGAGAGAGTTGTTGGAGAACTTCAGACAGGGAGAGCGTTGTTGGAGAACTTCAGACTGAGAGAGAGTTGCTCTTAAACTTCAGACAGAGAAAGTGTTGTTGGAGAACTTCAGACAGAGAGTGTGTTGTTGGAGAACTGAAGACAGAAAGTGTTGCTGGAGAACTTCAAACCGAGAGTGTGTTGTTGGAGAACTACAGAGAGAGAGAGAGAGAGAGATTGTTGCTGGAGAACTTCAGTCAAAGAAAGTGTTGATGGAGAACTTCAGACAGAGAGAGAGTTGCTCTTAAACTTCAGACAGAGAAAGTGTTGTTGGAGAACATCAGAGAGAGAGAGAGAGAGTGTGTGTGTGTGTTGCTGGAGAACTTCAGTCAAAGAAAGTGTTGATGGAGAACTTCAGACTGAGAGAGAGTTGCTCTTAAACTTCAGAGAGAAAAAGTGTTGTTGGAGAATTCCGACGGAGAGAGTTGTTGGAGAACTTCAGACTGAGAGAGAGTTGCTCTTAAACTTCAGACAGAAAAAGTGTTGTTGGAGAACTTCAGACAGGGAGAAAGTTGTTGGAGAACTTCAGACTGAGAGAGAGTTGCTCTTAAACTTCAGACAGAGAAAGTGTTGTTGGAGAACATCAGAGAGAGAGAGAGAGTGTGTGTGTTGCTGGAGAACTTCAGTCAAAGAAAGTGTTGATGGAGAACTTCAGACTGAGAGAGAGTTGCTCTTAAACTTCAGACAGAAAAAGTGTTGTTGGAGAACTTCCGACGGAGAGAGTTGTTGGAGAACTTCAGACTGAGAGAGAGTTGCTCTTAAACTTCAGACAGAAAAAGTGTTGTTGGAGAACTTCAGACAGGGAGAAAGTTGTTGGAGAACTTCAGACTGAGAGAGAGTTGCTCTTAAACTTCAGACAGAGAAAGTGTTGTTGGAGAACTTCAGACAGGGAGAGAGTTGTTGGAGAACTTCAGACGGGAGAGAGTTGTTGGAGAACTTCAGGCAGGGAGAGAGTTGTTGGAGAACTTCAGACTGAGAGAGAGTTGCTCTTAAACTTCAGACAGAGAAAGTGTTGTTGGAGAACTTCAGACAGATAGAGTGTTGTTGGAGAACTTCAGACAGGGAGAGAGTTGTTGGAGAACTTCATACTGAGAGAGAGTTGCTCTTAAACTTCAGACAGAGAAAGTGTTGTTGGAGAACTTCAGACAGAGAGAGTGTTGTTGGAGAACTTCAGACAGGGAGAGAGTTGTTGAAGTCCTTCAGACTGAGAGAGAGTTGCTCTTAAACTTCAGACAGAGAAAGTGTTACTGCAAAACTTCGGACAGAGAAAGTGTTGCTGGAGAACTTCAAACGGAGAGAGAGTTGCTCTTAAATTTCAGACAGAGAAAGTGTTGCTGCAAAACATCAGACAGAGAGAGTGTTGTTGGAGAACTTCAGACAGAAAGTGTTTGTTGGAGAACTTCAGACAGACGGAGTGTTGATGAAGAACTTCAGACAGAGAGTGTGTTGTTGGAGAACTTCAGACAGAAAGTGTTGCTGGAGAACTTCAGACAGAAAGCGTGTGCTGGAGAACTTCAGACAGAGAGAGTGTTGTTGGAGAACTTCAAACAGAGAGAGTGTTGCTCGAGAACTTCAGACAAAGAGAGTGTTCTTGGAGAATTTCACACAGAGATAGTGTTGCTGGAGAACTTCAATCCAAGAAAGAGTTGATGGTGAACTTCAGACAGAAGGTGTGTTGTTGTTGGAGAACTTCAGACAGAGAGTTTGTTGTTGGAGAACCTCAGACAGAGAGTAAGTTGTTGGAGAACCTCAGACAGAGAGAGAGTGCTGTTGGAGAACTTCAGACAGAGAGTGTGTTTTTGATGAACTTTAGACAGGTAAAGTGTTGTTGGAGAATTTCAGACGGAGAGTGTGTTGTTGGAGAATTTCAGACAGAAAGTGTTGCTGGAGAACTTCAGACAGAGAGAATGTTGCTGGAGAACTTCAGAAAGAAAGAGTGTTGTTCGAGAACTTCAAACAGAGAGAGTGTTGTTGGAGAAATTCAGACAGAGAGTGTGTTGATGGAGAACTTCAGACAGAGGGAGTTGTTGGAGAACTTCAGACAGAGAATGTGTTGTTGGAGAACTTCAAACAGAGATAGTGTTGTTGGAGAACTTCAGACAGAGAGTGTGTTGTTGGAGAACTTCAGACAGCGAGTGTGTTGTTGGAGAACTTCAAACAGAGATAGTGTTGTTGGAGAACTTCAGACAGAGAGTGTGTTGTTGGAGAACTTCACACAGAGAAAGTGTTATTGGAGAACTTCACACAGAGAGTGTGTTGCTGGAGAACTTCGGACAGCGAGTGTGTTGTTGGAGAACTTCAGACAGCGAGTGTGTTGTTGGAGAACTTCAGACAGCGAGTGTGTTGCTGGAGAACTTCAGACAGCGAGTGTGTTGTTGGAGAACTTCAGACAGCGAGTGTGTTGCTGGAGAACTTCAGGCAGCGAGTGTGTTGTTGGAGAACTTCAGACAGAGAAAATGTTGCTGTAACACCTCAGAGAGAGAGAGAGACTTGCTCAAAAACTTCAGACAGAAAAGTGTTGCTGGAAATCTTCAGACAGAGAGAGTTTTGTTGGAGAACTTCAAACAGAGAGAGTGTTGTTGGAGAACTTCAGACAGAGAAAGTGTTGTTGGAGAACTTCAGACAGAGAGTGTATTGTTGGAGAACTTCAAACAGAGAAAGTGTTGTTGAAGAACTTCAGACAGAGAGTGTGTTGCTGGAGAACTTCAGACAGCGAGTGTGTTATTGGAGAACTTCAGACAGAGAGAGTGTTGTTGGAGAACTTCAGACAGAGAGTGTGTTGTTGGAGAACTTCAAACAGAGAAATTGTTGTTGGAGAACTTCAGACTGAGAGAGTATTGTTGGAGAACTTCAGACTGAGAGAGTATTGTTGGAGAACTTCAGACTGAGAGAGTATTGTTGGAGAACTTCAGACAGAGAGAGTATTGTTGGAGAACTTCAGACTGAGAGAGTGTTGCTGGAGATCTTCAGACACAGCTTGATCGAACACAACTCTAGTGGTGTGGGGAGGCAGGAGCACTTGTAAATTCGACGAAGACATCGGTTGCATGGTTTTCTTTGAATAATGGCAGAGTTAGGAAGTTGACACAAAATGGGAATCTCTCTTTATTTGTTATGGAGAAAAGTGCAATGAGATACCAGTAGTGTTCTTTTGATTTAAGCCTAGCTTTTTAGTGTTCTTTTGATTTAAGCCTAGCTGTTTAGTGTTCTTTTAATTTAAGCCTAGCTTTTTAGTGTTCTTTTGATTTAAGCCTAGCTTTTTAGTGTTCTTTTGATTTAAGCCTGGCTTTTTAGTGTTCTTTTGATTTAAGCCTAGCTTTTTAGCGTTCTTTTGATATAAGCCTAGCTTTTTAGTGTTCTTTTGATTTAAGCCTAGCTTTTTAGTGTTCTTTTGATTTAAGCCTAGCTTTTTAGTGTTCTTTTGATTTAAGCCTAGCTTTTTAGTGTTCTTTTGATATAAGCCTGGCTTTTTAGCGTTCTTTTGATTTAAGCCTAGCTTTTTAGCGTTCTTTTGATTTAAGCCTAGCTTTTTAGTGTTCTTTTGATTTAAGCCTAGCTTTTTAGTGTTCTTTTGATTTAAGCCTAGTTTTTTAGCGTTCTTTTGATTTAAGCCTAGCTTTTTAGTGTTCTTTTGATTTAAGCCTAGCTTTTTAGTGTTCTTTTGATTTAAGCCTAGCTTTTTAGTGTTCTTTTGATTTAAGCCTAGCTTTTTAGTGTTCTTTTGATTTAAGCCTAGCTTTTTAGCGTTCTTTTGATATAAGCCTGGCTTTTTAGCGTTCTTTTGATTTAAGCCTAGCTTTTTAGTGTTCTTTTGATATAAGCCTGGCTTTTTAGCGTTATTTTGATTTAAGCCTGGTTTTTTAGTGTTCTTTTGATTTAAGCCTGACTTTTTAGTGTTCTTTTGATTTAAGCCTAGCGAACACGCTGCACGAATATCAAGTCAAGGTTGATGATGCCAGAGCTGCACGAATATCAAGTCAAGGTTGATGATGAAAGACGCCAGAGCTGCACGAATATCAAGTCAAAGTTGATGATGCCAGAGCTGCACGAATATTAAGTCAAGGTTGATGATGAAAGACGCCAGAGTTGCACGAATATCAAGTCAAGGTTGATGATGCCAGAGCTGCACGAATATCAAGTCAAGGTTGATGATGAAAGACGCCAGAGCTGTACGAATATCAAGTCAAGGTTGATGATGCCAGAGCTGCACGAATATCAAGTCTAGATTGATGATGCCAGTCGCCAGCGCTGCACGAATATCAAGTCAAGGTTGATGATGAAAAACGCCTGAGCTGCACGAATATCAAGTCAAGGTTGATGATGCCAGGCGCCAGAGCTGCACGGATATCAAGTCAAGGTTGATGATGCCAGACGCCAGAGCTGCACGAATATCAAGTCAAGGTTGATGATGCCAGGCGCCAGAGCTGCACGGATATCAAGTCAAGGTTGATGGCGTCAGACGCCAGAGCTGCACGAATATCAAGGAAAGGTTAATGATGCCAGAGCTGCACGAATATCAAGTCAAGATTGATGACGTCAGACGCCAGAGCTGCACGAATATCAAGTAAAGGTTAATGATGCCAGAGCTGCATGAATATCAAGTAAAGATTGATGACATCAGACGCCAGAGCTGCACGAATATCAAGTCAAGGTTGATGATGCCAGACGCCAGAGCTGCACGAATATCAAGTCAAGGTTGATGATGCCAGGCGCCAGAGTTGCACGAATATCAAGTCAAGGTTGATGATGCCAGAGCTGCATGAATATCAAGTCAAGATTGATGAGGTCAGACGCCAGAGTTGCACGAATATCAAGTCAAAGTTGATGACGCCAGATGCCAGAGCTGCACGAATATCAAGTCAAGATTGATGACGTCAGACGCCAGAGTTGCACGAGTATCAAGTCAAAGTTGATGACGCCAGATGCCAGAGCTGCACGAATATCAAGTCAAGGTTGATGACGCTAGATGCCAGAGCTGCACGGATATCAAGTCAAGGTTGATGACGCCAGACGCCAGAGCTGCACGAATATCAAGTCAAGGTTGATGATGCCATACGCCAGAGCTGCACGAATATCAAGTCAAGGTTGCTGATGCCATACGCCAGAACTGCACGAATATCAAGTCAAGGTTGATGATGCCATACGCCAGAACTGCACGAATATCAAGTCTAGGTTGATGACGTCAGACGCCAGAGCTGCACGAATATCAAGTCAAGGTTGATGATGCCAAACGCCAGAGCTGCGCAGGAATAATAAAATATACTTGCCAACAACAACAACACCGGTGTCGTTTGTATCCACCCTTTGAGAGAGACATCTGAGCACTTATGGACTTTTTCGATTTACAATGAGGATGATCTATCGATTAAACTAAACTAAAATATCAACTGATGATAGTATGTTGCAGTATTAACACTCTGAATGTATTATCTCATATACATATGCATATTGATGGAAAATTAGAAACACTAGGAAGCATAACAGCATGAGTAGGCAAGAGAAGAGGAACAAACCACAAGCTATGTCTCTCCTACATGCTGAGTAGCACATCAGCAAGGAAATAAGAAGATATGCATGTCTAACTTTTATTTCTTGTTTTGCCTCCATCAAAGGGTGTCGATGAAGAACATATTAACGTTGTTAGCAGATACAGTGGATTCAAAGATACTACTACTACAGCGAACATCTGTATAAGTCAGTTTTAATTAGTTCAAATATACTACTACTACAGCGAACATCTGTATACGTCAGTCTTAATTAGTTCAAAGATACTACTACTACAGCGAACATCTGTATAAGTCAGTTTTATTAGTTCAAATATACTACTACTACAGCGAACATCTGTATACGTCAGTCTTAATTAGTTCAAAGATACTACTACTACAGCGAACATCTGTATACGTCAGTCTTAATTAGTTCAAAGATACTACTACTACAGCGAACATCTGTATAAGTGAGTTTTAATTAGTTCAAAGATACTACTACTACAGCGAACATCTGTATAAGTGAGTTTTAATTAGTTCAAAGATACTACTACTACAGCGAACATCTGTATAAGTGAGTTTTAATTAGTTCAAAGATACTACTACTACAGCGAACATCTGTATACGTCAGTCTTAATTAGTTCAAAGATACTACTACTACAGCGAACATCTGTATACGTCAGTTTTAATTAGTTCAAAGATACTACTACTACAGCGACATCTGTATAAGTCAGTTTTAATTAGTTCAAAGATACTACTACTACAGCTGACATCTGTATAAGTCAGTTTTAATTAGTTCAAAGATACTACTACTACAGCTGACATCTGTATAAGTCAGTTTTAATTAGTTCAAATATACTACTACTACAGCTGACATCTGTATAAGTCAGTTTTAATTAGTTCAAATATACTACTACTACAGCGAACATCTGTATAAGTCAGTTTTAATTAGTTCAAAGATACTACTACTACAGCGAACATCTGTATAAGTCAGTTTTAATTAGTTCAAATATACTACTATTACAGCGAACATCTGTATAAGTCAGTTTTAATTAGTTCAAATATATTACTATTACAGCGAACATCTGTATAAGGCAGCTTAATTAGTTCAAAGATACTACTACTACAGCGAACATCTGTATAAGGCAGTCTTAATTAGTTCAAAGATACTACTACTACAGCGAACATCTGTATAAGGCAGTCTTAATTAGTTCAAAGATACTACTACTACAGCGAACATCTGTATAAGGCAGTCTTAATTAGTTCAAAGGTACTACTATTACAGTGAACATCTGTATAAGGCAGCTTAATTAGTTCAAAGATACTACTACTACAGCGAACATCTGTATAAGGCAGTCTTAATTAGTTCAAAGATACTACTACTACAGCGAACATCTGTATAAGGCAGTCTTAATTAGTTCAAAGATACTACTACTACAGCTGACATCTGTATAAGGCAGCTTAATTAGTTCAAAGATACTACTATTACAGCGAACATCTGTATAAGGCAGTCTTAATTAGTTCAAAGATACTACTACTACAGCTGACATCTGTATAAGGCAGTCTTAATTAGTTCAAAGATACTACTATTACAGCGAACATCTGTATAAGGCAGTCTTAATTAGTTTAAAGATACTACTACTACAGCTGACATCTGTATAAGGCAGTCTTAATTAGTTTAAAGATACTACTACTACAGCTGACATCTGTATAAGGCAGTCTTAATTAGTTCAAAGATACTACTATTACAGCGAACATCTGTATAAGGCAGTCTTAATTAGTTTAAAGATACTACTATTACAGCGAACATCTGTATAAGGCAGTCTTAATTAGTTTAAAGATACTACTACTACAGCTGACATCTGTATAAGGCAGTCTTAATTAGTTTAAAGATACTACTACTACAGCTGACATCTGTATAAGGCAGTCTTAATTAGTTCAAAGATACTACTACTACAGCTGACATCTATATAAGCCAGTCTTAATTAGTTCAAAGATACTACTATTACAGCGAACATCTGTATAAGGCAGTCTTAATTAGTTTAAAGATACTACTATTACAGCGAACATCTGTATAAGGCAGTCTTAATTAGTTTAAAGATACTACTATTACAGCGAACATCTGTATAAGGCAGTCTTAATTAGTTTAAAGATACTACTATTACAGCGAACATCTGTATAAGGCAGCTTAATTAGTTCAAAGATACTACTATTACAGCTGACATCTGTATAAGACAGCTTAATTAGTTCAAAGATACTACTATTACAGTGAACATCTATATAATTTAGTTTTAATTAGTTCAACGATACTACTATTACAGTGAACATCTATATAATTTAGTTTTAATTAGTTCAACGATACTACTATTACAGTGAACATCTATATAATTTAGTTTTAATTAGTTCAAAGATACTACTATTACAGTGAACATCTGTATAAGGCAGCTTAATTAGTTCAAAGATACTACTATTACAGTGACATCTATATAATTTAGTTTTAATTAGTTCAAAGATACTACTATTACAGTGAACATCTATATAATTTAGTTTTAATTAGTTCAAAGATACTACTATTACAGTGAACATCTATATAATTTAGTTTTAATTAGTTCAAAGATACTACTATTACAGTGAACATCTATATAATTTAGTTTTAATTAGTTCAAAGATACTACTATTACAGTGAACATCTATATAATTTAGTTTAATTAGTTCAAAGATACTACTATTACAGTGAACATCTATATAATTTAGTTTTAATTAGTTCAACGATACTACAATCACATTAATTCGATGCTCATGTTGTTGATTCTTTCATATGATATGCCATGTTCAGGTCTAAAAATGGATATTTCTTCTCTGTTGTTGTAATAGAAGATATAATTTACCTGCAATCCTTGTGTTCTGTATACATTTGTTTGTGTGTTTGTTAATGACAGCCGTTCTGTACACATTTGTTTGTGTGTTTGTTAATGACAGCCGTTCTGTACACATTTGTTTGTGTGTTTGTTAATGACAGCCGCTCTGTACACATTTGTTTGTGTGTTTGTTAATGACAGCCGTTCTGTACACATTTGTTTGTGTGTTTGTTAATGACAGCCGTTCTGTACACATTTGTTTGTGTGTTTGTTAATGACAGCCGTTCTGTACACATTTGTTTGTGTGTTTGTTAATGACAGCCGTTCTGTACACATTTGTTTGTGTGTTTGTTAATGACAGCCGTTCTGTACACATTTGTTTGTGTGTTTGTTAATGACAGCCGTTCTGTACACATTTGTTTGTGTGTTTGTTAATGACAGCCGTTCTGACAAAAGACACTACTACCAAAGGCTGCGTTTAGACAATATACAGACAGTAGACACCAATGGATCGGGCGAACATCATTAATGCCCTCCGAGATGTAGGAAGGGCACAGGACTTCGACAACCATGAATCCACGTCACTTTTTCGGATGAAAGAGACGGGAATTAAGATGGGCATAGCTAGAAACGACAAACTTAGTGGGTGTGTAAGAAGACTTATCATCAACACAGAAATGGAGGCGTCAGTCGCTGGACACTGCGAGATTTGCTGAGGAGGGGACCTGAGCACCTATGGACATGTTCGGAGTGCAGTGATCAGGACTCACAAATAACTCAATGTTGACAGCTTCTTTGATTTAACATAAATTTATATACTCGTCATTTAAATGTCATTAATGACGATTCAATGTCAGCATTTCTTCCATGTTCCTTTGTTCCCATGTATGAACATTGCCGAAACAACTGGGAGGGAGGCTCACCTGTCTGTTTAGATATTTCGATATCGCTGTTGAATATACTTGTAACTCTAGTACAGCACCAACTTCAAGCTTCTCGTGAATGTAAAGTTATAGTCTTCTCGTCCATGAGTTTGACGTCACTTGGTTTAGAACCTTGCTTGATTAAAGTTCTCCCTGTTGCCGCCTCTTTTCATCACATGCTCTGTATATATGGTAAAACAACAAGACTGCATTCTTAGTTCACCTCAATTACAGTAAAATTCTGCACAGTAGTTTCCTTTCCCCACTCAGCCTAAGACATATCCCGCGAACGATCTCTGCCGTTCAGAGTTTATTTGGTTCGCAAAGTGTGCAAGAATGGAGACTGACCACAAATAAATTATGCTCCACAAGGGAGTATATTGTCAGGAGGTTGACACGAACGACTCGTTCTTACACTTCGGAGGTTGATGTGGCGACTGAACTGGTTTTAAAGATATCCAAGGATCTGCGGGATAAAATGGAGACTGTACCTCATAGAGATAAGGTAATATTAGGTATTTTTTATTAACTTACTATCTTCACAATGAAACTGAGATATCACTTTATCACTATCACTGTGGGAACAACGGTATCAACTGACTACCATCACTGTGGGAACAACGGTATCAGCTGACTACCATCACTGTGGGAACAACGGTATCAACTGACTACCATCACTGTGGGGACAACGGTATCAGCTGACTATCATCACTGTGGGGACAACGGTATCAACTGACTACCATCACTGTGGGGACAACGGTATCAACTGACTACCATCACTGTGGGGACAACGGTATCAACTGACTACCATCACTGTGGGGACAACGGTATCAGCTGACTACCATCACTGTGGGGACAACGGTATCAACTGACTACCATCACTGTGGGGACAACGGTATCAACTGACTACCATCACTGTGGGGACAACGGTAATAACTGACTACCATCACTGTGGGGACAACGGTATCAACTGACTACCATCACTGTAGGGACAACGGTATCAACTGACTACCATCACTGTAGGGACAACGGTATCAACTGACTACCATCACTGTGGGGACAACGGTAATAACTGACTACCATCACTGTAGGGACAACGGTATCAACTGACTACCATCACTGTAGGGACAACGGTATCAACTGACTACCATCACTGTAGGGACAACGGTATCAACTGACTACCATCACTGTGGGGACAACGGTAATAACTGACTACCATTACTGTAGGGACAACGGTATCAACTGACTACCATCACTGTAGGGACAACGGTATCAACTGACTACCATCACTGTGGGGACAACGGTATCAACTGACTACCATCACTGTAGGGACAACGGTACCAACTGACTACCATCACTGTAGGGACAACGGTATCAACTGACTACCATCACTGTGGGGACAACGGTATCAACTGACTACCATCACTGTAGGGACAACGGTATCAACTGACTACCATCACTGTAGGGACAACGGTATCAACTGACTACCATCACTGTAGTGACAACGGTATCAACTGACTACCATCACTGTGGGGACAACGGTATCAAATGACTACCATCACTGTGGGGACAACGGTATCAACTGACTACCATCACTGTAGGGACAACGGTATCAACTGACTACCATCACTGTAGGGACAACGGTATCAACTGACTACCATCACTGTGGGGACAACGGTATCAACTGACTACCATCACTGTGGGGACAACGGTATCAACTGACTACCATCACTGTGGGAACAACGGTATCAACTGACTACCATCACTGTAGGGACAACGGTATCAACTGACTACCATCACTGTGGGGACAACGGTATCAACTGACTACCATCACTGTGGGGACAACGGTAATAACTGACTATCATCACTGTGGGGACAACGGTATCAACTGACTACCATCACTGTAGGGACAACGGTATCAACTGACTACCATCACTGTAGGGACAACGGTATCAACTGACTACCATCACTGTAGGGACAACGGTATCAACTGACTACCATCACTGTGGGGACAACGGTATCAACTGACTACCATCACTGTGGGGACAACGGTATCAACTGACTACCATCACTGTGGGGACAACGGTAATAACTGACTACCATCACTGTGGGAACAACGATATCAGCTGATCACCATCACTGTGGGAACAACGATATCAGCTGATCACCATCACTGTGGGGACAACGGTATCAACTGACTACCATCACTGTGGGAACAACGATATCAGCTGATCACCATCACTGTGGGAACAACGATATCATCTGATCACCATCACTATGGGAACAACGGTATCAACTGACATCATTAACGGGCAAATAAAACCACAAAAATACATGACACCGAAGTTAAAAGTGCTAATGAACAGTCGTTAATGTAATCAGAAAGGTCATAATTAGACATAATGATGCATAATTGCAAGTTATGGTAACACTACTACCATACCTCCGTTATTCTTTTCTTTTGACTTCCATTAAAAAATCCCTTATTCAAATGTCCAGGACAGAGGCATTTCTTAAAGGTCTTTTCTTTATGAGTATCCGGCACGTTAGGATGAAGTTTCATTGACTGATGCTCATATATTTCACTTATTACATGATCATCATCACGTGCTATAACAGTTCTCGTTTGCGATCATGTTATTCCACAATCTTCCATCCACTGTGCATCGTATCAGTTGTGTTGTTGACAGATTTCTAATCTTCTTCTCTCTTCTCGTCAGCGACTGCTCTTTTCAACAAGTATTCCAACTTTCCTCATGATGTGCCCAAAAAATGGCGATTGTTTCTGATGTCTTTTAGGAGTTTCCTTTTTGTGTTGGCCGCTTTAAAAATGTCCTCGTTGATCTTTTTAGCTGTCCAGGGAATTCTCAACATTATTCTGAGAAGTCTCTGCGGCCTTTAATCGTCTTTTCATTTGTTTGTTTACTGTCCATGATTCTCATTTTTAGGACAGAAGTGGCTCTATATAGAACCGATGAACTCTCTTTCTCACTTCTATTAACATAGATTTGTTGCACAAGACGTTTTCCATTTTCTGAAATGCTATTATGGATTGAGCTTTTCTGCTTTTTTTATATGTAGTGCATTTTCCATCTCATGGTATTATTCCGTCCAGGTAAGTTATCACATATGCCATGATAACCGTTTTATTTTGGCCTGACTTTCCATTCGGTCAAGTTGAACATTTATACCTGACCTGTAGAATTGAAGATTTTAAGATCGAAAACAAAAACCGGATACTACCTTACAGGGACCAAGTACGCCTTCCTAAAGTCTGTTCCAGACCATTAGATCCTTTCAGTGACCAAAGTAAACTTTCCTAAAGACTGTTCCGGACCATTATCTCCTTTCAGTGACCAAAGTACACTTTCCTAAAGACTGTTCCGGACCATTATCTCCTTTCAGTGACCAAAGTACACTTTCCTAAAGACTGTTCCAGACCATTACCTCCTTTCAGTGACCAAAGTAAACTTTCCTAAAGACTGTTCCGGACCATTACCTCCTTTAAGTGATCAAAGTACACTTTCCTAAAGACTGTTCCGGACCATTACCTCCTTTCAGTGACCAAAGTACACTTTCCTAAAGACTATTCCGGACCATTATCTCCTTTCAGTGACCAAAGTACACCTTCCTAAAGACTGTTCCGGACCATTACCTCCTTTCAGTGACCAAAGTACACTTTCCTAAAGACTGTTCCGGAACATTATCTCCTTTCAGTGACCAAAGTACACTTTCCTAAAGACTGTTCCGGAACATTATCTCCTTTCAGTGACCAAAGTACACTTTCCTAAAGACTGTTCCGGAACATTATCTCCTTTCAGTGACCAAAGTACACTTTCCTAAAGACTGTTCCGGAACATTATCTCCTTTCAGTGACCAAAGTACACTTTCCTAAAGACTGTTCCGGAACATTATCTCCTTTCAGTGACCAAAGTACACTTTCCTAAAGACTGTTCCAGACCATTACCTCCTTTCAATGACCAAAGTACACTTTCCTAAAGACTGTTCCGGAACATTATCTCCTTTCAGTGACCAAAGTACACTCTCCTAAAGACTGTTCCAGACCATTACCTCCTTTCAGTGACCAAAGTACACTTTCCTAAAGACTGTTCCGGACCATTATCTCCTTTCAGTGACCAAAGTACACTTTCCTAAAGACTGTTCCGGACCATTATCTCCTTTCAGTGACCAAAGTACACTCTCCTAAAGACTGTTCGGGACCATTACCTCCTTTCAGTGACCAATGTACACTTTCCTAAAGACTGTTCCGGACCATTATCTCCTTTCAGTGACCAAAGTACACTTTTCTAAAGACTGTTCCGGACCATTATCTCCTTTCAGTGACCAAAGTACACTCTCCTAAAGACTGTTCGGGACCATTACCTCCTTTCAGTGACCAATGTACACTTTCCTAAAGACTGTTCCGGACCATTATCTCCTTTCAGTGACCAAAGTACACTTTTCTAAAGACTGTTCCGGACCATTATCTCCTTTCAGTGACCAAAGTACACTCTCCTAAAGACTGTTCCAGACCATTACCTCCTTTCAGTGACCAAAGTACACTTTCCTAAAGACTGTTCCGGACCATTATCTCCTTTCAGTGACCAAAGTACACTTTCCTAAAGACTGTTCCGGACCATTATCTCCTTTCAGTGACCAAAGTACACTCTCCTAAAGACTGTTGTGGTGGATTAAACATTGTATAATTAAAGTAAAGGTTGAATGTTCTATAAGATCCATCAATGTGTTATCTCAATTCAACGCCCAGTAAGTTGATGTCATGATATACATAATCTAATGTATGCTGATGATACAGTCTTAATCGGTAAGAGTGAAAATGAGTTACAAGAAATGTTGGACATTATAGTGAAAGAAAGCAAAAATAAAGGACTCAGCTTTAATAGCAAAAAGACAGAAGTAATGGTAACAACAAAGAAAAGACATCACCCCAGTGCAAAATAAAGATAAGTGGAACAATATTAAAACAGGTAAATTAATTTAAATATTTGGGAACTTTGTTAATCTCAGATGGAAGATGTACAAAAGAGGTGAGATGCAGAATGGCTCAGGCAAAAGCAGCTTTCCAAAAAATGAGGAAGATACTATGTAATCCATTTTTGACAATAGAAACAAGAAAAAGAGTCCTTAAATGTTATGTGGAGCCAGTCTTAAAATATAGATGTGAATCATGGACAATAGGACAACAGACAATAAAATCACTGCTGGAGTCTGTAGAAATGTGGTTTTACAGAATAATGTTGAGGATACCATGGACAGCTAAGAAGCGTAATGAAAATGTTCTGAGAGAGGCCAAGCCAAAAGAGAGCTAATTTGCAATATTAGGAAAAAACAATCATCATTTTTTGGCCATGTAATGAGAAGAGAACAACTGGAATATATTGTAACATCTGGAAAAATTAAGGGACGAAGATATAGATTGAAGCAAAGAGAAAATATAACAGACAGCTTAAGAGAATGGCTTGGCTGAAGGTCAACAACATAAATGATAAATAACTTTTGAGATCGAAAGTTGTGGAGAGACATGATCACCTACGCCAGCAGGTCCGGTGCTTGATGATGATGATGAAGTTGAAGTATTGAGATTTTTTCAAATTTGAATTAGGTTTGTTGTAAGAGAAATTAAAGAAACTCCTTAAAGACAGTCCTTAACAAAGAGGTATAAAGAGGTACATGCTGAATGACAAAGATACATAGACATGAACAGATTATCAGGCTCATCGCAGCTGCATTTTGCAAACAAAAGTGACGTTTTAGTTCAATGCCAAGACATTTACGTGATGCCTCATTTACAGTTAACAATGTTCTGAGTCGGCAATATGTCGCTCATTCTTGGAAATATTTGATGGAGTGCTTCCGGTATGTCAACCCACACAAACATATGAATCTTTTTAGCTATTTAATTTCCTATATTAGTTGTTTTTCACTTTAAGAACATTTATGAAAGAAAATATTTCAAAGTTTGACGAATATAATACTCTCTGTTACTAAAAAATCCATTTTTTTTAAATCGACAAATGTAAAATTGGAATTTCTGTTTTTACTGTCAACATTCAACTACAAAAAGGGTGATCTTAAAAAACATCAGAAAGAAGCAATCAACATTTTTCGGGCACATCATGAGAAGATGAAAGTTGGAATACTTGGTTACAACATGCAAGATGCAGGGAAGGAGAGATCGCGGACGACAAAGATAGAAAATACTGAACAGCTTGTTGTCCTGGCACGGATAACAGTCAACAACAGAACTGATACGATGCACTGTGAATAGAAGATTGTGGAAGGACACGATAGCCTATGCCAATCGGTATGGTGCATGATGATGATATTCAACTGAAATTACTAGTATATTAACATTAGAAGAATCATTTCTTCTCTTCTTCACTGCAGCTCCCTGTGGAGCATAGGTCTTCGACAAACACTTTCCAGGTCGTTCTGTTTCTTGTCATACTTTTAAGATCATTCCATGACGCTTGTTTGCATTCGAGCCATGATGAAAACAATGTTGACTTTGCTTGTCTCCAACGGTTTGTCTCATTTTATCAGAGAACATCACGCTATCTGTTATCACAGCGAGTTGGCTGATTTTTAGAAATGTAATCACGGGTTTGATAATAAATGTTTGTACACAGTTCGTTAACCATCGCTGTTGATCAAGTCTTTATTCTGCTGGCTTCGTTCGCGGCCTTGGAAGCTAATGACCTACCTTGTGCAGACGGTTGGTTTTGGCAACTTGTACGTTATAATGTCACTGCTATAATGACTCAGTTTGTGACAAAACTACAGGGGCATGCCCAAACAATGACAGTTGTAAGCACAAATATTTCGGACCTCAGTGTCAGTACTTGGATCTCGTGTACAAATACGCCAAAAAATCGGAACCTACTTTCCTGTTTGATAACAACGACACCACATGTAATCCGGACACAAATTCTACATCAGTTGAGGCAACTCTCAATCAACCTTTGCCGTCCTCCTGGTTTAGGATTTATGTGAATGACTTAAATATCCGGACAGTTTCACGGTAAAACTAAATGGTTCTGCCTCATGTAACAATAAATCAAGGTTTGTAGTTATTCAGCACGAGATTGATGTCTTTTGCTCTGGGGCTGGTTTGATCAACAAGTTACGGATTGATGGGGCGGTAGTTGCAAATATCTGCTCCATCTACATTGGCGGGGGTAGGAATGTGCTCTCAAACAGAACACAAACCAGACCGACACATTTAATGCTTGTTATACAGGAGACGGATGTGGACCAGAGGCCGCAGTTAATGACAAAACAAAGACCAATTTCTATGACAATGACTGCACACACAAAAAATTGAGAAGTGGAACCAGTCATGTTTACTGGTATCTGAACTTTGCCACGCCCAGAAGATTCACACCATTCGAATCTATCATCGAGCTAGCACTATGATTCGGGTAAAGAATGCCACTCTTAGGCTTTCTCTGACAGTGGCGGCGTAGTGTTCCAGTATAATAATATATCATATCCTAATGTTTCTGTGAACACTATTGTAGTCACCAAACAAACGCCAATGGCACACATTAAGATTGAGTTTTCACCGACCATTTCGCAGGCCGACAGTGCACTGACGGTGTGTGAGGTGCAAACATTTACAGACACCTATTGTCTGGGCGGGCATTCTGGGTCGTTTTGTGAAGTGTGTAGTGGGTGTAGCAAAGGCTGCAACGTCAACATCGGTACGTGCCACGGCAACTGTTCACATGTGATCTGTGGACAAAACTGCTCCAGGTCTTGTCTCAGTGTCTGTCCTTTATGAGAGAAAAAATCCGGAAAATGCCTACAATGTAAACATCCTGGTTATATCTGTAATGACACTTGTCCCGATGGTAATTGTGGGCTACAGTGCGAACAGATGTGTTCTGATGGCTGTGATCCGGAAAGTGCGGCCTGTACGTGCAAGGAAACGTACTACGGGTCAGACTGCACTCTCAAATATCCGAACAACTGTTTCAACGACACCTGTGAACAGTCAACCGGGAACTGTACATGCAAGGGAACGCTCTACGGGTTAGACTGCACTCTCATATCTCCAGACAACTGTTTAACGGAACCTATTAACAGTTAACCGGGGCCTGCGTCTCGTATGTCGATAATTCCCACGTTAAGAAGAGTCTGCCGACTACAACAAACCCAAGCATATGGATACCTTTCGCGATCGCTGCCCTTCTACCTCCTCTTCTGCTTCTCTTGAATTGAGCCATGGCTAAATTCTCAGTGTATATCCGTGCTAGTCGTCGCTCATATCTTAGTGGGTGTATGCGACAGCCATGGCTGATATCTTAGTGGGTGTATGTACTGGCCATGGCTCATATCTTAGTGTGTGTCTGTACTGGCCAGGGTTCATATCTTAGTGTGTGTCTGTGCTGGCCATGGTTCATATCTTTGTGTATTTCCGTGCTAGCCATGTCTCATATCTTAATGTGTTTCAGTGCTAGACATGGTTCATATCTTGGTGTGTTTCCATGAAGCTATGGCTCATATCTTAATGTGTTTCTGTGCTAGCCATGGCTCATATCTTAGTGTGTTTCTGTGCTAGCCATAGCTCATATCTTAGCTTGTGTGTGTGTGTGTGTGTGTGTGTGTGTGTGTGCTAGCCAGGGCTCATATCTTGGTGTGTGTCATGTTAGTCATATCACATATCTTGGTGTGCTCGTGTTAATCATGTCTCATATCTTTAATGTGTGTATGTGTTTAGTCATATCTCATATCTTAGTGTGTATCTGTGTTAGTCATGTGTCATATCTTTGTGTGTGCATGTCTGGGTTAGTGATATCTAATATCTTTGTGTGCATGCTTATGTTAGTCATATCTCATATCTTTGTGTGTACATGTCTGTGTTTGTCACATCTCATATCCTTATGTGTGCATGGCTATGTTAGTCACATCTCATATCTTTGTGTGTGCATGTCTATGTTAGTAATATCTCATATCTTTGTGTGCATATCTATGTTCGGCATGTGTCATATCTTTGTGTGTGCCTGTTTATGTCAGTCATATCTCATGTCTTTGTGTGCATGTCTATGTTAGTCATGTGTCATATCTTTGTGTGTACATATCTATGTCAGTCATATCTCATATCTTTGTGTGCATGTCCATGTTATTCATGTGTCATATCTTTGTGTGTACATAACTATGTTAGTCATATCTCATATCTTTGTGTGAATGTCTATGTTAGTCATGTGTTATATCTTTGCATGTATGCCTGTATTAGTCATATATCATATCTTGATGTGTGTCAGTGTTAGTCATACCTCGTATCGCTGTGTGTATGTCTGTGTTAGTCATATCTCATATCTTTGTGTGTGCATGTCTGTGTTAGTCACCTCTAGTGATTCGGGCAGATGGTGCTCGTTAACCTGGGAGGGCCGACCATCTAAGGGCAGAATCCCCCTACAGAAAAGACAATCTGCTGCCTTGCCGGAAGATTGGGGACAATCAAAGGCTAAGGAAAGGAAACCTGAATAAAATGCTGGCTGAAATCGAATGCATTGGGCCACTGGCGTAGAACACAGTGCAACGTTTTAACGGGTGTTCAATCAGAGTGGATCTGGCAGACTCTAATTGTGATGTTCTGCCTGTGGGGGGCGATCAACACACTTAACTTGACAGCCGACTTCATGTGAGAGTCTGGGATCCTACTCTGATTGAGTCCTGATCGCAAAGAGAGAGAGATTCCATGTCTTCTCCCATCATCTTCATCTCTGCTTCTACTGTCTTCTCCAAGAATTCCTTGGTCTTCCTCTTTGTCTTTTCCCCTGGGGATTCCAAAAAAGGGTATGTTGTGTAATATTCTCTGTTGGCTTCCGTAGTGTGTGTCCTATCCAGCGCCATCATCTTCTCTGTATCTCTTTATCCACTGGTATTTGACTGGTACATTTCCATTATTCTATGTTAGTGATTTTGTCCTGCCATTTCCATCTTTTTATTCTGCGTAAGCATCCATTAATGAAAGTCTGTATTTTCATGATTGTCAATGTTGTTGTTCTCCATGTTTCACAGCCACATAATAGGACCGACTTAACATTTGAGTTGAAAATTTTAATTTTTGTATTTAACCTAATTTCTTTGGATTTCCATATGTTTCCCAGTGCAATGAAAGCACCTCTTGCTTTTGATATACTTATTTTGGTATCATTTTCTGTTCCTCCCTCTTTATCTATATTACTGCCCAGATATATGTAAGATTGTACGTCTAGTAGAGGTATTTCTCCTAGTTTTATTTGGTTATTGCCAACTGCATTAATTCTCATAATGTTGGTCTTATCTCTATTAATCTTTAGTCCTAGCTGTTGTGATCTCTCATCAAGTATACTCATTTTATCCTGCATCTGTTGATGGCTGTGTGATAGAAGAGCTATGTCATCAGCAAAGTCTAAATCATCAAGTTGTTTGGTCAGTGACCACTGGATCCCATTTCTGTTGTTTTGAGTTATTTTCATAATCCAATCTATGGCCAGTAGAAAGAGAAATGGAGACAGAAGGCATCCTTGCCTTACTCCTGTTCTTAAGAACAGGGGAAGAATCATTTACTATTATTTAATTTTCTTTTATTATTATTTATTATTGGGAGCCGCGATAGCTCAGTGGTTAGTGAACTGAACTACAAAGGACAATAGGTCGGGTTCGATCCCAACCAACGGCTTCTGTTTCACCCAGCCTTTAATGGGTACCGGATTTTTTTTCTGGGACAGTAAGGTGGTACGGCGTAATACCGACCACATTACCCTCAAAATTATGTGCCGAAGGTCTGTAAAATTTATGGTCACTAACACCATATTCCCTATACGCCACTTGGCGTGATGGGGGGGGGGTACTTTAACTTTTTTCAATTATTTAATATTTACTCTTATTTTTAAAATGAGCAAGTGAGCTAGAGGATTAAAGTATTAGTGAACACGCACAAAGATAAAATATAGACCGTAATTGAAAATAAAATGGCAACAGCGCGCTAATGTAGCTTCTAATTGGACTGACCCACTCTGGCGTCAATCCGTTAAATATACGAGCAGCTTGATAAAAGTCTGGGCAGAAAGACTCATTAGTCTGTTAAGACTGATTTCCTAGACGTCGTAACTGTGGCTATAAATAACCACTGCGTCAAAGAAGACAAAAGTCTACGGAAACAGTCCCAACCATTATACTGTAATGGATGTCTTGACCGCAAGGCGCAAAACCGTGTGAAATATAAACTGCTTTGTGAACAAATCATCAAGCACCGGACCTGCTGGCGTAGGTGATCATGTATCTCCACAACTTTCGATCTCAACAGTTATTTATCATTTCTGTTGTTGACCTTCTGCCCAGCCATCTCCCTCTTAAGCTAAGTTTAATAACTCATCTGCGCCACTGTTTCCCTCTTTCTCTTCGTCCCTCAATTTTTCCAGTTGTTACAATATTTTCCAGCTGTTCTCTTCTCATTACATGGCCAAAAAATGATGATTGTTTCTTCCTAATATTGGAAATTAGCTCTCTTTTTCCTTTGGCCTCTTTCAGAACATTTTCATTACTCTTCTTAGCTGTCCTTGGTATTCTCAACATTCTTCTGTAAAACCACATTTCTACAGAAATCAGTGATTTTCTTGCCTGTTATCCTATTGTCCATGATTCACATCCATGTGTTAAGACTGGCTCTACATAACGTTAAAGAACTCTCTTTCTTGTTTCTATTGTCAAAAATGGATTGCATAGTTTCTTCCTGGTTTTTTGGAAAGCTATCTTTGCCTGAGCCATTCTGCATCTCACCTCTGTTGTACATCTTCCATCCGAAGGTTAACCAAGTTCTCAAATATTAAAATTCATTTACCTGTTTTAATATTGTTCCACTTATCTTTATTGTGCACTGAGGTGATGTCTTTTTCTTTGTTGTTACCATTACTTCTGTCTTTTTGCTATTAAGGCTGTATCCTTTAGTGAACAGATAGAAGGGAAAAAAGAAGCATATGCGCCGGTAGTGAGGAGCGTCAAGATGGCAGATTGTATCCAACTTCGAAGCTTGCAAATTTAGTACGTGAATATTAAACCAATTTTCGTTAAGTCTGTAACTGCCAAGGAGGAAAGAATAACTAAGCTACATTCTTGGATTGCTTTGAAACCTTTGATGAGCGTAACAACAGAAATACTCAAAAAAGAATGCGAGGAAAATAGAACAAAGTGATCTGTTTTGCTAGAACATAAAATTCCAAAAAAAAAAAAACGGAGTTAAAGAACATAAAGCCAAAGAACATAAAATACTTGTGTCACATAAAAGAACATAATAGCGTAGAAAAGATAATTATGGAGGGCATCGTTGTAGGTAAACGCGGAGAAGGAGTGTATAGAATAAGATGGGTGCAATATATCCGAGATGAGCTGGAACTAACTGTTACGGACGATGAACTGATAGAACTTCAAGGTAATTGCGATGTGAGCCAAGTTCCATATAGGCAGGCTAGTTGAAGCGGGTAAACGTTGCGTGTGGACCGCTGTAAGCTAGGACAGGCTAGTTGAAGCGGGTAAACGTTGCGTGTGGACCGCTGTAAGCAAGGACAGGCTAGTTGAAGCGGGTAAACGTTACGTGTGGACCGCTGTAAGCTAGGATAGGCTAGTTGAAGCGGGTAAACGTTGCGTGTAGACGGCTGTAAGCTAGAACAGGCTAGTTGAAGCGGGTAAACGTTGCGTGTGGACCGCTGTAAGCAAGGACAGGCTAGTTGAAGCGGGTAAACGTTACGTGTGGACGGCTGTAAGCTAGGACAGGCTAGTTGAAGCGGGTAAACGTTACGTGTGGACGGCTGTAAGCAAGGACAGGCTAGTTGAAGCGGGTAAACGTTACGTGTGGACGGCTGTAAGCAAGGACAGGCTAGTTGAAGCCGGTAAACGTTACGTGTGGACGGCTGTAATCTAGGACAGGCTAGTTGAAGCGGGTAAACGTTACGTGTGGACCGCTGTAAGCTAGGAATGGCTAGTTGATTCGGGTAAACGTTACGTGTGGACGGCTGTAAGCTAGAACAGGCTAGTTGAAGTGGGTAAACGTTACGTGTGGACGGCTGTAAGCAAGGACAGGCTAGTTGAAGCGGGTAAACGTTACGTGTGGACCGCTGTAAGCTAGGACAGGCTAGTTGAAGCGGGTAAACGTTACGTGTGGACCGCTGTAAGCTATGACAGGCTAGTTAAAGCGGGTAAACGTTACGTGTGGACGGCTGTAAGCTAGAACAGGCTAGTTGAAGTGGGTAAACGTTACGTGTGGACGGATGTAAGCAAGGACAGGCTAGTTGAAGTGGGTAAACGTTACGTGTGGACCGCTGTAAGCTAGGACAGGCTAGTTGAAGCGGGTAAACGTTACGTGTGGACCGCTGTAAGCTAGGAATGGCTAGTTGAAGCGGGTAAACGTTACGTGTGGACGGCTGTAAGCTAGGATAGGCTAGTTGAAGCGGGTAAACGTTACGTGTGGACGGCTGTAAGCTAGGACAGGCTAGTTGAAGCGGGTAAACGTTACGTGTGGAAGGCTATAAACTAGGACAGGCTAGTTGAAGCGGGTAAACGTTACGTGTGGACGGCTGTAAGCTATGATAGGCTAGTTGAAGCGGGTAAACGTTACGTGTGGACGGCTGTAAGCTAGGACAGGCTAGTTGAAACGGGTAAACGTTACGTGTGGACCGCTGTAAGCTAGGAATGGCTAGTTGAAGCGGGTAAACGTTACGTGTGGACGGCTGTAAGCTAGGATAGGCTAGTTGAAGCGGGTAAACGTTACGTGTGGACGGCTGTAAGCTAGGACAGGCTAGTTGAAGCGGGTAAACGTTACGTGTGGAAGGCTATAAACTAGGACAGGCTAGTTGAAGCGGGTAAACGTTACGTGTGGACGGCTGTAAGCTATGATAGGCTAGTTGAAGCGGGTAAACGTTACGTGTGGACGGCTGTAAGCTAGGACAGGCTAGTTGAAACGGGTAAACGTTACGTGTGGAAGGCTATAAGCTAGGACAGTCTAGTTGAAGCGGGTAAACGTTACGTGTGGACGGCTGTAAGCTAGGATAGGCTAGTTGAAGCGGGTAAACGTTACGTGTGGACGGCTGTAAGCTAGGACAGGCTAGTTGAAGCGGGTAAACGTTACGTGTGGAAGGCTATAAGCTAGGACAGGCTAGTTGAAGCGGGTAAACGTTACGTGTGGACGGCTGTAAGCTAGGATAGGCTAGTTGAAGCGGGTAAACGTTACGTGTGGACGGCTGTAAGCTAGGACAGGCTAGTTGAAACGGGTAAACGTTACGTGTGGAAGGCTATAAGCTAGGATAGGCTAGTTGAAGCGTGTAAACGTTACGTGTGGACGGCTGTAAGCTAGAACAGGCTAGTTGAAGCGGGTAAACGTTACGTGTGGAAGGCTATAAGCTAGGACAGGCTAGTTGAAGCGGGTAAACGTTACGTGTGGACGGCTGTAAGCTAGGACAGGCTAGTTGAAGTGGGTAAACGTTACGTGTGGACGGCTGTAAGCTAGAACAGGCTAGTTGAAGCGGGTAAACGTTACGTGTGGAAGGCTATAAGCTAGGACAGGCTAGTTGAAGCGGGTAAACGTTACGTGTGGAAGGCTATAAGCTAGGACAGGCTAGCAACGAAGTTATTTCAGTTTGTGACATCACTATCATCAAGCACCATGACTTCTGGCGTAGGTGATCACGTTTCTCCACAACTTTTGATCGCGACAGTTATTTATCATTTCTGTTGTTGACTTTCTGCCAAGTCATTCTCTTAAGCTGTTTGGTATCTTTTCTCTTTACTTCCTTCTATCTCTTCGTTCCTCAATTTTCCCAGTTGTTACAATGTATTCCAGCAGTTCCCTTCTCATTACGAGGTCAAAAATTGATGATTGTTTCTTCTTAATATTGGAAATGAGCTCTCTATTTGCTTTGGCTTCTTTCAACGTTATAATTACTCTTCTTTGTTGTCCATGGTATTCTCAACATTCTTCTGTAAAATCACATTTTACAGTCTCCATTTTTTTCCATTTTTCTCTTGTCCTATTGTCCATGATTCACATCCATATGTTAAGATTGGCTCTGCATAACATCTAAGAACTCTTTTTCTTTGTTTCTATTGTCAAAAATGGATTGCATAGTATCTTCCTCATATTTTTTGGAAAACTGCTTTTGTCTGAGTCATTCTGTTCTCGCCTCTGTTGTACATCTACCATCTGAGGTTAACCTTGTTCCCAGATATTTAAATTCATTTACCTGTTTTAATATGCATAATCAGCAGACAGTATTGAGGATACACAACATTGTACAATGACATGAATACGACATTTGGACGGGGCAAACCATTTGAAGCTATCATAGTTCTGGTGTATTTCTTTGAACAAGTAGACGATGAAAACGTTGAAGATGTGTTTACTAATTATTTTCCATGAGGAAAGATCAAAGCAATAACAAACTGAATGCATGGGCAAGAACACGCAACACGATTGTTAGAAACACCTGGGCAAGAACATGTAATACTTCCTCTTCTTCTACTTTCCTTCCTCATCTGCCTTGCCGCGTCGAGGGGAGGTATAATTTGCGGTCTTTGCTCTTCTGTTCGCCTCTGCTGCTGTTATGTTTCCTAGTGTTTCTAATTTTCCATCGACCCATCTTTTACGTGGTCGACCCTTGGGTCTGGTGTTCTCACAACGTTTGTTGAAGGCTCGTTGTGTTGTGTTTTGTTCTTTCTGCCTTGTCACGTGGCCAAACCATTTTATCTGTTGTTTCCTTATATATTCTATGGCGGGGGCTATTCCTAGCTTTTTTCTCAGTTCTTCATTTCTGATCTTATCTCTCAGACTGTTTCCTGTCATTCGTCTGACACATTTCATCTCTGTAGAGGTTATTTTTCTTATTGTTCTTGCATCTAGGGTCCAGGTCTGGCATTGGTAGCACAACGTTGGGATGAAGATTGTATTGTATAGTGCTCGTTTTGCCTCCAGAGTTATTTCCTTGTTGGACAATAGTGGTGATAACTGTCCGATGGTTTGACAAGCTTTGTTGCATCTTGATTCTATCTCTGCTGTTTGGGAATTATCGTTTGTCATTAGACTTACTAGGTATTTGAATTCCTCTACTTGTTTTAGTTGTCTGCCTTCTATAGTTATGTTGATGTTCTGTTTATTTTTGGCGACATTCATGACTTCTGTTCTGTTGATGTTGATTTTCATATTGTATTTTGTGCCTGAGATGTTGAGTTTGTTTAAGTGTCCTTGTACGTCTTCTATTGTTTCATGTATTAGTGTCTGATCATCTGCAAATAGAAGCTCGTTGATCTCCTCTGTCTCTGATGTAACACAATGATAGGAAATATCAGGGCAAGAACACACAATATTATGATACTAAACACCTGGGCAAAAACACACAGCATTATTACAGGAAACACCTTATCAAGATTATACAACACTGTGATAGGAAACATTATCAAACACACACAATACTAAAATAGGAAACACCTGGGTTAAAACACAGAACATTATGATAGAAAATATATTGGCAAGAAAACACAACACCATGATAGGAAACACCTGGGTTAAAACACAGAACATTATGATAGAAAATATATTGGCAAGAACACACAACACTATGATAGGAAACACCTGGGTTAAAACACAGAACATTATGATAGACAATATATTGGCAAGAAAACACAACACTATGATAGGAAACACCTGGGTTAAAACACAGAACATTATGATAGAAAATATATTGGCAAGAACACACAACACTATGAAAGGAAACACCTGGGTTAAAACACAGAACATTATGATAGAAAATATATTGGCAAGAACACACAACACTATGAAAGGAAACACCTGGGTTAAAACACAGAACATTATGATAGAAAATATATTGGCAAGAACACACAACACTATGAAAGGAAACACCTGGGTTAAAACACAGAACATTATGATAGAAAATATATTGGCAAGAACACACAACACTATGAAAGGAAACACCTGGGTTAAAACACAGAACATTATGATAGAAAATATATTGGCAAGAAAACACAACACTATGATAGGAAACACCTGGGTTAAAACACAGAACATTATGATAGAAAATATATTGGCAAGAACACACAACACTATGATAGGAAACATCAGGGTTAATCACCACCCAAGACATCTTTGGACGTGGAAAAGCCCAGGAGTTAACATTTGTAGTAAAACTGTCCATTTACTTATATAGAACAGATTCAGAAAAAAAATCTGAATCTTTGTAAATTAGACCAGGAGCTGGTTGAAATAATGGTCATGTACAAGTTGTAGGAACACTCGGAACACAATTTGAAACAAAAGCAGCCACAAAAAGATATACAGTTAAAATCAAGTTAAATTTCTATCGACATAATCAGACCAGAAGGTGCTTGGGAAGTAAAACATTACAAATCAGAACAGATACAATACAATAGAGAAAATACAAAACGGAATTAAACAATACAATTGAGAGAATAGAAAGCGGAATTAAAAAATACAATAGAGAAAATACAAAACGGAATTAAACAATACAATTGAGAGAATAGAAAGCGGAATTAAACAATTCAATAGAGAGAATACAAAGCGGAATTAAACAATACAATAGAGAGAATAAAAAGAGGAATTTAAAAAATACAATAGAGAGAATATAAAGCGGAATTAAACAATGCAATAGAGAGAAAACAAATCGGAATTAAACAATACAATAGAGAGAAAACAAAGAAAAATTAAACAATATAATAGAGAATACAAAGCTGCATAAACAATACAATAGAGAGAAAACAAAGCAGATTTAAACAATATAATGGAGAGAAAACAAAGCAGAATACAACAATACAATACAGAGAACACAAAGCGGAATTAAACAGCAACACAGATAGAATACAAAGCGGAATTAAACAATATAATAGAGAGAAAACAAATCGGAATAAAAAATTAAATAGAGAGAATACAAAGCGGAATTAAACAATACAAAGAGATGAAAACATCAATACAAGAAACATGAAAAAAAGAAAAATTGTTATGAAAAACAACGATGAAAATTTCAGGTTAAAATTTCAAGTTAAAAAGAAAATAAATGCGAACAAAGAGCAGATTGATTCATTATGCATAGTTCAATTATAGTAAGAACTGTAAATGTGTGATTTTGGAATAGAAATTATAACATAAATGTTTAATTATGTCTACAACAGCGGATGTATACCAGATGACCTGCTAAATTAAATATTCGTAGTCCTACCAAAGAAATATGGTGTGATGGAATACGGTGATCATCGGACAATAAGCCGTATGAGTCTCACGACTAAGATATTACTAAGAATCATCATGCGAAGAGTGCGAAAAAAAATCAGAAATCAGTGATGAACAGTGTGGTTTTGTTAGAGGTAAAGGTGCAAGCAATGTCATATACATCATAAGATCTTTAGTAGAAAGAGCCATAGAGGTGAAAACAGATCTATACCTATGTCTCATAGATTATACAAAAACATTTGACAAAGTAAAGCACCAAGAAATAATCAACATTTTAGAAGGCATAAACGTAGACAGCAAAGATCTAAGAATAATACAGAACATGTACTGGCAACAAACAGCGGCCATAAGAACTGGAAATCAATTGGGAATGTTTCAACAAATAAAACAGGGTGTTAAACAAGGTTGTGTGCTGTCACCAGATTTGTTTAATATTTATAGTCAGATTATTTTAAGATCCATAAGTGGCATGCGTTGATAACAACTGGAGGTCATAATATAAATAATCTAAGGAATGCCGATGATATCGTCTTAATTGTTTAGAGTGAAAATGGGTTACTAGAAATGTTAGACATTACATTGAACGAATGTAAAAATAAAGGGCGCAGCCTTAATAGCAAAACGACAACAGTAATGGTAGCATCAAAGAAAAGCCATCACCGCAATGCACAATAACAACACGTGGAACAATATTAACACAGGTAAATGAATTTAAATATCTGGGAACAATGTTAACCTCAGATGGTAGATGAACAACAGAGATGAGAACAGAATGGCTCGAGCAAAAGCAGCTTTCAAGAAAAATGAGGATGATTCTGTGCAATCCATTTTTGACAATAGAAACAAAGAAAAAAGAGTTTTTAAATGTCAAGTAGAGCCAGTATTAACATACGGGTGTGAATTATGGACAATGGGACATCGGACAAGAAAATTACCGGAGATTGTAGTAATGCAGTTTTACAGAAGCATGTTGAGAATACCATGGACAGCTAAGAAGAGTAATGAAAACGTTCTGAAAGAGGTCAAAGCAAAGAGAGAGTTAATTTCCAATAATAGAAAGAAACAATCATCATTTTTTTGACCATGTAATGAGAAGGGAACAGCTTGAATATATTGTAACAACTGGGAAAATTGGACGAAGAGATAGAGGGAAGCAAAGAGAAAATTTACCAGACGGCTTAAGAGAATGGCTTGGCAGGAGGTCAACAACGGAAATTGAAAATAGCTGTCGAGATTGAGAGTGAGGAGAGACATGACCACCTACGCCAGCAGGCACGGTACTTGATGATGATAATGATGAAGATCTGTAAAGAACACGCCATGAGTATTAATCAACAGGGACAATATAAACACCAAGAGGTATGCTAATGGCATTGTCTTTATCGCTGAGAGTGAAAATGAGTTACAGAAAATGATTGACACGATAGTTATGGAATACAAAAAAAATAAAGAAAACGGCACTCCTGATTGCAATAATTAAAGTAGAAGAGACTGTGCTTAACTAGGTCAATACATAAAATACCTGGGTAACGACATGTACACCAACGCGTCCTGTACAGTACACTCAGTGCGGGTGTTGCCAGCGAGTTTTTTCTGTTACTTCATTGTCACGTACACCTGCGCGTGCTGCACTGTGCACTCAGTGCCATAGCTAGCAGCAAGGTTTGTCGGCTACTTCATTGTCATGTACACCAGCATGACCTGGACAGTACACTCAGTGACAAAGATGTCAGCGAGTTTTATAGACTATTTCATTGCCATGTACACCAGTGCGTCCTGGACAGTACACTCAGTGCCAGAGTTGTCAGCGAGGTTTGTCGGCTACTTCATTGTCATGTACACCAGCGCGTTCTGGACAGTGCACTCAGTGCCAGAGTTGTCAGCAGGAATTATCAACTACTTCATTGTCATGTACACCAGTGCGTACTAGACACTACCCTCAGTGCCAGAGTTGTCAGCGAGGTATAGCGGCTATTTGATTGTCATGTACACCAGCGCGTCCTGGACAGTACACTCAGTGTCATAGCTGTCAGCGAGGTTTATCGGCTACTGCATTGTCATGTACACCATCGTGTCCTGGACAGTACATTCAGTACCTCAGTTGTCAGCGAGGTTTATCGGCTACTTCAATGTCTTGTACACCAGCGCGTCGTGGACAGTACACGCAGAACCACAGTTGTTAGCGCGGTTTATCGGCTACTTCATTGTCATGTACACCACCATGTCCTGGACAATACACTCGGTGCCAGAGCTGTCAGCGAAGTTTATAGGCTATTTCGTTGCCATGTACACAAGCATGTCATGGACAGCTCACTCAGTGCCAGAACTATCAGCCAGGTTTATCGGCTACTTCATTGCCATGTACACCAGCGCGTTCTGGACAGTACTCTCAGTGCCAGAGATGTCAACGAGGTTTATAGCCTATTTCATTGCCATGTACACCAGCATGTCATGGACAGCACACTTAGTGCCAGAGTATTCTGCAGGAATTATCGGCTACTTCATTGTCATGTGCACCAGTGCGTCCTAAACACTACACTCAGTGCCAGAGTTGTCAGCGAGGTTTTTCTGTTCTTCATTATCACGTACACCAGCGGGTGCTGCACTGTGCACTCAGTGTCAGAGCTAGCAGCAGGGTTTGTCAGCTACTTCATTGTCATGTACACCAGCATGACCTGGACAGTACACTGTGTGCCAAAGATGTCAACGAGGTTTATAGCCTATTTCATTGCCAAGTACACCAGCATATCATGGACAGCACACTTAGTGCCAGAGCTGTCAGTGAGGTTTATCGGCTACTTCAGAGCCATGTACACCAGCGCGTTCTGGACAGTACACTCAGTGCCAGAGATGTCAACGACGTTTATAGCCTATTTCATTGCCATGTACACCAGCATGTCATGGACAGCACACTTAGTGCCAGAGCTGTCAGTGAGGTTTACCGCCTACTTCATTGTCATGTACACCAGCGCGTCCTGGACAGTACATTCAGTGCCAGTTTAGTCACCGACTTTTATCGGCTACTACATTGTCATTTACACCAGCGTGTCCTGGACACTATACTGAATGCCAGAGTTGTCAGCGAGGTTTATCGGCTAATACATTGTCATTTACACCAGCGTGTCCTGGACACTATACTGAATGCCAGAGTTGTCAGCGAGGTTTATCGGCTACTACATTGTCATTTACACCAGCGTGTCCTGGACACTATACTGAATGCCAGAGTTGTCAGCGAGGTTTATCGGCTACTTCATTGTCATGTACACAAGCGCATCCTGGACAATACACTCAGTGCCAGAGCTGTCAGCGAGGTTTATCGGCTACTTCATTGTCATGTACACAAGCGCGTCATGGACAATACACTCAGTGCCAGAGCTGTCAGCGAGGTTTATCGGCTACTTCATTGTGATGTACACCAGTATGTACCGGACAGTACATTCAGTGCCAGTGTTGTCACTGACTTTTATCGGCTACTACATTGTCACCACCGCCGTTGTTGTTTCTATCTTCATTCTCATGCACGTCACGTTAATGCTACACTTGCTAGATCTCCTAGCCACTTTTCTACCATATTGGTATGCCACAAAATCCCAACCAGGTTCTGAGATGGGAAGAAATGCAAAATGAGAAGCTTTGAGCCCGAATCATCTCGTTTGACAAAGACCATTCTGTGAAGAAACTATAAAGGGAGAAGGAAAGGTACACAGGAAATTGTTGTTTCTTGTTTTTCTCCAGCTTTACGTCTTTAACGAAGTGCTGAATGGACTGAATTTTTCGACTGATATTCTCCGACTTAGACGAGCCCTCATATTTTTATCGTTGAGAGTTTTAACGTTCTGATGAGGTTGTTCCAACTAATTATTCCGGTTAGCTGCCATTTTTTTACTTACTCTTGTCGATTTCCAACTGCCAGAGGTTATTTAACGTGCGGAGCATGCACACGGAATCTCCAGCTTTTCGCCGTTTTCCAAGAGGGTTAGATATCGGAGATCACCACCCTGAGACCAGGGGAGGGTAAAGCCACGGATTGAATTTTATTTTCATTTTAGTTTCATTTTTATTATCCACCGCCCGTGGCGGGAAGCGAACCCGGGACCTTCTTGTCCAGAAGCCGGTTCTTACATCTAGACCATCCAGGCCGACGTCTTACGTCTAGACCATCCAGGCCGACGTCTTACATCTAGAACATCAAGGCTGACGTCTTACATCTAGAACATCCAAGTCGACGTCTTACCTCTAGAACATCCAGGCCGACGTCTTACATCTAGAACATCAAGGCTGACGTCTTACATCTAGAACATCCAAGTCGACGTCTTACCTCTAGAACATCCAGGCCGACGTCTTACATCTAGAACATCCAGGCCGACGTCTTACATCTAGACCATCCAGGCCGACGTCTTACATCTAGAACATCCAGGCCGACATCTTCATCCAGCACCACCCCCCTCCCTTTTTTCACTCATTTTACCCTTGTTGATAGGAAATGAAATGGGAAGATGACATCATAGATTGGGCAGGCTTTGGCCTCGCAGAGTAAACGAGAACAACTAAAGTTTAAGATAAAGGAAAATGTCAATGAAAACTGTCAGTGCTGCTCCACCGATCCCCAAGGTTCTGACATGAAGAAAATAAAGACGAGAGAACTGACATATATCGTGATAGGAGAATAAATCGAAGAAAAATGAAATAGTGAGACTCAGAAGAAAAGATACAAGACAGTTGAAGACAGTTGTTCTGGTAGGAAGTCACATACAGAACTAAAAAAAAGAGAGTTGAGGAGAGATATAATCACCAACTCCAGAAACACGGCACTTGATGCTCCTGCAGATATTGGATTAGCATGGTCGTCATCACATTCTTCTTCCTCTTCTTTCCTTCCGCATTTGCCTTTCAGCGTCGATTGGAGATATAATTTGCGGTCTTTTGCTCTTCTGTTCGCCTCTGTTGCTGTTATGTTTCCTGGTGCTTCTAATATTCCATCGATCCATCTTTTTCGTTGTCGACCATTGGGTCTGGTATTCTCACAACGTTTGTTGAAGGCTCGTTATATTGTGTTTTGTTCTTTCTGCCTTGTCACGTGGCCAAACCATTTTATCTGGTGTTTCTTTATATATTCTATAGCGGGGGCTATTCCTAGTTTTTTTCTCAGTTCTTCATTTCTGATCTTATCTCTCAGACTGTTTCCTGTCATTCGTCTAACACATTTCATCTCAGTAGAGGTTAATTTTCTTATTGTTCTTGCATCTACGTTCCAGGTCTGGCATTGGTAGCACAACGTTGGGATGAAGATTGTATTGTAGAGTGTCTGTTTTGCCTCTAGAGTTATTTCCTTGTTGGACAATAGTGGTGATAACTGTCCGATGATTTGACAAGCTTTGTTGTATCTTGATTCTATCTCTGCTGTTTGTGAATTATTGTTTGTCACTAAACTTCCTAGGTATTTGAATTCCTCTACTTGTTTTAGTTGCCTGCCTTCTATAGTTATGTTTATGTTCTGTTTATTTTTGGTGACATTCATAACTTCTGTTTTGTCGATGTTGATTTTCATGTTTTATTTTGTGCCTGAGCTGTTGAGTTTGTTTAAGTGGTCTTGTAGATCTTCTGTTGTTTCGTGTATTAGCGCCTAGTCGTCTGCAAAAAAAAAGCTCGTTGATCTCCTGTCTCTGAGCCATTACATTGAGCAGTGGGAATATGTGTCAATGGCTTGTCTGTCTTAAGTATCGCCTATTATATCTTGTAAATGTGACTCATCTCATTCATCATCATCATCATCATTGAGTGCCGTCTCGGCATCGAAGGTTGGCTACCATGGAGCGCCATTCCACTCTGTCTCTTGCTTTGATGGCGCAGATTGTCATAGGTTGACTTGTCCATCTTTTGATGTTACTCGTCTATGTTAGTCTTGGTCTACCTCTGCCTCTTTTACCATGTATTTTCCCTTCCAATATTAATTTTTGTAGGCTGTTGTGTCTTTTAACATGCACCACAAATTGTATTTGTCTTGTTCTAAGTGTGTTTAGTAGTTCTTTTTCATTTTTAGTTGTTTTAAAACTTCATCACTCAACTCAGTAGCAAGTAAATAATGCGCAGTCTATTTATCTATCTATTGACCTTTCGAGCCATAGCCGGCCCATAGGGCATAGACCCAGATACTCTTTCTCTTATCTGCGTTTTTATTCTAGCAGGTTTCAATCCTTCTAAAGATATGTTATAGCATATCCTGTGAAAGCAACTCCATCTCAATAAGAGAGCCGATTCTTGCTGCTCTTGCCTCTCTGATCAATGTTCTTCTCAGTGTCTTTCTGGGTCGGCCTCTTTTCCTATTACCCGTTGTTTTCCACATGATGTCTTGCTTTGTTATTTGGTTATTATCTTTCCTCATCACATGTCCCACATATGACCATCGTCTTTTCTTTATTACTGAAGATATTAGTGGTTGATTGGCGATTTTGTTTTGAATTCGTTCCACACTATACCAAGTATTTTCCTTAGCCATTTATTTTAGAATGGGTTGTGAACTTTCTGTTTCTATTTGCACATTCTCTATAAGGTGTACGTTTCATGAACAAACGCGTTTTTACGACAGCGGCTTGTTAAACCTCTGATCAACGGTTCTATACCAAGCGGGAGATTGCGCGGTGCCTTATATTTGTTCTCTCCAAGCTGTTTGTTTTCGTATCAAAGTAGCATTTTAGTCTTGGAAATTAAGCAGCATTTATGGCTGAAGATGTTCTGAAGCTAGTACACCGATCTCATTCTTAAAGTTGTCATTTCATTGAAGTTGTTTAAATTTGTGACATCATCATCATGAAGTGTCATGCCCGCTGGTGTAGGTGATCATGTCTCTCCACAACTTTCGATCTCGGTAGTTATTTATCATTTCTGTTGTTGACCTTCTGGCAAGTCATTCTCTTAAGCTGTCTGGTATCTTTTCTCTTTGCTTTCCTCTATCTCTTGGTCCCTTAACTTTCCCAGTTGGCACAATATATTCCACAACTTCCCTTCTCATTACATGGCCAAAAATTGATAATTGTTTGTTCCTAGTAATGGAAAATAGCTCTCTGCTTGCTTTAGCCTCTTTCGTAACGTTTTCATTACTCTTCTTAGCTGTCCATGGTATTCTCAACACTCTTCTGTAAAACTTCATTTGTACAGTCGTCATTTATTTCCTTGTCTATTGACCTATTGTCCATGATTCACATCCATATGTTAAGACAAACTGAGAAATTGACAAAAGACATATTGTGACACAAAACATTAAATTGGTCTGTCTATAATACATATGTATATAACAACGATATAAAAAGATCACAAATTGCAACAGAAAATAAGAATGGGTGTTTCGGGGGATGCAATATGTAACTGTGCACTCAGTGTCAGAGCTAGCAGCAGGGTTTGTCAGCTACTTCATTGTCATGTACACCAGCATGACCTGGACAGTACACTGTGTGCCAAAGATGTCAACGAGGTTTATAGCCTATTTCATTGCCAAGTACACCAGCATATCATGGACAGCACACTTAGTGCCAGAGCTGTCAGTGAGGTTTATCGGCTACTTCAGAGCCATGTACACCAGCGCGTTCTGGACAGTACACTCAGTGCCAGAGATGTCAACGACGTTTATAGCCTATTTCATTGCCATGTACACCAGCATGTCATGGACAGCACACTTAGTGCCAGAGCTGTCAGTGAGGTTTACCGCCTACTTCATTGTCATGTACACCAGCGCGTCCTGGACAGTACATTCAGTGCCAGTTTAGTCACCGACTTTTATCGGCTACTACATTGTCATTTACACCAGCGTGTCCTGGACACTATACTGAATGCCAGAGTTGTCAGCGAGGTTTATCGGCTAATACATTGTCATTTACACCAGCGTGTCCTGGACACTATACTGAATGCCAGAGTTGTCAGCGAGGTTTATCGGCTACTACATTGTCATTTACACCAGCGTGTCCTGGACACTATACTGAATGCCAGAGTTGTCAGCGAGGTTTATCGGCTACTTCATTGTCATGTACACAAGCGCATCCTGGACAATACACTCAGTGCCAGAGCTGTCAGCGAGGTTTATCGGCTACTTCATTGTCATGTACACAAGCGCGTCATGGACAATACACTCAGTGCCAGAGCTGTCAGCGAGGTTTATCGGCTACTTCATTGTGATGTACACCAGTATGTACCGGACAGTACATTCAGTGCCAGTGTTGTCACTGACTTTTATCGGCTACTACATTGTCACCACCGCCGTTGTTGTTTCTATCTTCATTCTCATGCACGTCACGTTAATGCTACACTTGCTAGATCTCCTAGCCACTTTTCTACCATATTGGTATGCCACAAAATCCCAACCAGGTTCTGAGATGGGAAGAAATGCAAAATGAGAAGCTTTGAGCCCGAATCATCTCGTTTGACAAAGACCATTCTGTGAAGAAACTATAAAGGGAGAAGGAAAGGTACACAGGAAATTGTTGTTTCTTGTTTTTCTCCAGCTTTACGTCTTTAACGAAGTGCTGAATGGACTGAATTTTTCGACTGATATTCTCCGACTTAGACGAGCCCTCATATTTTTATCGTTGAGAGTTTTAACGTTCTGATGAGGTTGTTCCAACTAATTATTCCGGTTAGCTGCCATTTTTTACTTACTCTTGTCGATTTCCAACTGCCAGAGGTTATTTAACGTGCGGAGCATGCACACGGAATCTCCAGCTTTTCGCCGTTTTCCAAGAGGGTTAGATATCGGAGATCACCACCCTGAGACCAGGGGAGGGTAAAGCCACGGATTGAATTTTATTTTCATTTTAGTTTCATTTTTATTATCCACCGCCCGTGGCGGGAAGCGAACCCGGGACCTTCTTGTCCAGAAGCCGGTTCTTACATCTAGACCATCCAGGCCGACGTCTTACGTCTAGACCATCCAGGCCGACGTCTTACATCTAGAACATCAAGGCTGACGTCTTACATCTAGAACATCCAAGTCGACGTCTTACCTCTAGAACATCCAGGCCGACGTCTTACATCTAGAACATCAAGGCTGACGTCTTACATCTAGAACATCCAAGTCGACGTCTTACCTCTAGAACATCCAGGCCGACGTCTTACATCTAGAACATCCAGGCCGACGTCTTACATCTAGACCATCCAGGCCGACGTCTTACATCTAGAACATCCAGGCCGACATCTTCATCCAGCACCACCCCCCTCCCCTTTTTTTCACTCATTTTACCCTTGTTGATAGGAAATGAAATGGGAAGATGACATCATAGATTGGGCAGGCTTTGGCCTCGCAGAGTAAACGAGAACAACTAAAGTTTAAGATAAAGGAAAATGTCAATGAAAACTGTCAGTGCTGCTCCACCGATCCCCAAGGTTCTGACATGAAGAAAATAAAGACGAGAGAACTGACATATATCGTGATAGGAGAATAAATCGAAGAAAAATGAAATAGTGAGACTCAGAAGAAAAGATACAAGACAGTTGAAGACAGTTGTTCTGGTAGGAAGTCACATACAGAACTAAAAAAAAGAGAGTTGAGGAGAGATATAATCACCAACTCCAGAAACACGGCACTTAATGCTCCTGCAGATATTGGATTAGCATGGTCGTCATCACATTCTTCTTCTTCTTCTTTCCTTCCGCATTTGCCTTTCAGCGTCGATTGGAGATATAATTTGCGGTCTTTTGCTCTTCTGTTCGCCTCTGTTGCTGTTATGTTTCCTGGTGCTTCTAATATTCCATCGATCCATCTTTTTCGTTATCGACCATTGGGTCTGGTATTCTCACAACGTTTGTTGAAGGCTCGTTATATTGTGTTTTGTTCTTTCTGCCTTGTCACGTGGCCAAACCATTTTATCTGGTGTTTCTTTATATATTCTATAGCGGGGGCTATTCCTAGTTTTTTTCTCAGTTCTTCATTTCTGATCTTATCTCTCAGACTGTTTCCTGTCATTCGTCTAACACATTTCATCTCAGTAGAGGTTAATTTTCTTATTGTTCTTGCATCTACGTTCCAGGTCTGGCATTGGTAGCACAACGTTGGGATGAAGATTGTATTGTAGAGTGTCTGTTTTGCCTCTAGAGTTATTTCCTTGTTGGACAATAGTGGTGATAACTGTCCGATGATTTGACAAGCTTTGTTGTATCTTGATTCTATCTCTGCTGTTTGTGAATTATCGTTTGTCACTAAACTTCCTAGGTATTTGAATTCCTCTACTTGTTTTAGTTGCCTGCCTTCTATAGTTATGTTTATGTTCTGTTTATTTTTGGTGACATTCATAACTTCTGTTTTGTCGATGTTGATTTTCATGTTTTATTTTGTGCCTGAGCTGTTGAGTTTGTTTAAGTGGTCTTGTAGATCTTCTGTTGTTTCGTGTATTAGCGCCTAGTCGTCTGCAAAAAAAAAGCTCGTTGATCTCCTGTCTCTGAGCCATTACATTGAGCAGTGGGAATATGTGTCAATGGCTTGTCTGTCTTAAGTATCGCCTATTATATCTTGTAAATGTGACTCATCTCATTCATCATCATCATCATCATTGAGTGCCGTCTCGGCATCGAAGGTTGGCTACCATGGAGCGCCATTCCACTCTGTCTCTTGCTTTGATGGCGCAGATTGTCATAGGTTGACTTGTCCATCTTTTGATGTTACTCGTCTATGTTAGTCTTGGTCTACCTCTGCCTCTTTTACCATGTATTTTCCCTTCCAATATTAATTTTTGTAGGCTGTTGTGTCTTTTAACATGCACCACAAATTGTATTTGTCTTGTTCTAAGTGTGTTTAGTAGTTCTTTTTTCATTTTTAGTTGTTTTAAAACTTCATCACTCAACTCAGTAGCAAGTAAATAATGCGCAGTCTATTTATCTATCTATTGACCTTTCGAGCCATAGCCGGCCCATAGGGCATAGACCCAGATACTCTTTCTCTTATCTGCGTTTTTATTCTAGCAGGTTTCAATCCTTCTAAAGATATGTTATAGCATATCCTGTGAAAGCAACTCCATCTCAATAAGAGAGCCGATTCTTGCTGCTCTTGCCTCTCTGATCAATGTTCTTCTCAGTGTCTTTCTGGGTCGGCCTCTTTTCCTATTACCCGTTGTTTTCCACATGATGTCTTGCTTTGTTATTTGGTTATTATCTTTCCTCATCACATGTCCCACATATGACCATCGTCTTTTCTTTATTACTGAAGATATTAGTGGTTGATTGGCGATTTTGTTTTGAATTCGTTCCACACTATACCAAGTATTTTCCTTAGCCATTTATTTTAGAATGGGTTGTGAACTTTCTGTTTCTATTTGCACATTCTCTATAAGGTGTACGTTTCATGAACAAACGCGTTTTTACGACAGCGGCTTGTTAAACCTCTGATCAACGGTTCTATACCAAGCGGGAGATTGCGCGGTGCCTTATATTTGTTCTCTCCAAGCTGTTTGTTTTCGTATCAAAGTAGCATTTTAGTCTTGGAAATTAAGCAGCATTTATGGCTGAAGATGTTCTGAAGCTAGTACACCGATCTCATTCTTAAAGTTGTCATTTCATTGAAGTTGTTTAAATTTGTGACATCATCATCATGAAGTGTCATGCCCGCTGGTGTAGGTGATCATGTCTCTCCACAACTTTCGATCTCGGTAGTTATTTATCATTTCTGTTGTTGACCTTCTGGCAAGTCATTCTCTTAAGCTGTCTGGTATCTTTTCTCTTTGCTTTCCTCTATCTCTTGGTCCCTTAACTTTCCCAGTTGGCACAATATATTCCACAACTTCCCTTCTCATTACATGGCCAAAAATTGATAATTGTTTGTTCCTAGTAATGGAAAATAGCTCTCTGCTTGCTTTAGCCTCTTTCGTAACGTTTTCATTACTCTTCTTAGCTGTCCATGGTATTCTCAACACTCTTCTGTAAAACTTCATTTGTACAGTCGTCATTTATTTCCTTGTCTATTGACCTATTGTCCATGATTCACATCCATGTGTTAAGACAAACTGAGAAATTGACAAAAGGCATATTGTGACACAAAACATTAAATTGGTCTGTCTATAATACATATGTATATAACAACGATATAAAAAGATCACAAATTGCAACAGAAAACAAGAATGGGTGTTTCGGGGGATGCAATATGTAACTGTAAATGTTTTTATATAAAAAAACAGCTTCCTCTAATCACATTGACTGTATAACAAATGAAGCTTGAGTATTTTATTTTCATTGAATGAAAAGACACAAATGAGCAGACGAACTGAAGTATCAACAACAAACAACCGTGCCCCATGCTAAGACCATGTAGCAGTCTCTCTGTCATATTCCTGTAGTGTGACAGACTCTCAGAAAGAATCACAATTTTGACAGTTTATTGGAAGGATACAAAAAGTGTACCACAACCGAGACTTCACATTTACTGTGAATGAACTTATAAGGAAATAAAAAACCTGCGAGTCAGCCATTTCTGCCTGGCTGCTGACGTCACAGCAACCGAATAGAGTTGACCTTGATCTCACTTGACCCCAACGTTGTGGTCGACATAGATGACCTCAACGTGGTGGCTCAGGTAATATGCAGCGCTATCTAACTAAGCGAGTAGGGATCGGAGTTCCAGAGATCAAAACGTGGCCTACTTAAAATTATAGTGAGGTCATCTGTTATGTGGAGCGATAAATAGGGTGTAAATATCACAAGTGCTTCTAAACTGCGTCACAACATTAATACCCACTTTCTAAGCGCGTGCAAGGGCATATAAACGTGTTAATACAATGAGGAAAGAAAGCAATAAACATTTAACGACAATTGAACACATTTGAGAAAATGAATCGCTGAACACGGCAGACATGGTTCATCTGAACAAGAATAACAAAATAATTGTGAAAAGAAAATACATCTAAAGTATTTAAATTCATAACAAGCATATACGATTGTAGAAAGAATTAACGTTCTGTCGTTAGAGCCCAAAGTTATGATGATAGGATATCGAATTAGACGGCGCGAGACTCTTGATATCAGAGAAGGAAGAATGACGTTTGCCATTAATTCTTCCAAATGATCTGTATGATTGTTACGATCTAACAACATTTATTATTTTCAAAAACTTTGCATCCGCTTGAGTTCTGCTAATCTTCTTACTTGCGAGTTATATTTCTCTTTGCTGCGTTTGTCCATTTCTGCCTGACCTTAGATATTGTCTTGATTATACTTTCTCCAGGTTCTCTTGTACCCGTTCGGGTGTCAAGGGAGGTACAAAGTTCTGGTTCTCGTCTTTTTGGCGACTTCACTCGTTATCAATTGGTGTTGTAGCGTTTCTTTGAGGTCTGTCGATCTTATTTTGGGTCTGCCTCTTGCTCTTCTGCCAGAGCATCTTTTCATATATTCTTTGTATGGTAAAGAGTCGCATGGCATTCTTTCTAGATTGGTAAACCAGTTTATTTGTTTTTTTCTGTATGTAGCTTATGATTGGTTCAATTACTACTCTTTCTCTTATAACTATTATTTTTGGAATCTCGTTTTGAGATATTTTGAAAATATAAATAGAGAAGATAACTAAAGGAAATGATACATCACGAATGTGTTGAACGCGTAAGGTTGACAGCAGTTACAGGGTGGTATGTTAAATAAAGAACAACCTATTCTGCGCTCTGTACAGTATTTGTTTAAATGGGGGAAAAGCAATATAACGGAAACCAAGGTCAGGCTTTGCGTAAACGTGACAATTAAAAATACTATCAGAGAGCTTGGACATGAGATTTTTTTAAATATAGCCATATGCATAGGAGGACAAACACAAGGTCAATAGCGTTTTTCGGGGGTAGATAGACAATGACAGAGGCCGGAAGTGGTAAGCATATATAAGGGAGTCTTACCGAATAACTGGGAGCACAACGAAAGGCACTACGAACAATAAGTACTACGAGAGATTAGTACTAGGAGAGATAAGTACTGTGAAAGATACGTACTACGAGAGATAAGTACTTTGAGAGATAAATACCGCGAGAGATATGTACAGCGACAGATAGGCACTTCGAGAGGTAAGTACTGCAAGAGATAAGTACTGCAAAAGATAGGCACTACGAGTACTACTAGAGATAAGTACTGCGAGAGATAAGTACTGCGAGAGATAAATACTGCAAGAGATAAGTACTACGAGAGATAAGTACTACGATAGATAAGTACTGCGAGAGATAAATACTACAAGAGATAAGTACTACGAGAGATAAGTACTACGATAGATAAGTACTACGAGAGATAAGTACTACGATAGATAAGTACTGCGAGAGATAGGTACTGCGAGAGATAAGTACTACAAGAGATAAGTACAGCGACAGATAGGCACTTCGAGAGATAAGTACTACGAGACAGACAACGATAACCCCAAAAGAGTGACACTTGATAGACACTAAAAGAGTAACACTCACAGAGAAAGAGAAACACAGGCATATACGCCGAGAGATAGACAGATAAGCCGAGCGCAACTTGTGTAACTAGGCAAGACGTTAGAACAAGATGCATATTAGATCAATGTGATTACGTTAACTGATCTAGACTCCACACGGGACTTACGCATAGATAGCAAAAAGCATAACCTGTGATGTGTTAAATAATTCTTGGACTGTGTGGTTCAGTGGTTATCCACATCACCAAGTAATATTGATATTGACTGTAGCCTAGAATAAAGGTATTGTCCGAATATTCATGAAATATGTCATGTAACTTGTGACCATCGAATTGTAAATAGTATATAAATAAATATGTTTCGGTGTTATTCATCATCTTCATCATTGAGTGCCTTCTCCGCAACGAAGGCTGGCTACCATGGATCGCCATTCTACTCTGTTTCTTGCTTTGATGGTGCAGGCTGACATAGATTGACTTGTCCATCTTTTGATGTTACTCGTCTATGTTAGTCTTGGTCTGCCTCTGCTTCTTTTACCTTGTATTTTCCCTTCAAATATTACTTTTTGTAGGCTGCTCTGTCTTTTAACATGCCCCAAAAATTTCATTTGACTTGTCTTAATTGTATTTAGTAGTTCTCTTTTTATTTTCAGTTGTTTTAAAACTTCATCGTTTGTTTTCTTTTCTTTCCATCCAATTCTACCTATTCTTCTATAAATCCACATTTCAAAGACTTCCATTTTCTGTTCTGTTTTCTTGTCTAATGTCCATGTTTCTGCACCACACATGAATATTGAGAAGATGTAACATTTTGCCATTCTTAGTTTCAGCCCTGCTGATATTTGTTTTGTTGTTAGTATATTTTTGATGGCATTAAAATTACTTTTTGCCATATCAATTCTTTTTTTTATTTCTATTTTACATTTTCCATCATTGGTTATAGTATGTCCCAAATAGTTATAACTCTGGACTGTCTCCAGATGTGTTCCCTCAACTGTGATATTTAATTGTAGGTCTTGAGAATTTTCTTTCTTTATGGTCATAGTTTTAGTCTTTTTGATATTCATTTCTAGTCCATATTTTTTGCTTGTTATGTTTATCACATTAAGTAATTGTGGTAGGTCTTTAGGATTTTCTGCTAGTAGAACAGTATCATCAGCATATCTAAGTTTATTGATTATCTTTCCATTAATGTTTAGGCCTGGCATCTCTGAGATGTTTTAAAGATTTGCTCAGTGTATAGACTGAACAAGCTTGGTGATAGGGTGCATCCTTGTCTTACTCCTCTTGTTATGTCCATTCGGTGTTATTGTACATCTCAAGCCCTTGTTGATTGTCCAGGTAGAAAGGATGAGAAGTGACTTGACGAATGTGTTAAAGAAAGACGAGATGGTCTAACAATAACAGTACGAGTACAAACGTGCAAACACACCACGAAGAAATTATAATAATTGATCACGTTCGATAGCTTATAAATAAGCACTCTATTCGAAGTTCATTCAACATAAAGTATAAAACACCAGCCATATTTTCTGAGAACCAAAGAAAAAAATTAATTTACGTTTGGCTTTGGAGGAACACAACATATTAGAGCATATCATAATGCAATTCAATATAACATATTAATGTTAACATATCCCGTCAGAATATAGAATAACCTAACATATCATAACGTAGCCTAGCATATCATAACATAACCTATTAAAATTATAGAATAGCCAAATATAAAGGTAAAGGTAAAGTACGAGACTTGAATCATTATTCCGAGCTTCCACTCCTTTGTGCTCGGCGACCTATCCAGAAGTGTTCGGAGACTTCTGGATATTGTCGCTTCAAGCATAGAAACTCACGACATTCCTCACCTTCACAGGGTGCTACCCTGGTATCCATTTCTGCCATCGGCTGGGTCGACCGCGGGGGTATTCTTTTCGAACCACGAGTACAACTCACACTGCTTCCAGCGGGAATCGAACACGGGTTGTCCGAACATCAGTAGCCCAGTCGGGTGGTTTTCCCCAGTGGCCCACCGAGGCCCCTAAACATATAACATAACCTAGCAAAATATAGCATCTATATATAGGTAACCTGGGTGGATCGTGTGCTCGTTTCTACATTAGTTTCCAGTACTGCGAAAGATAAGTACTACAAGAGATAAGTACAGCGACAGATAGGCACTTCGAGAGATAAGTACTACAAGAGATAATTACTGCGACAGATAGGCACTTCGAGAGATAAGTACTATAAAAAGATAAGTACTGCGACAGATAGGCACTACGAGAGATAAGTATTGCGAGAGATAAGTACTGCGAGATATAAGTACAGCGACAGATAGACACTATGAGAGATAAGTACCGCAAGAGATAAGTACTGCGAGATATAAGTACAGCGACAGATAGACACTATGAGAGATAAGTACCGCAAGAGATAAGTACTGCGAGATATAAGTACAGCGACAGATAGGCACTATGAGAGATAAGTACCGCAAGAGATAAGTACTGCGAGATATAAGTACAGTGACAGATAGGCACTACGAGAGATAAGTACCGCAAGAGATAAGTACTGCGAGATATAAGTACAGCGACAGATAGGCACTACGAGAGATAAGTACTACAAGAGATAAGTACAGCGACAGATAGGCACTTCGAGAGATAAGTACTACAAGTGATAAGTACAGCGACAGATAGGCACTTCGAGAGATAAGTACTACAAGAGATAAGTACAGCGACAGATAGGCACTTCGAGAGATAAGTACTACAAGTGATAAGTACAGCGACAGATAGGCACTTCGAGAGATAAGTACTACAAGAGATAAGTACTGCGACAGATAGGCACTTCGAGAGATAAGTACTACAAGAGATAAGTACTGCGAACGATAGGCACTTCGAGAGATAAGTACTACAAGAGATCAGTACTGCGACAGATAGGCACTTCGAGAGATAAGTACTACAAGAGATAAGTACTGTGACAGATAGACACTACGAGAGATAAGTACCGCGAGAGATAAGTACTGCGAGATATAAGTACAGCGACAGATAGACACTACGAGAGATAACTACCGCGAGAGATAAGTACTGCGAGATATAAGTACAGCGACAGATAGACACTACGAGAGATAAGTACCGCGAGAGATAAGTACTGCGAGATATAAGTACAGCGACAGATAGATACTACGAGAGATAAGTACCGCGAGAGATAAGTACTGCGAGATATAAGTACAGCGACAGATAGATACTACGAGAGATAAGTACTACGAGATATAAGTACCGCGAGAGATAAGTACTACGAGACAGACAACAGAATAGTGTGCTCGTTTCCAGATCAAAAGTGTCCGGTTTCGATCCACAGATTTTGGCTGATTTATTTTTGTGCGGACCGACAAGGCTCAGAGGTTCACCCAGCCACTAAAAATTGGTACTAGATATTTTCCTTGGAAGTGAAGTCGGCCTGGCGTGATACCGACAGCGTCACTCAAAAATGTGCAGAGGTTACGGAAAAATATGATCACTGACACCGTATTCCCCATACGCCTAGCAAGGTAATATATAACATTATGTAACAAAGCATAACATAACATAGATATAAATTATAAATATAGTAAATAACAACACACTATAGATTAAATCTTCCTTGTTATTTTGATGTTGTTTCTAATTTCCCCAGCTCGTTTTAAACATTCTTCATTTGTAATTTTTGGCATCCATTGAATTCGTAGTTTTATTCTAATTAACCACATCTCAGGTACCTCTAATGTTTTTTGTGTTGTCTTACTCATCGTCCACAGCTCACTTCCATATAGTAGGACATGTTCGCTGTAGCACTTTAGGACACGTTTTCTAACATTAACTGAAAATGATTTGTTACATAGGATGTTTTGATTTGAGGGAATTCTGTCTTTGTCTGTTCTATTCTGCTTCTCATTTCTGTAGTTCATCCGCCATCTAATGTCATTACTACATAATAAAGAACACAACATATATACTAACTATAAAGTAACAGTTTAAGCAAAAAGAAAAAAAAACAACATACTGACCTGATGCGTTTTTTCCTGTGATGGATTAGCACATTGAACATAAACGTAATTCAGCCATAAGTCCACACTGTCTATAAGAACAATATTGTTTGCTGAATTATTTTACGTCTGTTCTGACTGTGCGACCAATTTCACAACGTAATAATTAAATATAAGGTTATACAAAACAAGATAGGTATACAGTTGTATAATATAATACAGGATACGCCATTCAACAAAGAATAAAGATACTTGGATTGTCAGATCTCGGTGTCATTTTTGTAATAAATCTCTTGATGTTAAATTAAGAAAGATATTTTCAAACAGATTTATAAATAGTGACTTTATATTAACTTATTATTAGGGAGCTGCGACAGCACAATGGTTATTGAACTAGACTACTAAGGACAAGAGATCGAGTTCAATTCTGATCAACGGCTTCCGGGTTCTCCCAGTCTTAAATGGGTACCGGATTTTTTTCTGGGAAAGTAAAGCGGCACGGGTGTAATACCGACCACATTACCCCAAAAAATCATCTGCTGAAGGTCTATAAAGATTATGGTCACTAACACTGTATTCCCTATAGACCACTTGGTGTGACGGATTTTTTAAAAAGAGGAAACAAAAATTATTCAGGACATCCTCAAAGAGGCCCAACACAAAAAGGGGACTCCTAAAAAAATTCAGAAAGAAACGATTGACATTGCTTTGGCACATCGTGAGAAGAGGTAAATTGGAACACTTGGTTACAACTGGCAAAATACAGGGAAAGAAAGATCGCGGACGACAAAGAAAGAAAATACTCGATATTTGGTGTTATGGCATAGAAAACAGTCAACAGCAGAATTGATAGGATGCATTTTGGACAGAAAAATTGTGGAAGGATGTGATCGCCTACACCAAACGGTATGGCACTTGATGATAACGCTGATCATAATCTATTTATAACACAGGAAGTAAAAGTTTACCTTTCCATGCTAAATCTGAAGGAAAAAAAAAACATTAAAAGAAATTTAAAAAAAAACTAAACGCCTTTGAGGACAAATGCCTAAGAAAAATATGCTGTGTACAATGCAATGAATTCAAGACTAAAATTGAAATAAGAGAAATGGCTAAGAAACCAAAGATCAAATCTACAAACAAGGTGGGCATATGTCGGACATGTGCTGAAAAGAGACAACAGGATAATTCCAAAACAGACTCTTCTATGGGAAAATCCAGATACAGAAAAGGAGGAAAACATAAAGAGAAACTAAAAAGAACACTTATAAGAGAAGCAAAGTTGGCAGGTATATACTCATTAGAAAAGATAGAACATCTCGCCAAGAATAGAGATGGGTGGCAAAAAAACACTACAAGCCCTATGTGACGTCAAGCGACGCGAGAAGGATCACGAATCAAGAAAGTAACACTAAAGGACGTTGTATGTAAGGAATGTTCCCAAAAAATTAAAACAAAATACGAAAATGATAATAAGCATTATATATGAGAAATATACAATTATAAATGCAAGGGAACTGAAGGATGTGCACAGAGAAGGTGAAGAACGTATCAACTAGTGACACAAGGAGAGATGGAAACAAAGTGGCTCAAAGAAGATGAACGTAAATAGAATAATACAGTCGATTGTCGAACAAAGTGACTCAAAGAGATGTGTGAACAAAGTGACAGAGAAGACATACGAACAAAGTGACTCAAAGAGAGGTGTAAAGAAAGTGACTGAAAGGACATACGAACAAAGTGACTCAAAGAGAGGTGTAAAGAAAGTGACAGAGAAGACATACGAACAAAGTGACTCAAAGAGAGGTGTAACGAAAGTGACAGAGAAGACATACGAACAAAGTGACTCAAAGAGAGGTGTAAAGAAAGTGACTGAAAGGACATACGAACAAAGTGACTCAAAGAGAGGTGTAAAGAAAGTGACAGAGAAGACATACGAACAAAGTGACTCAAAGAGAGGTGTAAAGAAAGTGACTGAAAGGACATACGAACAAAGTGACTCAAAGAGAGGTGTAAAGAAAGTGACAGAGAAGACATACGAACAAAGTGACTCAAAGAGAGGTGTAAAGAAAGTGACAGAGATGACATACGAACAAAGTAACTCAAAAAGAGGTGTAACAAAGTGACTGAAAGGACATACGAGCAAAGTGACTCAAATAGGGGTGTAAACAAAGTGACAGAGGAGACATACGAGCAAAGTAACTAAAAAGGGGTGTAACAAAGTGACTGAAAGGACATACGAACAAAGTGGCTCAAAAAGAGGTGTAAACAAAGTGACAGAGGAGACATACGAGCAAAGTGACTCAAATAGGGATGTAAACAAAGTGACAGAGAAGAAAATATACGAGCAAAGCGACTCAAAAAGAGGTGGAACAAAGTGACTGAGAGGACAAAAGAAAATAGTGAAAGTTGGGTGTCAACAAAATGACTGAGAGGACATACGAACAACTTGACTCAAAGTTGAGGTGTAAACAAAGTGACAGGGATAACATACGAACGAAGTGTTACAAACAGGGGCGTTAAAAAAGTGACAGAGGATATAAGAACAACGTGACTTCAAAGAGGAGTATAAACAAAGTGACAGGGATGACATACGAACGAAGTGTTACAAACAGGGGTGTTAAAAAAGTGGCAGAGGATATAAGAACAACGTGACTTCAAAGAGGAGTATAAACAAAGTGACAGAAAGAACATACGGACCAAGTGACTCAAACACCGATGTAAACAAACTGAAACAAATGATAGGTAAACAACGCGACAGTACAGGACAAATAAATAACAGAAACAATGGTATTTTTACAGCACGCAAAGAAATCCAGAAACAAAAACAGCCCGAGGTAGGATTTAGTTCCAGACTGAAGCAAAAGACATGCATTTCAGCACATTGTCAGTTAAACAACACATGAGGGAAACTTAGGCAGATGAACATAACTTGAAATAAAGAAACATGTAGTCAAGGTTTGTAGTAATCGACACCAAAAGAGATGACAAACAAAGTGACTTCAAGAGAGAACTAATCAATATCAAACTTATTATGAATAGGAGTGTAAGCAAAATGATATATTGAGATGTGAGAACAAAGAGACATTATGTAAGATGTGAACACGTTGACATCAACAGAGGTTAGATAAACGATTCACAATCGAAGATATGAATAAAATGACACGAACAATGAAACTAAGTGACACATATAAATGTTGTTTTCAAAATTACACTAAGGTGTAAAAAACACTTATACGATCGTATCAAGAATCAAGAAAATGACACTTATTCAAGTAGGTACAACATGGGACTAAGAAAGATGCGAAAAAAGTGATACTTAGAAAATAATTAACATAGAGGCGATATGAAAGATGAGAACAAAGTGGCGATATGAAAGATGAAAACAAAGTGGCGATATGAAAGATGAGAACAAAGTAGCGATATGAAAGATGAGAACAAAGTGGCATTATGAAAGATGAGAACAAAGTAGCGATATGAAAGATGAGAACAAAGTAGCGATATGAAAGATGAGAACAAAGAGGCGATATGAAAGATGAGAACAAAGAGGCGATATGAAAGATGAGAACAAAGTAGCGATATGAAAGATGAGAACAAAGTAGCGATAAGAAACATGAGAACAAAGTAGCGATATGAAAGATGAGAACAAAGTGGCATTATGAATGATGTGAACAAAGTGGCATTATGAAAGATGAGAACAAAGTGGCGATATGAAAGATGAGAACAAAGTGGCGATATGAAAGATGAGAACAAAGTGGCGATATGAAAGATGAGAACAAAGTGGCGATATGAAAGATGAGAACAAAGTGGCATTACGAAAGATGAGAACAAAGTAGCGATATGAAAAATGAGAACAAAGTGGCGATATGAAAGATGAGAACAAAGGGGCATTACGAAAGATGAGAACAAAGTAGCGATATCAAAGATGAGAACAAAGTGGCATTATGAAAGATGAGAACAAAGTGGCATTATGAATTATGTGAACAAAGTGGCATTATGAAAGATGAGAACAAAGTGGCGATATGAAAGATGATAACAAAGCGGCGATATGAAAGATGAGAACAAAGTGCGATAGGAAAGATGAGAACAAAGTGGCGATATGAAAGATGAGAACAAAGTGGCGATAGGAAAGATGAGAACAAAGTGGCATTATGAATTATGAGAACAAAGTGGCATTATGAAAGATGAGAACAAAGTGGTGATATGAAAGATGAGAACAAAGTGGCGATATGAAAGATGAGAACAAAGTGGTGCTATGAAAGATGAGAACAAAGTAGCGCTATGAAAGATGAGAACAAAGTGGTGCTATGAAAGATGTGAACAAAGTGGCATTATGAAAGATGAGAACAAAGTGGTGATATGAAAGATGTGAACAAAGTGGTGATATGAAAGATGAGAACAAAGTGGTGATATGAAAGATGAGAACAAAGTGGTGCTATGAAAGATGTGAACAAAGTGGTGATATGAAAGATGAGAACAAAGTGGCATCATGAAGGATGAGAACAAAGTGGTGATATGAAAGATGTGAATAAAGTGGCATCATGAAGGATGAGAACAAAGTGGTGATATGAAAGATGTGAACAAAGTGGTGATATGAAAGATGAGAACAAAGTGGTTATATGAAAGATGACAACAAAGTGGCGATATGAAAGATGAGAACAAAGTGGTGATATGAAAAATGTGAAAAAAGTGGTGATATGAAAGATGTGAACAAAGTGGCATTATGAATGATGTGAACAAAGTGGCGATATGAAAGATGAGAACAAAGTGGTGATATGAAAGATGAGAACAAAGTGGCATTACGAAAGATGAGAACAAAGTCGCGATATGAAAGATGAGAACAAAGTGGCGATATGAAAGATGAGAACAAAGGGGCATTACGAAAGATGAGAACAAAGTAGCGATATCAAAGATGAGAACAAAGTGGCATTATGAAAGATGAGAACAAAGTGGCATTATGAATGATGTGAACAAAGTGGCATTATGAAAGATGAGAACAAAGTGGCGATATGAAAGATGAGAACAAAGCGGCGATATGAAAGATGAGAACAAAGTGCGATAGAAAGATGAGAACAAAGTGGCGATATGAAAGATGAGAACAAAGTGGCGATATGAAAGATGAGAACAAAGTGGCATTACGAAAGATGAGAACAAAGTAGCGATATGAAAAATGAGAACAAAGTGGCGATATGAAAGATGAGAACAAAGTCACGATATGAAAGATGAGAACAAAGTGGCATTACGAAAGATGAGAACAAAGTGGCGATATGAAAGATGAGAACAAAGTGGCGATATGAAAGATGAGAACAAAGTGGCATTACGAAAGATGAGAACAAAGTCGCGATATGAAAGATGAGAACAAAGTGGCGATATGAAAGATGAGAACAAAGGGGCATTACGAAAGATGAGAACAAAGTAGCGATATCAAAGATGAGAACAAAGTGGCATTATGAAAGATGAGAACAAAGTGGCATTATGAATAATGTGAACAAAGTGGCATTATGAAAGATGAGAACAAATTGGCGATATGAAAGATGATAACAAAGCGGCGATATGAAAGATGAGAACAAAGTGCGATAGGAAAGATGAGAACAAAGTGGCGATATGAAAGATGAGAACAAAGTGGCGATAGGAAAGATGAGAACAAAGTGGCATTATGAATTATGTGAACAAAGTGGCATTATGAATGATGAGAACAAAGTGGCATTATGAAAGATGAGAACAAAGTGGTGATATGAAAGATGAGAACAAAGTGGCGATATGAAAGATGAGAACAAAGTGGTGCTATGAAAGATGAGAACAAAGTAGCGCTATGAAAGATGAGAACAAAGTGGTGCTATGAAAGATGTGAACAAAGTGGCATTATGAAAGATGAGAACAAAGTGGTGATATGAAAGATGTGAACAAAGTGGTGATATGAAAGATGAGAACAAAGTGGTGATATGAAAGATGAGAACAAAGTGGTGCTATGAAAGATGTGAACAAAGTGGTGATATGAAAGATGAGAACAAAGTGGCATCATGAAGGATGAGAACAAAGTGGTGATATGAAAGATGTGAATAAAGTGGCATCATGAAGGATGAGAACAAAGTGGTGATATGAAAGATGTGAACAAAGTGGTGATATGAAAGATGAGAACAAAGTGGTTATATGAAAGATGACAACAAAGTGGCGATATGAAAGATGAGAACAAAGTGGTGATATGAAAAATGTGAAAAAAGTGGTGATATGAAAGATGTGAACAAAGTGGCATTATGAATGATGTGAACAAAGTGGCGATATGAAAGATGAGAACAAAGTGGTGATATGAAAGATGAGAACAAAGTGGCATTACGAAAGATGAGAACAAAGTCGCGATATGAAAGATGAGAACAAAGTGGCGATATGAAAGATGAAAACAAAGTGGCGATATGAAAGATGAGAACAAAGTAGCGATATGAAAGATGAGAACAAAGTGGCATTATGAAAGATGAGAACAAAGTAGCGATATGAAAGATGAGAACAAAGTAGCGATATGAAAGATGAGAACAAAGAGGCGATATGAAAGATGAGAACAAAGAGGCGATATGAAAGATGAGAACAAAGTAGCGATATGAAAGATGAGAACAAAGTAGCGATAAGAAACATGAGAACAAAGTAGCGATATGAAAGATGAGAACAAAGTGGCATTATGAATGATGTGAACAAAGTGGCATTATGAAAGATGAGAACAAAGTGGCGATATGAAAGATGAGAACAAAGTGGCGATATGAAAGATGAGAACAAAGTGGCGATATGAAAGATGAGAACAAAGTGGCGATATGAAAGATGAGAACAAAGTGGCATTACGAAAGATGAGAACAAAGTAGCGATATGAAAAATGAGAACAAAGTGGCGATATGAAAGATGAGAACAAAGTCACGATATGAAAGATGAGAACAAAGTGGCATTACGAAAGATGAGAACAAAGTGGCGATATGAAAGATGAGAACAAAGTGGCGATATGAAAGATGAGAACAAAGTGGCATTACGAAAGATGAGAACAAAGTCGCGATATGAAAGATGAGAACAAAGTGGCGATATGAAAGATGAGAACAAAGGGGCATTACGAAAGATGAGAACAAAGTAGCGATATCAAAGATGAGAACAAAGTGGCATTATGAAAGATGAGAACAAAGTGGCATTATGAATGATGTGAACAAAGTGGCATTATGAAAGATGAGAACAAAGTGGCGATATGAAAGATGATAACAAAGCGGCGATATGAAAGATGAGAACAAAGTGCGATAGGAAAGATGAGAACAAAGTGGCGATATGAAAGATGAGAACAAAGTGGCGATAGGAAAGATGAGAACAAAGTGGCATTATGAATTATGTGAACAAAGTGGCATTATGAATGATGAGAACAAAGTGGCATTATGAAAGATGAGAACAAAGTGGTGATATGAAAGATGAGAACAAAGTGGCGATATGAAAGATGAGAACAAAGTGGTGCTATGAAAGATGAGAACAAAGTAGCGCTATGAAAGATGAGAACAAAGTGGTGCTATGAAAGATGTGAACAAAGTGGCATTATGAAAGATGAGAACAAAGTGGTGATATGAAAGATGTGAACAAAGTGGTGATATGAAAGATGAGAACAAAGTGGTGATATGAAAGATGAGAACAAAGTGGTGCTATGAAAGATGTGAACAAAGTGGTGATATGAAAGATGAGAACAAAGTGGCATCATGAAGGATGAGAACAAAGTGGTGATATGAAAGATGTGAATAAAGTGGCATCATGAAGGATGAGAACAAAGTGGTGATATGAAAGATGTGAACAAAGTGGTGATATGAAAGATGAGAACAAAGTGGTTATATGAAAGATGACAACAAAGTGGCGATATGAAAGATGAGAACAAAGTGGTGATATGAAAAATGTGAAAAAAGTGGTGATATGAAAGATGTGAACAAAGTGGCATTATGAATGATGTGAACAAAGTGGCGATATGAAAGATGAGAACAAAGTGGTGATATGAAAGATGAGAACAAAGTGGCATTACGAAAGATGAGAACAAAGTCGCGATATGAAAGATGAGAACAAAGTGGCGATATGAAAGATGAGAACAAAGGGGCATTACGAAAGATGAGAACAAAGTAGCGATATCAAAGATGAGAACAAAGTGGCATTATGAAAGATGAGAACAAAGTGGCATTATGAATGATGTGAACAAAGTGGCATTATGAAAGATGAGAACAAAGTGGCGATATGAAAGATGAGAACAAAGCGGCGATATGAAAGATGAGAACAAAGTGCGATAGGAAAGATGAGAACAAAGTGGCGATATGAAAGATGAGAACAAAGTGGCGATATGAAAGATGAGAACAAAGTGGCATTACGAAAGATGAGAACAAAGTAGCGATATGAAAAATGAGAACAAAGTGGCGATATGAAAGATGAGAACAAAGTCACGATATGAAAGATGAGAACAAAGTGGCATTACGAAAGATGAGAACAAAGTGGCGATATGAAAGATGAGAACAAAGTGGCGATATGAAAGATGAGAACAAAGTGGCATTACGAAAGATGAGAACAAAGTCGCGATATGAAAGATGAGAACAAAGTGGCGATATGAAAGATGAGAACAAAGGGGCATTACGAAAGATGAGAACAAAGTAGCGATATCAAAGATGAGAACAAAGTGGCATTATGAAAGATGAGAACAAAGTGGCATTATGAATGATGTGAACAAAGTGGCATTATGAAAGATGAGAACAAATTGGCGATATGAAAGATGATAACAAAGCGGCGATATGAAAGATGAGAACAAAGTGCGATAGGAAAGATGAGAACAAAGTGGCGATATGAAAGATGAGAACAAAGTGGCGATAGGAAAGATGAGAACAAAGTGGCATTATGAATTATGTGAACAAAGTGGCATTATGAATGATGAGAACAAAGTGGCATTATGAAAGATGAGAACAAAGTGGTGATATGAAAGATGAGAACAAAGTGGCGATATGAAAGATGAGAACAAAGTGGTGCTATGAAAGATGAGAACAAAGTAGCGCTATGAAAGATGAGAACAAAGTGGTGCTATGAAAGATGTGAACAAAGTGGCATTATGAAAGATGAGAACAAAGTGGTGATATGAAAGATGTGAACAAAGTGGTGATATGAAAGATGAGAACAAAGTGGTGATATGAAAGATGAGAACAAAGTGGTGCTATGAAAGATGTGAACAAAGTGGTGATATGAAAGATGAGAACAAAGTGGCATCATGAAGGATGAGAACAAAGTGGTGATATGAAAGATGTGAATAAAGTGGCATCATGAAGGATGAGAACAAAGTGGTGATATGAAAGATGTGAACAAAGTGGTGATATGAAAGATGAGAACAAAGTGGTTATATGAAAGATGACAACAAAGTGGCGATATGAAAGATGAGAACAAAGTGGTGATATGAAAAATGTGAAAAAAGTTGTGATATGAAAGATGTGAACAAAGTGGCATTATGAATGATGTGAACAAAGTGGCGATATGAAAGATGAGAACAAAGTGGTGATATGAAAGATGAGAACAAAGTGGCATTACGAAAGATGAGAACAAAGTCGCGATATGAAAGATGAGAACAAAGTGGCGATATGAAAGATGAGAACAAAGGGGCATTACGAAGATGAGAACAAAGTAGCGATATCAAAGATGAGAACAAAGTGGCATTATGAAAGATGAGAACAAAGTGGCATTATGAATGATGTGAACAAAGTGGCATTATGAAAGATGAGAACAAAGTGGCGATATGAAAGATGAGAACAAAGCGGCGATATGAAAGATGAGAACAAAGTGCGATAGGAAAGATGAGAACAAAGTGGCGATATGAAAGATGAGAACAAAGTGGCGATAGGAAAGATGAGAACAAAGTGGCATTATGAATTATGTGAACAAAGTGGCATTATGAATGATGAGAAAAAAGTGGCATTATGAAAGATGAGAACAAAGTGGTGATATGAAAGATGAGAACAAAGTGGCGATATGAAAGATGAGAACAAAGTGGTGCTATGAAAGATGAGAACAAAGTAGCGCTATGAAAGATGAGAACAAAGTGGTGCTATGAAAGATGTGAACAAAGTGGCATTATGAAAGATGAGAACAAAGTGGTGATATGAAAGATGTGAACAAAGTGGTGATATGAAAGATGAGAACAAAGTGGTGATATGAAAGATGAGAACAAAGTGGTGCTATGAAAGATGTGAACAAAGTGGTGATATGAAAGATGAGAACAAAGTGGCATCATGAAGGATGAGAACAAAGTGGTGATATGAAAGATGTGAATAAAGTGGCATCATGAAGGATGAGAACAAAGTGGTGATATGAAAGATGTGAACAAAGTGGTGATATGAAAGATGAGAACAAAGTGGTTATATGAAAGATGACAACAAAGTGGCGATATGAAAGATGAGAACAAAGTGGTGATATGAAAAATGTGAAAAAAGTGGTGATATGAAAGATGAGAACAAAGTGGTGCAATGAATGAAAGATGAGAACAAAGTGGTGATATGAAAGATGAGAACAAAGTGGTGCTATGAAAGATGAGAACAAAGTGGCGATATGAAAGATGTGAACAAAGTGGCATTATGAATGATGTGAACAAAGTGGCGATATGAAAGATGAGAACAAAGTGGTGATATGAAAGATGAGAACAAAGTGGTGATATGAAAGATGAGAACAAAGTGGTGCTATGAAAGATGTAAACAACATGGCGCTTTGAAATATGAGAACAAAGTGCCACCAAGAAAGAGGAGAACAAAGCGTCGGTATGAAATATGAGCACAAAATGGCACTAAGAAAGATGAGAACAAAGTGGCCTTGTGAAAGATGTAAACAACGTGGCGCTATGAAATATGAGAAAAAGTTGCGCTATGAAAGATGAGAAAAGTGCCACAAAAAAGATGAGAATAAAGTAGCGCTATGAAAGATAAGAAAAAGTGGCGATATGAAAGATTAAAACAAACTGGCGGTATGAAAGATGATAACAAAGTGCCATTAAGAAAGATGACAACAAAGTGGCACTATGAAAGATGTGTACAAAGTGGCGTTATGGAAATTGAGAACAAAGTAGCTCTATGAAAGATTAGAACAAAGTGGCGCTATGAAAGATGTGTACAAAGTGGAGTTATAAAAGATGAGAACAAAGTGGCTCTATTATAAATGAGAACAAAGTGCCACTAAGAAAGTGAAGAAACTAAGAGGCACTAAGACAGAGGGTAACAAAGTGGCACTATGAAAGATGAGAACAATGTGGCACTAAGAAAGATGAGAACAAAGAGTCGCTAAGAAAGCCGAGAACAAATTGGCGCTAAGAAAGATAAGAAAAAAGTGTCACTAAGAAAGATGAGAACAAGGTGGCGCTATGAAAGAGAAGAACAAAGTGGCACAATGAAATATGAAAACAAGGTGGCACTATTAAAGATGATAACAAAGTGTCATTAGGAAAGATGAGAACAAAGTGGCACTAAGAAAGATGACAACAAATTAGCGCTATCAAAGATGAGAACAAAGTGGCACTAAGAAAAAGGACAACAAATTAGCGCTATCAAAGATGAGAACAAAGTGGCACTAAGAAAAAGGACAACAAATTAGCGCTATCAAAGATGAGTACAAAGTGGCACTAAGAAAAAGGACAACAAATTAGCGCTATCAAAGATGAGAACAAAGTGGCACTAAGAAAAAGGACAACAAAATAGCGCTATCAAAGATGAGAACAAAGTGTCACTAAGAAAGATGAGAACAAAGTGTCACTAAGAAAGATGAGAACAAAGTGTCACTAAGAAAGATGAGAACAAAGTGTCACTAAGAAATATGAGAACAAAGTGTCACTAGGAAAGATGAGAACAAAGTGTCACTAAGAAAGATGAGAACAAAGTGGCACTAAAAACGATGAGAACAAAGTTACACTAAGAAAGATGACAACAAAGTGTCCCTAAGAAAGATGAGAACAACGTGTCACTAAGAAAGATGAGAACAAAGTGGCACTAAGAAAGATGAGAACGAAGTGGCACTAAGAAAGATGAGAACAAAGTGGCACTAAGAAAGATGAGAACAAAGTGGCACTAAGAAAGATGAGAACAAAGTGGCACTAAGAAAGATGAGAACAAAGTGGCACTAAGAAAGATGAGAACAAAGTGGCACTAAGAAAGATGAGAACAAAGTGGCACTAAGAAAGATGAGAACAAAGTGGCACTAAGAAAGATGAGAACAAAGTGTCACTAAGAAAGATGAGAACAAAGTGGCACTAAGAAAGATGAGAACAAAGTGGCACTAAAAACGATGAGAACAAAGTTGCACTAAGAAAGATGACAACAAAGTGTCCCTAAGAAAGATGAGAACAAAGTGTCACTAAGAAAGATGAGAACAAAGTGGCACTAAGAAAGATGAGAACAAAGTGGCACTAAGAAAGATGAGAACAAAGTGGCACTAAGAAAGATGAGAACAAAGTGGCACTAAGAAAGATGAGAACAAAGTGGCACTAAGAAAGATGAGAACAAAGTGGCACTAAGAAAGATGAGAACAAAGTGGCACTAAGAAAGATGAGAACAAAGTGGCACTAAGAAAGATGAGAACAAAGTAGCGCTATGAAAGCTGAAAACAAAATGGCGCTATTAAAGAGGAGAACAAAGTGCCACTGAGAAGAGATGAGAACAAAATGCCACTAAGAAAGTTGAGAACAAAGTGCCATTATGAAAAATGATAACAAAGTGGCGCTATGTAAGATGAATACATAGTGCCACTAAGAAAGATGAGAACAAAGTGGTGCTATGAAAGATATGAGCAGAGTGCCACTATGAAAGATGTAAACAAAGTGGTGATATGAAAGATGAGGACAAAGTGGCGCTAAGAAAGATATGAGCAAAGTGCTACTATGAAAGATGAGAACAAAGTGCCACTATGAGAGATGAGAACAAAGTGGCGCTAAGAAAGATATGAACAGAGTGCCACCATGAAAGATGTGAACAGATTGCCACTAAGAAAGATCCTTACAAAGTTACACTAAGAAAAATGTGAACAAAGCAGGGCAATGAAATATGTGAACACATTGATAGTTAGCGATACCTGAACAAATTGACCACATGAAGGATGTGAACAATGTGACACTATGAAAAATGTGAACAAAGTTACACTATGAAAGATATTAACAACGTGACATTATGAAAGATGTGAACAAAGTTACACTATGAAAGATATTAACAACGTGACATTATGAAAGATGTGAACAAAGTTACACTATGAAAGATATTAACAACGTGACATTATGAAAGATGTGAACAAAGTGACACTTATCTTTGAACAAACTGACAATAATTTAAATAAGATCAAAGTGACATTGCTACTTTAACCCGGTGACGCTATGAACATTGAAACAAATATACACCACAATAGATCAGAACAAAGAGACGCTAACAATGCTCAAAAATAGGAACAATAGCATGAACGCTAGAAGGAGAACTACCCTAGAAATGTACCAATTAACATGTTCACTAACGTACAAATCTGTAAGCAATTTGAAAGGAAATTATATAATTTAATAAGAAAAAAAATAAAAACAAAAAACACTTAAATAAATGAAAGATATACGAAAAATATACAAAAGTTTTGTCACTGTTCATGCAAATTAAAACGGAACAAAATTCCGCTTGTAAAGTACGCACAAAAAAAGATAAAAATTAGGTTCCTTTTAATAATATATATATATATCTGCAACTGCGTATAAATATAAAAGACGGAATGTAAAACTCCAAAAATATAGACAACTGCGCTTTAAAACGTGTTTTACTATTTTTTTTTTTAATAATGGAAGTGTAATTAAAAATAGTTAAAACGTGTTCATTTTTTAAATTTAAAATAAACGAAATAAAATGTAAATATTGATATGTACATTCTGTACAATCGAATGTACAAAGTGAGAAAATATTTAGTAATTGTAACAAATTTATAGGCAACTTTACATAAAATAATTTACTTAGAACAAACAAAAATTGCTAATAAGTGTAGACAGATTTAATTGAAATGTTTTTTTGATAGAAATAAAACTAAATAAATATCCTATAAAAAAAAGTTATATACAATAATATGAAAAAATGAGAACATATTTAGAAAATATAATAAACATTATAAAATATACAGATAACTTTATTTAATTTTAATTTTAAAATTATCTGCGAGTGTAAACAAAACTACTTTAAAAAACTTTACATGCAATATCATAACATAAATATTGCTTAAAACGCACATGTTTTAACACACCCACATACACACATACGCGCGTACACTCACAATGTCAATTTCATGAATATTCAGGAATACCGTAGAACATTCCTATGTTCGGAATTGTCATGAAATCATAAACTTGATAGAGTTAAACTGTCAGTCTTCCCATGAAACTTCTTAAGAAATGTATGATAGCCCAGGTTTCTACAGAAACTCTCGAATGTCGAAGGACGCGCCCTCGCGCGAGAATGAGCGAGCCGAGAAAATAGCATCCAGCGTGCGCGTTTCTGAGTTACGTTGCTAGAGGTTACAAGTTCTCTTGTTCTCGATGAATTATCGCCATGTCCTTTAAACTTGATATTAGATTATTTGTTTCGTGTTGGTGAGAGATTTAGACTATTTAGATCGTATTTTTAAATAGTTAACTTCTTCATGATATACTTTTTCGTTTCTTCACTCGCTCATTAACCTTTAAATACAAACTTATATATTTATAATGAGCTTTTTCCTGTAAATATCAATTATGAGCCGTCGCCGAGTGCTTTCTATGTAATATGACATTTGGCGCCTTGACAAACGGTTGGTCGCAAGCAATCATGAAAAGTTAGTAGTTTGGAAAAAAAAAATGAGTGTCTTATGCTGGATGCTGCATTGCTAAACAGCTTCTCTCGTGGCTGAATTTGCCCATATTGGATAGATAGATAGAACCATCCCCTGAACTGACAAGATGTATTCGTGGTGCCTGGCCTCGTCCATTTTCTCCTGCGCCTTGTGTCTTCTGAATTTGATATCAGCACTGCCTCGAAAGTTGTGGCATTTGTTATTTTTGTTCTCCATGTGCTACGATCTGCAGCCAGATTTTCCCCGTTTCTTTCACTGGTAGAGAATTCCCTCAAGGAAGCCCTGCAAACATCCTTTATATCTCAGTACTGGTCTGCCCTTTGGTCTCTTTCCGTACTTAAGTTCTCTATACAATATTTGTTTGGGAATACGAATGTTTGCAATTCTTCTTACATGACCCAGCCACTTTAGTCTACTAGTCTTTCTATGTGCTGGGAAACATAACCCAGCGTAGTCGCCACGATTATCTCGTCGCTCTCTTTACCTTGAAACTTTCCTGCAATCTGTTCTCCAACAAGCTCTCCCTAGTGCCCGTGCCCTAGCTGTTACCCCCATCACCCGCCATGATTTAAATATAACTGTTCTCTCTCTTACCCACCATTTCCATAATCTGGCTTCACTTCCAATCTTGAAACGACACCTACCTATCCTCCACTCTGATCCTACCACTCGCCTTCTATTCTCTGACTCACAATTGGTGGCTTTTAAACGCGATAGGAATCTTAGAGACATTTTGGTTCGAAGACGCCATCTTAACCCTGGCTGGAGGCTGAGGGGCACGGCCCGCTGCAACATATGATGCAAAACGTGTCCTTTCGTACTACAGACTCACCAAGCCCTGTTCCCGAATGGCCCCCTTGATATCCAAGACTTCACTTGTATATCCCCTAACTTTATATGCATCATCATCTGCAAACGCTGACTAAAACATATATTGACCAACGAGGTCGACGTTTAGGGAATAGTCCGCGAACACTTGTATAACATCGATGTCCCTTCCATCTCACAACGTCAGACCAACATACCTTTGAAGACGTCCGTGTTACTGACATTGTCTCTTGTTCCTCTGATACCCACAGTCGGTTCGCTTTTGAAAACCGACTCACAACCCGTTTTGACACTCCGCGTCTGAGAGGTGTTACACGAGGTGTTTCTGTTAGAGTTTCCTATGAGCTGGATCATAGCCCAGAGTAGTCTCCACATGGTGTTTCTGCCAAAGTTATTACTTGAATGTGGATAGAAAACAAAAAAAAAAAAAGATTTGTTAATCCTTCTGTGATGCTGACCACGTTCACTTTAGTTAAAAAGAATTTTTTTTATTAAAAAAGCAGCGAATGTCCATACAATAAGTCAATTTGAAGATTATATCACACTCTCTGGCAATGACACCTGCGGCTACAATGACGTCATCACCAACTATAGACTTTATGTTCACAAATTTCAGTCTGTAGTATTGACCTTTGGTTAAATACCTGTGGGTAAAGAGATACAGTTAAGATGATGGCGCTGGATAGGACACACATTGCGGAAGCCAACTGAGAGTATTACACAACAGGCCATTTTTGGAACCTCCATGGAAAAAGACAAAGAGGAAAACCAAGATATGTTTTGAGAAGACAGACAAAAGCAGAGTTGAAGATGATGGGGAAGACGTGGAATGATCTTAAATTCTGGAATGATCTGGCAAGAAACAGAACGACTTGGAAAGTGTTATTGAAGACCTATGCTCCACAGGGAGCTGAAAGGTAGAAGAGAGAAGAAGAAGTATTGAGCTTGCCCTCAAATCTTGTCTGCAATCCCAAAATGTCAGAGTTATCTAGTATTTTCTTTCTTTTTATCCAGTCTCGTTGTTTATTGCTTGCTCGCGTTCACCCGATGACTAAAGAAGTACACCCTTTCGTGGGCGCGTCTGCGTTGAGTTGTGGTTTACAGTATAACTGTGATATTTGCGTCTTTCGGCCCAACACATCCGACTTCAGCACGTCCATCGTTATTTATTTTTTTATGTTGTCACTCTGGGTATCTATTTCCCTCCAATAAAAACGCATTAGTATATGTACATTTCTCCAAATGTGAGGGCAAATGTGGATGGAGGGCGAAAAGAACATCACACATCACTCACGGCTGTGTGTTCACATCTGAAATTTGGATTTTAATTTTGCTAGACTTGAAAATTGTACATCATTTATCGTTGACGTCCGTATTTGTTAAAATAGAAATGGAAGCATTATGCTAAAGTATAGTTTTTAGTTTAGTTTAGTTTAGTTTAGTTTAGTTTAGTTTAGTTTAGTTTAGTTTAGTTTAGTTTAGTTTAGTTTAGCTTAGTTTAGTTTAGTTTAGTTTAGGTTAGTTTAGTTTAGTTTAGTTTGTTTTTGTTTAGTTTAGTTTAGTTTAGTATGACAAGCAAAAAATATATATTAAATATGAATATCAAAAAGACTAAAATTATGATCATAAACAAAGAAAATACTCAAAAAGTGTTATAAAAATTGAAGGAATATACATGGAGACAGTTCAGAACAACAACTGCCTTGGATATACTATAACCAGTGGTGGAAAATGTACAACTGAAATAAACAAAAGCATAGGAATGGCAAAAAGTAATTTTAATGTCAATAAGAACATCATCATCATCATCATCAAGTACCGGGCCTGCTGGCGTAGGTGATCATGTCTCTCCACAACTTTTGATCTCGGCAGCTACTTATCATTTGTGTTGTTGACCTTCTGCCAAGCCATTCTCTTAAGCTGTCTGTTATTTTTACTCTTTGCTTCCCTCTATCTCTTCGTCCCTCAATTTTTCCAGTTGTTACAATATATTCCTGTTATTCTCTTCTCACTACAGACCAAAAAATTATGACTGTTTCTTTCTAATATTGGAAATTAGCTCTCTTTCTCTTTCTTTGCATTGGCCTCTTTCAGAACGTTTTCATTACTCTTCTTAGTTGTCCATGGTATTCTCAACATTCTACTGTAAAACATTTCTATAGCCTCCAATGATTTTTTCTTGTCTCTTGTTGTATTGTCCAATATCTTAGTCATGTGACTCATAAGGCTTATTGTGCGATGATCATCGCTTTCAATCGCACCGGATTTCTTTGGTAGGACTATGAATATTGATTTGAGCATGTCGTCTGGTATATATCCGCTGTTGTAGATATCATTCAATATTTTTGTTATTATTGTTATTCCAAAATCACCCATGGCTTCAATCTCTTCTTTAGTTATATTATCTGGTCCATGAGCTTTGCCTGCTTTCATATTGCGCAAGGCGTCTTCCACTTCTTCTCTGAGTATTTCTGGTCCTTCTCCATTATCCTTAATATTTACTTCCGTTCGTTCATCATTATAAAGACTTTAGTGTATTCTGGTGATCGTTCCCTTATGCTTTCTTGTTCAATCAACAGTTCTCCTTCCTTTGATCTTAGACATCCAGTTTGTTATTGCGTTTTTATTCCGGTTAATTCCTCAATTTGTTTGTATATAGCTTTAGCATCTCCTTTTTGTTGCATTTCAATCTCATTGCATCTCTCTTTTAGCCATGCTTCTTTTGCTTCATTGCATTTTACTACAATTTCTTTATTTAATCTCTTATACTCATCTTTATTTTCTTTACTTCTTCTTCTTGTATCCATTAGCTGTAAAATGTCTGTTATCCATTTCTTTCTTGAATTTGTCCTCACTGGTGGTATGAACTCTTTTGATGTTTGTTGCATTGATTCTTTTAGCATTTCCCACTATTCATCAATGCTTTGTATCTTCTCTATTGCATTGTACCGGTTCTGAATTGTGATTTTATATTTGTCTTGCAGCTTCTTGTCTGATTTTAGTAAATGTAAATTTAACTGGATGTTAACTGAGGCTCGTTTTGTTGTTTTTAATTTTACTCTAAGCTTTCCCACAACTGGTACATGATCACTATTGCAATCTGCCCCTGGTCTAGTTTTCACACACACCAGACTGTTTCTAAATCTATCGCTTATCATTATATAATCAATTTGATTACGTGCGTAGTCCCCTGGGCTTTTCCATGTCCACAGACGTCTTGGATGTTGCTTAAACCAGGTGTTTCCTATCATCATGTTGTGTGTTCTTGCCCAGTCAATAAGTTTCTCACCTCTTTCATTCCTCTCGCCTAATCCATAATGACCAACTACTTCCTCAACACTTTCCTTTCCTACTTTTGCGTTAAAATCCCCTAGAACTATGGTGTTTTCATGTGGTTTGCATTTATGAAGTGCCTCATTTAACTCGTTGTAAAATTGATCAATTGTTTCCTCTAGACTGTCTGCTGTTGGTGCATAAACTTGTATTGTTGTTGTTGTTGTTGTTGTTGTTGTGTTGAGTTCGCCTGCTTTCAACTTTGACGAAGTCGTTAGAGATAGGAACTGAGTTTTGCGTGTTAATCCATTTTTCCCTGGCAGCCGTGTGCACAGGGGTCCCTCGCCGCACAGGCAGATAACTCCGACTTCGGAAGTACTCATATTTTTTCCGTCGATGAGTAACTGACGTTTCAAGCCGGGCCTCGCTGCTGAGACCAAGGGTGGTTGTCTCAGAGAGAAATCATAAATAAAAATCCCAACCGGTGGAGCCGAGATTTGAACCCACAACCTTTCTGTCCAGAGGCCGGCGGCTTGCCTCGAGACTAACCAGTCCCCCATGGACTCGGAATATGAGGAAACTGCAACAAGGAACACTTTTCATGCATAGCCTGCAATGGTTCCTGCCTCCTATCCACCATATACCAGAAGTTCACGTCCTCCCGAAAGTGATGATCGTCATATTTCTTTACAAATGTATAGCGCTTGATGATGTTAGGCCATCGTTGTTGACTCAAATTTCGAACATATAAACACATAGTTAGTCGTCAGATTATCCCCGTCGCACATCAAACAACAGACCGTAAGATTAGCGTACGGTCTAGGGATTTACGATGACGTAGCACACATAACAATGCTAGCACAGCAATGACGTGCCCTTTAGATTCTAGATTACTCTAGTGAATGTAGTCTACGACGAACAGAACACGGTGCAATTTCCCTAAAGAGATAAAACTGCGGCTGAAGAAGCAGTTCACATTTAATGGGAACATATAAATAACTTGCGTTAAGCATATCCATCAACGGTCATGAACAGCACCAATGTGACGTAAAGCGCAGAACAAGCCTAGACGATGGAAGGTCGCATTCACAACACTTGATTTGTCGAAAATAAAATATTGCCGGCGTACGACATTGTTTTATCGGCGCAGATGTAATAAGTAGATCATCATCTTGATTGTAACGCATAGGAGTGTAGATTAGAACCGAAATTAATCAGACATCGAATGCACTTTCTGCAGCGATCGAGAGAACGTGGACTAGATCCGCCATCTTAGAAACTGAAGTCCATAAACTTGTATAAGATTTATGTCTATTGGCTTTTCCATTCACTTTCACTAAAAGGACTCTGTCAGATATTGGGTAAAAGCCTTCACTGTTCTTGCTCTTTCTGCATCCAAGATGATACCTACTCCTCTTTGGTGTTCAGCACCTCCAGAATAGATTATTTTATGTTTATCAGAATATATCTCCCTGATCCGGTGTATCTCATTTTGCAAAGTCCCAGTAATTGTAAACCCATTCTTTTCATTTCTTGTATGATGTTTTCTAGTTTACCCTTCTGCATGAGTGTTCTCACATTCCAAGTACCTATCTTTAGAGTTTGTTTTATCTTTATTTTGCTTACAGTAGCTTGATGACGATCGGGTATCACCTGTAGCACATGATGTCCCCTACCGAACGAGGGTTTTCCAATGGAATCCCCCTCAACGTTGTTGTCGTTATTTCTATTGTTGTGGCGATTCATGATTGTACAAAGAAGTTACGACGGTGGTTTTCTGTTGCCTTCCGTCGGTTTGTTTACGGTTGGCTCCGCTAGCATTTGACTAAAAAGTCTCACCCACAAGGCAGTGGGTTGTTTTACTTCGGGGTACCCTCCCTTAGCCTTTTACTCTCCAAAGCTTACCTGCAAGGCAGCAGGGCTGCCACAGGTTGTACTGTTTACTGCATACAGTAGCAGGTAAAATTACCCGACATGACAAAAATATATGAAGAATATACTAACATCAAAACAAATAACCCCAAGGCTAAAACTAAGAATAGCAAAATATTGCATCTTCTAAACATTCCTATATGGTACAGAAACATGGACATTAGACAAGAAAACAAAACAGTGAATGCCTTTGAAATGTGGATATATAGAAGAATAGGTAGAATTGGATGGAAAGAAAAGAAAGCAAACAGACGTATCAGATTCAATGTAGATAGCCGCCTCACTCTCAGGTGGAATGTCAGAGATCAAGGTCTGCACTTCTGCCTCGTTCTCGTTTCAAAGTACAAGCAGAAAAGGACGTGGAGCACTCTGTTGGCACACGTATCCACATTTCCTAGCACTCTGTTGGCACATGTATCCACACTTCCCAGCACTCTCTTGGCACACGTATCCACATTTCCTAGCACTCTGTTGGCACATGTATCCACATTTCCTAGCACTCTGTTGGCACATGTATCCACACTTCCCAGCACTCTGTTGGCACATGTATCCACACTTCCCAGCACTCTGTTGGCACACGTATCCACATTTCCTAGCACTCTGTTGGCACATGTATCCACACTTCCCAGCACTCTGTTGGCACACGTATCCACAATTCCCGGGCTAAATGCCCCACAGTTTACAAGTCTATTGAACAATGTCCCACAGTTTACAAGTCTATTGAACAATGTCCCACAGTTTACAAGTCTATTGAACAATGTCCCACAGTTTACAAGACTATTGAACAATGTCCCACAGTTTACAAGTCTATTGAACAATGTCCCCAGCCTGTGGGATCCATGATTGTTTTTTTTTAGCCCCTTGCCCTTCTAATTCACTACTTCACTGTTTAGTTATGTACTGTGTGTACTATGTGTACTATGTGTACTATGTGTACTACATGTACTATGTGTACTATGTGTACTACATGTACTATGTGTACTATGTGTTCTACATGTACTATGTGTACTATGTGTACTATGTGTACTACATGTACTATGTGTACTATGTGTACTACATGTACTATGTGTACTATGTGTTCTACATGTACTATGTGTACTATGTGTACTATGTGTACTATGTGTACTACATGTACTATGTGTACTATGTGTACTACATGTACTATGTGTACTATGTGTACTATGTGTACTACATGTACTATGTGTACTATGTGTACTATGTGTACTATGTGTACTATGTGTACTACATTTACTATGTGTACTACATGTACTATGTGTACTATGTGTACTATGTGTGTGTACTATGTGTACTACATGTACTATGTGTACTACATGTACTATGTGTACTATGTGTACTACATGTACTATGTGTACTACATGTACTATGTGTACTATGTGTACTACATGTACTATGTGTACTACATGTACTATGTGTACTGTGTACTACATGTACTATGTGTACTACATGTACTATGTGTACTATGTGTACTATGTGTACTATGTGTACTACATGTACTATGTGTACTATGTGTACTACATTTACTATGTGTACTATGTGTACTACATGTACTATGTGTACTACATGTACTATGTGTACTATGTGTACTACATGTACTATGTGTTCTATGTGTACTATGTGTACTATGTGTACTACATGTACTATGTGTACTACATGTACTATGTGTACTACATGTACTATGTGTACTATGTGTACTACATGTACTATGTGTACTATGTGTACTATGTGTACTACATGTACTATGTGTACTATGTGTACTACATGTACTATGTGTACTATGTGTACTATGTGTACTATGTGTACTACATGTACTATGTGTACTACATGTACTATGTGTACTACATGTACTATGTGTACTATGTGTACTACATGTACTATGTGTACTATGTGTACTACATGTACTATGTGTACTACATGTACTATGTGTACTATGTGTACTACATGTACTATGTGTACTACATGTACTATGTGTACTATGTGTACTACATGTACTATGTGTACTACATGTACTATGTGTACTATGTGTACTACATGTACTATGTGTACTACATGTACTATGTGTACTATGTGTACTATGTGTACTATGTGTACTATGGGTACTACATGTACTATGTGTACTATGTGTACTATGTGTACTATGGGTACTACATGTACTATGTGTACTATGTGTACTACATGTACTATGTGTACTATGTGTACTACATGTACTATGTGTACTATGTGTACTATGCATTCTATGTGTACTATGTGTACTATGCATACTATGTGTACTGTGTGTACTATGTGTACTATGTGTACTCTGTGTACTATGTGTACTATGATAATAGCGAAATTAGCTACAAGAGTATGGTGTTATAAATGCGATAGACGTTGCTGTTACACAAAGCGAAACTTGCTACAAATACAATAGACGCATCTGTTACAAATACAATAGACGCATCTGTTACAAATACAATAGACGCATCTGTTACAAATACAATAGACGCATCTGTTACAAATACAATAGACGCATCTGTTACAAATAGCGATATATCCAAACCTTTAGAAATAAAAGAAATGAAAGATTTGCTTTTTAGAAGTAACAATTTGAACTGCTTTATGTTAAAGATATACTTCCATAAAGAAGACGAATCTTTCTATTATCCTTCTCTATTATTTTCTTTCTTTCTCTCTTTCTTTCTTTCTTTCTGTTATTCCACTATTTGAGCCGTGTAGCGTCGCAGAGAGGAGGGATGTATATTTTTCTGGTCTTCGGTAGTTGCTTAGCTTGAGTTGTTGAAGTGTCCAACATATTGAATGTCTCTTTCGCTCCATCTATCACTATCTGGACTTCCCATTATAGCTGGATGCTTCAATATAATATGTTCCAGCTGCAGGTAGGTTGGACTTCATTACGGTCAGTTGTCCAAAGTATTTGATTTTGTTGTTGTTTAGTTTAGTCAAAAGATGGCGTTACACCCATTATTTTGTCATTGCTTCGCTTCTAATCTTATCTCTTCTAATTCAGTTTACTGTTTTCTTACACATTTCATTTTCATTGTTATTATGTTTCGCTTCTGTCTTTCAAGAATTGTCCCTGTCTTACACTGGTAGCACAATATTGACATAAATAATGTTTATATGAATTAATAATTTGTTTACACAATCGCGCTCCTTTGTTTCAAAATCGGTGTTACATTGTTTGCATTCTGGGTTCTGGTTTTTATCTTCATAGCTACATTTCCGTCGTCAGTAGAAATGTTAATTATTTTCTTTGTACTCTCGGGTTTATGATCTTGTCATTGTTAGAAACATTGCTTTGATTTATATTACTATATATTGTTGTTATTTGTGTCTTTTCGTTGTTTTTCTTCATGGAAACGGAAATGGGACAGTTGAGATTGTGGTGAGTTCATTCTTCTTGTTGGCCATCAAAGAAAAGCAACTTATTTGTACCTTCTGTCCTGTTGTTACTAGGAGCAAGTTTGCTATTCCAGCTGCTGTTCTGGCGTCCACACAAATAAAGTTGCATTGTTACAGTTATATAATACCTCACACGCAACGTTGAGCAGTGAACATAAGTCTCTTTCTGGCTTGTTAACTCAACATCGACTATCAGATTGTTGCGAATCGTCTTGCCACTTCTGTCATGGCCATTACAACCCGAACTCGGTAAAGAAAGTGATCGTATCAAATAAACATCAAATGGTATAAGTAAAAAGTAAAGTACCCCCGTCACGTCAAGTGGCGTATAGGGAAATATGGTGTTAGTGACCCTATATTTTACAGACCTTCAGCACGTGATTTTTGGGGTAATGTGGTCGGTATTACGCCCATGCTGCTTTACTTTCCCAGAAAAAAATCCGGTACCCATATAAGGCTGGGTGAACCCGGAAGCCGTCGGTTGGGATCGAACCCTACCCCTTGTCCTTTGTAGTCCAGTTCACTAACCACTGAGCTATCGCGGCTCCCTATCAAATGGTATGGAGCAAATAAACTAACAGAAATCATTATCATCAAGTACCGTGCCTGCTGGCGTAGGTGATCATGTCTCTCTACAACTTTCTATCTCAACAGCTATTTATCATTTCTATTGTTCTATTCTCTTAAGCTGACTGGTATCTTTTCTCTTTGCTTTCCTCTATCTCTTCGTCCCTCAACTTTCACAGTTGTCATAATATATTCCAGCTGTTCCCTTCTCACTACAGACCAAAAAATTATGACTGTTTCTTTCTAATTTTGGAAGTTAGCTCTCTCTCTCTCTCTCTCTCTCTCTCTCTCTCTCTTTGTATTGGCCTCTTTCAGAACGTTTTCATTACTCTTCTTTGCTGTCCATGGTATTCTCAACATTTTCCTGTAAAACAACATTTCTACAGCCTCCAATGATTTTCTTGTCTCTTGTTGTATTGTCCATGATTCACATCCATATGTTAAGACTGATTCTACAAACATTAATTTTTTCTATTGTTAAAAATGGACTGCACAGTATCTTCCTCATTTTAAAAAAAAATCTTTTGCCTAAGCCATTCTGCATCTCACCTCTGTTGTTCATCTACCATCTGAGGTTAACAATGTTCCCAGATATTTAAATTCAATCACCTGTTTTCATATTGTTCCACCTGTCTTTATTGTGCATTTCGTTGATGTATTTTTATTTGTCGCTACCTTTACTTCTGTATTTTTGCTATTAAGGCTGAGTCCTTTATTTTTGCATTCCTTCACTATAATATATAACCTTTAAATTTGTTATCTTTTATTTATATTAGACCCATGATACTTTGTATAATCATGGGTCTAATAGATCTTGTATTTCCATGATACTTTGTGTAATCATGGGTCTAAAAGATCTTGTATTTCCATGATACTTTGTATAATCATGGGTCTAATAGATCTTGTATTTCCATGATACTTTGTATAATCATGGGTCTAATAGATCGTGTATTTCCATGATACCATGTATAATCATGGGTCTAAAAGATGTTGTATTTCCATGATACTTTATATAATCATGGGTCTAATAGAAATACAAGACAAAAAAAGTGATCTCAAATCGAAGAAAACGTGATCTCAAAGAAATAATCATGTTTTTATGTTGCGAGCAATGTCAGAGTTGACTCAATGGCCTTGATTGGCATCCACTCACGAGACGATAACTTCTAAGACAAGCTATAGGTTCAAATTGTAAACGTTTGTGTGTGTCACTCACGGGGCAGCTTGATGTTACAATTTATGGAAACTGAACAAAAGAAACGACAATTCACAAACAAAAGAAATAGACTCAATATGTAACAATGTTTGGATAATGAAAGGCAGAATAGGGTAGTGGAAGACAGAATAGGGCAGGGGATGGAAGAATAGGTGGCAATGGACGGAAGAATAGGGCAATGGAAGGCAGAATAGGGTAGTGGAAGGCAGAATAGGGTTTTGGAAGGCATAATAGGGCAGACGAAGGAAGAATAATGAGCAATGGAATGAAGAATATGCAAATGGAAGGAAAATAGTTCAATCTAAGGTTGAATAGGGCAAAGG
>JAVIAB010000106.1:12361890-12429390 GCA_032433765.1 Megaustenia siamemsis | reverse complement strand
TAGAAGAAGAAGTAGAAGTAGAAGAAGAAGTAGAAGAAGAAGTAGAAGAAGAAGTAGAAGAAGAAGTAGAAGTAGAAGAAGAAGTAGAAGAAGTAGAAGTAGAAAGAAGAAGAAGAAGTAGAAGAAGAAGTAGAAGTAGAAGAAGAAGTAGAAGAAGAAGAAGAAGTAGAAGTAGAAGAAGAAGTAGAAGTAGAAGAAGAAGTAGAAGAAGAAGTAGAAGAAGAAGTAGAAGTAGAAGAAGAAGTAGAAGAAGAGGTAGAAGAAGAAGAAGAAGAAGAAGAAGTAGAAGTAGAAGAAGAAGTAGAAGTAGAAGAAGAAGTAGAAGAAGAAGTAGAAGAAGTAGAAGAAGAAGTAGAAGTAGAAGAAGAAGTAGAAGTAGAAGAAGAAGTAGAAGAAGTAGAAGTAGAAGAAGAAGTAGAAGAAGTAGAAGAAGAAGTAGAAGTAGAAGAAGAAGTAGAAGTAGAAGAAGAAGTAGAAGAAGTAGAAGAAGAAGTAGAAGTAGAAGAAGAAGTAGAAGTAGAAGAAGAAGTAGAAGTAGAAGAAGAAGTAGAGAAGAAGTAGAAGTAGAAGAAGAAGAAGAAGAAGTAGAAGAAGAAGTAGAAGAAGAAGTAGAAGAAGTAGAAGAAGTAGAAGAAGTAGAAGATGTAGAAGAAGAAGTAGAAGTAGAAGAAGAAGTAGAAGAAGTAGAAGAAGAAGTAGAAGAAGAAGTAGAAGAAGTAGAAGAAGAGGAAGATAGATGAGATTAGGTAAGGACAGAATGTTTCAGCTTTTATAAATTTATATTCATATTGATCCTTCCAGGGCCACAGGACGTCACATAGGACTTGTGGTGGTTTTCGCTATCCATCTCTATTCTAGGCGAGATTTCGATCTTATCTAATGAGTCTATGCCTGCCAATTTGCTTCTCTTATAAGTGTTCTTTCTAGTGTCTTTCTGGGTCTTCCTCTTTTCTGTATCCTGATGTTTCCCATAGAAGAACCTCTTTTGGAATTCCCTTGTTGCTCTTCTCAAGTCATGGTCGACATATGTCCACCTTCTCTTCCTAATTGTAGATGAGATCGTTGGTTGCATGACCATTTCTCTTATCTCTATTTTAGTTGTGGTTGCATTGAAAATTACACAGAGTATCTTTCTTAGGCATTTGATTTAAAAAGCGTTCATTTGAAATTAAAATGAACAGTCACATCAATGGTGGAAGGGTGGAAGAGTTAAATAAACGAGCTGCTACGATTGGACAGAAAAGAAGAGAAATTAACCAATCACACCTCGCGCATGGAGTGTAGGAAACACGATGTTAGTGTCCTTGCTATAGTTGTAGTTAGCCGAAGGCCCCGATATCACTGCAAACGAATTCTTCCTCTTCTATTTCTTTTTACTGATACTTAAAATGTGTCGTGGTTATATCATGTGTCGTTCTTGAGCTGATCGAACTGTCTGAATTTAGTGATTTTCCTTTGTTACATGTCTGTAAATGACAAATAAATCACAAATTAATCCGTTCGAAATTACACACACGAACACTTGAATTTCTTTTTACTACGGGCATTGAAATTCCTTTATAACTTAAATTTGACTCCCATCGAAAATTGCATCGTGTTGCCAGCACAGTCACAAACCAGAAGTCATCAAAACGAATTAAAATCCATAATTCCTCAACCGCCCGTGCTAGGGAAATCATGCTCCGAATTAACCGTTCATCTCATTGAAGGATTTAAACAAAGAAAGGCAGCTGCAGTTCCCATCATAGGAGCCACAGAACACGCCAAAGGACATCAGGTGACGCCCCACCGAAAGTGAAAGCAACCTAACTGTCCTTCGTCATACGATATCATCATTCATCGTAAGCAATCGGAATATCGAAACACGATCCGGATGGAAAACACAGCTCAAGGTGTGCACATAGCACTAAACACAGTAGCTCAACAAGCCTGACTTGGAATATGAGGACATTTCAACAAGGAGCACTTTTAAGAAAGAGCCTCAACGGTTCCTGCTGCCTATCCGCCATATTGACCAGAAGTCCTGTCCATGCTATTTTGACCATCTTCGCACTTGTTGTTAGTATGATCAGGACTACGCCACTGCTGTCTTACTTTGTGATGAGGAATCTATTTAATGCAGTTAATGCTGTGTATGTCTAGGAGACGTCGATGGTGATCGAGCTTGACGTTTTGTCCTCAATAAATCAGTGTCACGAAAACTGTTCTATCGCTGCTGTTATTGAAATCAACTTGTTACACAAACCACAATATATATCACAATTTAGTCATATGGGGCTGTTTGTTTTTTGAGTCAGTATTTTCTTCAGAATCATCAATGATGACATATGTTGTTGTTGTTGCTGTTGTTGCTGCTGTTGTTGTTGCTATTGCAACTGTTGTTGTTGTTGTTGTTGTTGTTAAGAATCTAGAAACCTGTGAGCTGACGACCTTCGGCCCATTTTGACATATAAAAGCTAACGCAGAAGAATATAAAGCTAATATGGAGACGTGTCTAGACGTTCTTGGGACCACATTACTCATAACATGGTCGTGCCTCAGCTGTTGTGTTCCCACTTATCAGACCTTCTTCATGTCTGATGATCATCCCTTTATTGTACTAGACAGGAGGGATGTCGATACCTCAAATAAACAAATGCCATCATAACAATTAATATACCACACACCTGTTAAGATGGCAATTGTTTACTCAAATAGTATGCCATTTATGCATGGGGCTGTATTGAAACAGGTCAATGAGTTGAAATACATGATCACGATGTTAACTTAGGATGGTAGATGGCTGCAGTGAGGTAAATAATAGCTCAGGCAAGGCGGCGTTAAAAAGAATTAGAAGAGATAATATGCTATCAATTTTCTTCTTCCTCTTCTACCTTTCAGCTCCCTGTGGAGCATAGGTCTTCAACAAAAACTACCCAAGCCGTTCTGTTTCTTGCCATTCTTGTAAGATCATTCATCATGTTCATCTCTGCTTCCATCTGTCTTCTCCAAGAATATTTTAGTCTTCCTCTTTGTCCTTTTCCTTGGGGATTCCTAAAAAGGTCATGTTGTGTAATACTTTCAAGTGGCTTCTGCATTGTGTGCCCTATGCAGCGCCAATGTCTTCGCTGTATCTCTTTATCCACTGGTAGCTATCTATTGCAGTCACAAAGAACTAAAGAGATATACCATCCATTTTAGTCCATGGAAATAAGGTACTAGTTAATCAGTATTTTGACGTATGGAGATGAATACTAGACAATAAAACAACAGACAAGGACGTTGCTGAAAGCCACAGAAATGTGGTTTACAGATGAATGTTGAGAATACCGCGAACGAAGCATAGAAGACGCTTTAAAAGACGGGGAAGCAAAACGAAAACTAATATCAATCATCGAAAGAGATTAATCGTCCTGCTATGAGATGGGGATAACTAAAATATCTATCTATCTATCAATCTATCTATCTATCTATCTATCTATCTATCTATCTATCTATCTATCTATATCTCTATCTATCTATCTATCTATCTATCTATCTATCTATCTATCTATCTATCTATCTATCTATCTATCTATCTATCTATCTATCTATCTATCTATCTATCTATCTATCTATCTATCTATCTATCTATCTATCTATATCTATCTATCTATCTATCTATCTATCTATCTATCTATCTATCTATCTATCTATCTATCTATCTATCTATCTATCTATCTATCTATCTATCTATCTATCTATCTATATCTATCTATCTATCTATCTATCTATCTATCTATCTATCTATCTATCTATCTATCTATCTATCTATCTATCTATCTATGTCTATCTATCTGTCATCTATATATCCATCCATCCGTCCATCGTCCGTCCGTCCGTCCGTCCGCCTGTCTGTCTGTCTGTTTGTCAGTATTCGAGTATATGTGTATATACATATATGAATATATATTCAAACATATGTATATATTTAGCTGTTAATCTATTTCTGCATTTATATATATAGTACTATATATACCATGCCTACTATATAAACCTACACCGCCTTCTTACAATCCTAATTATATGATTTATTTCTATGATAATTTCTACATTAAATTTATCTTGCCAGCCAGTCTACTGTCTGCCTACGCTCAAGCCTCTCTTTTCACTCTCTATTTGGCTACTAGCAACAGTATCAAATTTCAAATAATGTGTAAACGATAAACTCAGCTTTGAAATTCATTGTTTTGATTGTTGCCTGTGAGAAAAATATTCAATTTGTTTTAATTACAATTGATGTTTTTTATAATATCAATTAACATTTTATAACAACAGAGTGATCGTACATTTCACGTAGCGAAAGTAAATATAACATTAGACTAAACAATAACGTCAATAACTTGACGTAATTGTTGGAAATAATGAGATAAAAAATAGAAGAGATTAGATAATATTTATTGAAAAATGTTAATAGACGGAATAGTAAGTAAGTAAAGTACCCCCGTCACGCCAAGTGGCGTATAGGGAAATATGGTGTTAGTGACCCTTTATTTTACAGACCTTCAGCACGTGATTTTTGGGGTAATGTGGTCGGTATTACGCCTGTGCTGCTTTACTTTCCCAGAAAAAAATCCGGTACCCATTTAAGGCTGGGTGAACCAGGAAGCCGTCGGTTGGGATCGAACCCTACCCCTTGTCCTTTGTAGTCCAGTTCACTAACCATTGAGCTATCGCGGCTCCCTAATACACGGAATGATGTTTTTTTTCTCTTTCTGCAAACATGAACAATAATAGATGATGTCCATCAAACAAGAATTGAACATCATAGTCATCTTCTTTGTGCTGATTCACTTATCTTACAAGAAGGAGATCAACAGATGAACACTAACGACACGAATAGTAAACGCATTGAAGAACATGGGGTCAATACCGGCAAGGAAGAAACATTAATTTTACTGACTACATCTATCTTCTCGATAATAACATGCTTGTGAATAATGGACAATCTCACAGAAAGGGAGGAAGACAATCGATTCATTCGAAACAAAATGCTACAGAATAATCCTTAAGATACCTTGATAATGAAAAAGAGCAATGAAGACATATTAACAGATTTAAACATTAAAAATAACTGACTTATAAGCACCATTCTACAGATGAAATTAAAATACTATGATCACGTCAAAAGACATGGCGGAATGGGAAGAACAATAAAGAAGGACATGGTCACTGGGTGATGCTTCGGGGCCGATCAAGAGGACGGTGGTTTCAAGACACCAAGGAAACTTTAATGATGACAACAGAAGAAGTGGGAGATCTGGCTAGAGACAGAGATTCTTTCAGACTGTGGTGAATGTAACTGAGATCTGGTTAGACATAAGAGATTCTTTCAGACGGGCTCTGGTGAATGTAACGTGTGGGAGATCTGGTTAGACATAAGAGATTCTTTCAGACGGGCTGTGGTGAAGTAACTGTGAGATCTGGTTAGACAGATTCTTTCAGACGGGCTCTGGTGAATGTAACGTTTTGTGGAGATGGTTAGACATAAGAGATTCTTTCAGACGGGCTCTGGTGAATGCAACGTTCTGCAATGGACACGCGACCTGATGATGGTCCCTATCCATGTTAGCATGAGCTAGCTATGACTGCATCTAATCAATTGTAATAGATGATGTTACTCTTTAGATGGGTTAGTCCGCACGAGATTGATGCCTTCAGCTCTGGGGCTGGTCTGATCAACAAGTTACGGATTGAAAGGGCGATAGTTGCAAATATCTGCTCCATCTACATTGGCGGGGGTAGGAAAGTGGCTCTCAAACAGATCACAAACCAGACCGACAAATTTGATGCTTGTTATACAGGAGACGGATGTGGACCAGAGGCCGCAGTTAATAGCAAAACAAAGACCAATCTCTATGACAATGACTGCACACACACAATGGAGAAGTGGAACCAATTCTGTTTACTGGTATCTGAACTTTCCAACGCCCCAGAAGACTCACATCATTCGAATCTATCATCGAGCTAGCTCTATGATTCGGGTAAAGAATGCCACTCTAAAGGCTTTCTCTGAAAGCGGCGGAGTAGTGTTCCAGTATAATGATATATCATACCCTAATTTATCTGTGAACACTATTTGTAGTCAAAACACAAACGTCAATGGCACACATTAAGATTGAGTTCTCACCGACCATTTCGCAGATCGACAGTGCACTGACGGTATGAGAGGTGCAAACATTTACAGACACCTATTGTCTGGACGAGCATTCTTGGTCGTTTTGTGCAGTGTGTAGTGGGTGTAGTAAAGGCTGCAATGTCATCATCGGTACTTGTCACGGCAACTGTTCACATGGGATCTATGGACACGACTGTTCCGGGTCTTGTCTCAGTGTCTGTTCTATTATTTGAGGAAAAATCTGGAAAATGCCTACAATGCAAACATCTTGGCTATACCTGTAATGACACTTGTCCAGATGGTAATTTTGGGCTACAGTGCGAACAGATGTGTTCTGATGGCTGTGACATCATATGTACTCTCAAATGTCCGGACAACTGTTTCAACGACACATGTCAACAGTCGATCGAGAATCTGTACATGCAAGAGAACGTTCTATGGGTCAGACTGCACTCTCAAATCTCCGGACAACTGTTTAACGAAACCTGTGATCCCCACATTCAGAAGAGTCTGCCGACTACAACAAGCCCAAGCATATGGGCACTTTAATGTGTTTCTGTGCTAGACATGGTTCATTTTTTGGTGTTTTTTTGGTGAAGCCATGGCGCATATCTTGCTGTGTTTCTGTCCTAGCCATGGCTCATATCTTAGCTTGTGTGTGCTGGCCATGGCTCATATCTTGGTGTGTGTCATGTTAGTCATATCTCATATCTCGGTGTGTCCGTGTTAATCATGTCTCATATCTTTATGTGTGTCTGTGTTTAGTCATATCTCATATCTTAGTGTGTACCAGTGTTAGTCATATGTCATATCTTTGTGTGTGCATGTCTGGATTAGTGATATCTCATATCTTTGTGTGCATATTTATGTTAGTCATATCTCATATTTTTGTGTGTGCATGTCTGTGTTTGTCACATCTCATAGCCTTGTGTGTGCATGGCTATGTTAGTCCCATCTCATATCTTTGTGTGTGCATATCTATGTTAGTCATATCTCTTATCTTTGTGTGCATGTCTATGTTAGGCATGTGTCATATCTTTGTGTGTGCATGTCAATGTCAGTTATATCTCATATCTTTATGTGCATGTTTATGTTAGTCATGTGTCATATATCTTGATGTGTGTCAGTGTTAGTCATGCCTCGTATCACTGTGTGCAAGTCTGTATCAGTCACATCTCATATCTTTGTGTGTGCATGTCTGTGTTAGTCACATCTCACATCTTTGTGTGTGTATGTCTGTGTTAGTCACATCTCACATCTTTGTGTGTGCATGTCTGTGTTAGTCACATCTCACATCTTTGTGTGTGCATGTCTGTGTTAGTCACCTCTAGTGACTCGAGCAGATGGTGCTCGTAAACGTGGGAGGGCCTACCATCTAAAGGCAGAATCCCCCTACAGAAAAGACAATCTGCTGCCTTGCAGGAAAATTGGGGACAATCAAAGGCTAGGGAAAGCAAACCCGAATAAAATGCTGGCTGAAATCGGATGCACTGGGCCACTGGCGCAGAACACAGTGCAACGTTTTAACGGGTGTTCAGTCAGAGTGGATCTGACAGAGTCTAATTGTGATGTTCTGTCTGTGGGGGCGATCAACACACTTAGCCTGACGGCTGACTTCATATGAGAGTCTGGAATCCTTACTCTGATTGAGTCCTGAACGCAGAGAGAGAGAGAGAGAGATGGGTTTCGTGCACTGAAATCTGACAGCAACCGTACAGTGGATCACAGACAGTTACAAATGAGGATAACACATTACTTCAACTTAAGTCAGTAAAAGAACTGGTGATTTGTTTCTCTATTCGTATTTTTATCATTTTCTTTCTATGTGTCCTTGTGTGTTGTGTGGGATAAATCTCCAAACATATCAAAAGAGATGTAAAGAGGAATAGATATTATTTATGATGTTCTTAACGACATCTCAAATTCGCATTTAATACTTACTAAATATAATCTATCTATCTCACGATTAATAAATCTTCTTGCGCAAGTAACCTTCAAAATGGATAAGAATGACCTTTCGAGATCTTTGAAAGAACACCTTTCACATAAAGCATCCTCGGCGGAAACAACGAACCATTTTCAATCAGTTAACGACAGCAGCAGGTACGTATACATCTATGAGTGATGGAGCAGATAGCAGAAAGGGATATGGCAATGCTCCGAGTTCGGTGAGCAGGTCCGAACTAAAGTAAGAAAAAGTAAACAGCCCCGTCAGGTCAAGTGGCGTATAGGGAATATGGTGTTAGTGACCATAATTTTTACAGACCTTCGGCACATGATTTTGGGGTAATGTGGTCGGTATTACGCCTGTGCCACTTTATTTTCTCCCCCACCCCTTAACAAAAAAATCCTGTACCCATTTAAGCCTGGGTGAACCTGGAAGCCGTCGATGAGGATCTCTCTTGTCCTTTATAGTCCAGTTCACTAACCACTGAGCTATCGCGACTTCCGAACTAAAGACTAAAGAATAAATGTTCCACGACAATATTAATTTCGATGAAAGTAAATTGAAAGTCCAGGATTATTGATGCTTGCAGTATACTCTAATTAATATGAAACTCTTCACACAGCTTTGCAGCAGGAGGTAATCTGATCATCAGAAGTACACCCACGTGGAGCAAGAGTTTAGGCCCTTTATTTTCTTGACATTCTAGGGGCGTGGGCCAGCATGAGTCATGACTTTTGCTGCACTGAACCTGAAGGTTCACACTATAAGGGCCACATGCAAATTATACTTTGCAGCCCCGCTTTATATATATATATATTATAAGACTATACCAGATGCAAGACTAAATATAACCTTTTTTGTAGTAGAAACAATGGAAGACCCATTCTACGCTACAAAGACGCATGTAAACTTAACATGATGGCTTTTGATATGAGTAAAATAGACTAGAAAGCGCTTGGATTAGAAAGTGGCAGGGGCATACCAAGACTTACATAGACTAGTAACATCAAACGAAGAACAAGTCACCCTATGACAACCAACACTATCAAAGCAGGAGACAGAGCGGAATGGCGCTATATGGTAGCCAAACTTCGATGCGGAGACGGTTAACCGATGAACCGGAAATCAGGCAAACTCAGTTTGAGAAAAGTGCTGACTCTAGATGTGCATATAGGAACATAAGGCGACCTAAGACATTATCTTTACAGGGGCACGACTAAATCCATTCTCCGGTAACTGATATAATCAGATATATATATATATATATATATATATATATATATATATATAAAGTTAATTAATCATCATGTGCCATACTGGTTGGCGTAGGCGATCATGTCCTTCCACAAACTTATATCCACAGTGCATCATTTCAATTCTGTTGACTGTTTTAGCACGCCGGAACATTAAGCAATCTAGTAACTTCTCTTTTTCTCGTCCACGTTCTCTCTTTCTCTATTTTTTTCCCTTTCTTTTGCAACTTGTAAACTTTACTCTTCTCATGATGTGCCCGAAAATTGTCGATTGTTTCTTTCTAATGTTTTTTATGAGCTCCATTTATGTGTTGGTCTTTTTGAGAACGTCCTTGTTGGTCTCTTTACCTGTCCAGAGAACTTTCAACATTCTTCAGAGAAACTCCCCGTCTTTGTGGTCTCTGATATATATATATATATATATATATATATATATATATATATATTTATATATTCGTCTTGTGTATACTTGTTTGGGAGAGTCGGACGTCTGAAAGAAAAGAAGAAGCTGGAGAAATAGAAAGATAAAATAAAAATGTAAATGAGGCTAGTAAGAAAATGAACCAGAAGTGATAGAATATTGTTTACCAGATGCGACCACATAGTGGGCCTGCATTTGGTGGCTGATGCCCCATTATTCTGACGTATCGAGATCGTATGGTCATCATAGTCAGATTAAAATGCGGCCCATGCTTATGGAAGAGACCGTAGAGAGAGTCATTTCCGGTTTGGGCATCACGAATCTTCTAGTGTTCTTGACCTGAGCGAGCGATAGTAGGCCATGGAAGCATGACTAGAATCATGAAATAATTTAGTTATTTTTTTCCCTTTACCTTAATACAAAATTTACTAATTTTTTTGTTATATTTATATTGTTCTCATTTCGTTGTTAGATGGTTTTATTATATATTATTTTAAATATTTGTATACTAAGAATATTGAACTAAATTTAGTTAACTTAATGTTTCATTCATTCATTGAGTGCCTGCCGTCTAAGCCTCGAAGGTTGGCTACCATGGAGCGCCATTCCGCTCTATCTCTTGCTTTGATGGTGCAGATTGTCATAGGTTGACTTTCCATCTTTTGATGTCACTCGTCCATGTTAGTCTTGGTCTGCCTCTGTCTCTTTTACCTTGTATTTTTCCTTCCAATAGTACTTTTAGTAGGCTGTTGTGTCTTTTAATATGCCCCAAAAATATTTCATTTGTCTTGTTCTAATTGTGTTTATTAGTTCTCTTTTCATTTTTAGTTGTTTTAAAAAAATCATCGTTTGTTTTCTTTTCTTTTCTTTCCATCCAATTCTACCTATTCTTCTATAGATCCACATTTCAAAGGCTCCAAATTTATGTTCTGTTTTCTTGTCCAATGTCCATGTTTCTGCACCATACAGGAATACCAAGAAATTGTAACATTTTGTTATTCTTAGTTTTATTCCTGGTATTAATTATTTTGATGTTAGTAAACTTTTCATGGCATTAAAATTACTTTTTGCCATACTTATTCTTTGTTCTTTTTTTTCAATTTTACATTTTCCATCACTGGTTATTGTATGTAATTTAATGTTAAAAATGTATTTATATATATAAAAAAAAATTATCCTGCGCCAGGTTTCACTTATTCCAGACCATGGTTATAAAGACTGTACAATACAAACCTTGTTTTCAATCAATTAATAAACCCATTAAAATACAAGCCCTGTTTACAATCAATTAGTTAAAAAAAAAAGTAAAGTACCTCGTCACGCCAATTGGCATCTATGGAAATATGGTGTTAGTGACCCTATATTTTACAGACCTTCAGCACATGATTTTTGGGGTAATTTGGTCGGTATTACGCCCGTGCTGCTTTACTTTCCCAGAAAAAAATCCGGTACCCATTTAAGGCTGGGTGAACCCGGAAGCCGTCGGTTGGGATCGAACCCTACGCCTTGTCCTTTGTAGTCCAGTTCACAAACCACTGAGCTATCGTGGCTCCATTTTACAATCAATTAACAAAACCATTAATATATAAGCCCTGTTTACAATCAATTAATAAAGCTATTAATATACAAGTTTTGTTAGAAATATTTTTATACAAAATGTTGAATGACGTTTTTAGATGAACCATTTGTTGGGTGTTGACTGTAGAGCCTGGATACTCAGCTTGATAGCTAGAATTAAAAGATGAAGAAAGGACTATTCCAAATATTTCACTTGCTATTCACGGAATTTCAATTTTTTTCTAAAAAACGGAAAGGAAGGGCATAAGGCGATTGGTGGGGGAGAGCTGGAATAGTGGGTTTAACCTTTAACACAACTGTTTGTTTTCATCTAAAAGTGACATTTTAGTTCCTTTCTTAGAAATTGTAAAGCATTTAAGAAAGTAGATTACTGGACAGGGGAGAGCCACGATAGTTCAAGGATTAGTGGACTGGACAAGACGTCGGGTTCGATCCTGATCGACGTCTTCCAGGTTCACCCAGCCATAAATAGGTACCTGATTTTTTTTCTGGGAAAGTAAAGCGGCACGGTAATTTCTACGTCTGTAGAAATTATTGTCACTAACACCATATACACCACTTGTTGTGGCGGGGCACTTTACATTGTACTTTTACTGCGGATAGAAGATTGTGGAAGGACATGATCGCCTACGCCAACCGGTATGGCACTTGATGATGATGATGATGATGATGATGATGATGATGATGATGAAGGAGAAATGGAGAATGGCAGACAAAATGTTGGATTAATGAAATGCCACGACGATAAGATTATCAAACAAATTAGGGAAAGTTAGTTGAGATTAGTGTGGCGTACATGAAGAAGAGACATTACCTCAAAAATCCTGTGCCGAAGGTCTGTCTAATTGATGGTCACTAACACCATATTCCCTATACGCCACTTGACGTGACGGGGGTACTTTACTTACATGGAGAAGAGGTGTGATGGAATAGTTAATAACAACAGTGAAAATGGAAGGCCAGAGAGATAGTGGTAGACAGAGAGAATATATGCTGGACTATTTGACGGCGTGGCACGGGTAATGATCAACAGTAGAACTATTTGGACATCACACAAGTTTGGGAATTACGGAGGAACATTAAACGCCTCTCTGCATGGACGAAAAGTTAATGAAGACATCATAATGAGCATCACACGGAGACACTCATCATAGACACATTAATTCCATTTTCTTTCGACATGACACTATATAGAGATTTAAGAGAGTAAATAAGGCAAAGTGAAAATATTTTCTTTCATAATTGCTGCTTGCTCATTACTTTTCATACTACTTCTATTTTATATCGTTGCCACCCTCTTGCCATATTAACGTGCTCTGATATATGTTGCTCTGTTCTTTCTTGATATTACTCCTTCAGTTATATTGTTGTCTTCCTCGCTACCATTTGCCTTTTACATGCTTTGTTTTCTAGAATGCTAAATTCAACATAGACACACTTTCTACTCTGAGTGTCACGGCAGTCAATGTTTATGTCTGGTATAAATGTTCACTAAGGATTCTGGGATTTCCAGATTGGAGATACATCAGGCGGGTTTGTTTTCACAGTTACAGACAGTGCGACCCGTTGTTTGAATATTTTAGCAGAGATCAAATTGTCGAGGACGTCAATACGTGAGCGACTAGGATGTGGTGGCAGGTTATTCTGCGAACGCTGAGAGCTTGTCAATGACATCTACAGCCCTACTGCGATGCCATGCTGTGAGGTGTTGAGGAAGGAAAGTAGGTCAGGCTGATATTTTTTATCTCTTTATCAGCAGGTAAACGATGTTTTCGATTTTCTGTTTTGTTCATCGAAAAAGTTTCACTGCAGTCGGAAATTCCCCATATCCGCTCCACTCATGTCACAGTTCACGTAAAAGCGCGGTGCTAAATTGTGTTGACAAGGTCTACTACCGTGCAGCCCTACTCAGCGCATCGACGACGATTCCAAACGACTTCCAATCGAATAGAGAGTGCACAGTCACTTCCTTACTCCGCTATCCTCGTAAACACCACATTTCAGACAAACAAAGTAACCGAAACGGTTTTAGCGAAAGCGTTAGTTTTTTATAAAAGGCGGGCGACATGCAGCCATTTTGATTTTTCATTGTCGGTTGGCGACCGTTAGCAAGGCCGAACTTCAGTGAGAGCCAAGACGGCTGCATGGGTGACGATTTCAAACGACATCACTGAAAAGAGAGTGTCCACAGTCACCTCCAATTCATTCGCATAAGTCGGGAAAAAAAGCACACAGAAACCAGTCAATCTACCAACAGCAAAACATTGGTTTAGTTTTGGCAATCTCGGAAAGGGGCTTGCGGTAATGACCGCCATCTTTCCTTGATGGTTCTAGAAAGATCAATTCTGTGAGAAATGAGGATGCTACCGTCGAACTGAGAGCCTTAGTGGTGCGGTTATCAGGGCACTGGCTTGACGATAAAGTAAATGTAGGCTCACTCCAAACGTAACGCTTCTCATTGTTTAAAAAAAGTAGGCTCATTCCAAACGTAACGCTTCTCATTGTTTAAAAAAAAGTAGGCTCATTCCAAACGTAACGCTTCTCATTGTTTAAAAAAAAGTAGGCTCATTCCAAACGTAACGCTTCTCATTGTTTAAAAAAAAAGTAGGCTCATTCCAAACGTAACGCTTCTCATTGTTTAAAAAAAAGTAGGCTCATTCCAAACGTAACGCTTCTCATTGTTTAAAAAAAAGTAGGCTCATTCCAAACGTAACGCTTCTCATTGTTAAAAAAAAAGTAGGCTCATTCCAAACGTAACGCTTCTCATTGTTTAAAAAAAACAGTAGGCTCACTCCAAACGTAACGCTTCTCATTGTTAAAAAAAAAAAAAACATCGTACCTCGATCTTTAGACTTGATAAAATAATAATAAAGATAACAAACACTGACTCCCTCACTTTCAAATGTAGTAACCAAATACGGTGATACATGACTTCACACAAGTTTTATATTGCTGACCACTTTCAGTTGTTGAATAAAAACATTATCATCAGCGAGCATCACATTTGTAATATTTTGTATGAAAAAAAAGTTGAATAAGTAGGAGCAGAAAAAGGTCTTTCTCCGCAGAAGATTTACAAACAAACTGTAGTTACTACAAAAAAGACAATTTTTACTTGAAAATATAACTCTAACTGTCAAGCGATTTTTCTTTAGTCCATTATTCCTTGTTAATCGTTAATGCCATCAGCACAATATGAAATGTAGACAAATATAAAATCATGAACATAAGTAGAAGACCAAAAAACATGAACATCTCAATAGACAATTACAAATTAAAGCAAGTACAAGAATTCAAATATTTAGGTAGCGTTTTTACAGATGATGGAAGGCTTAACAGAGAGATTGAAGAAAGTTTTCAAAGTGATGACAAAGTTAGAGATGATGGAAGACGTAACAGAGAGATTGAAGCAAGAATTCAAAGTGTTAACAAAGTTAGAGAGAATGGAAGACGTAACAGAGAGATTGAAGCAAGAATTCAAAGTGTTAACAAAGTTACAGAGGATGGAAGGCGTAACAGAGAGATTGAAGCAAGAATTCAAAGTGTTAACAAAGTTAGAGAGAATGGAAGACGTAACAGAGAGATTGAAGCAAGAATTCAAAGTGTTAACAAAGTTACAGAGAATGGAGGGCGTAACAGAGAGATTGAAGCAAGAATTCAAAGTGTTGACAAAGTTACAGAGAATGGAGGACTTAACAGAGAGATTGAAGCAAGAATTCGAAGTGTTAACAAAGTTAGAGAGAATGGAAGACGTAACAGAGAGATTGAAGCAAGAATTCAAAGTGTTGACAAAGTTACAGAGAATGGAGGGCGTAACAGAGAGATTGAAGCAAGAATTCAAAGTGTTAACAAAGTTACAGAGAATGGAAGACGTAACAGAGAGATTGAAGCAGAATTCAAAGTGTTAACAAAGTTACAGAGAATGGAGGACTTAACAGAGAGATTGAAGCAAGAATTCGAAGTGTTAACAAAGTTACAGAGAATGGAAGACGTAACAGAGAGATTGAAGCAAGAATTCAAAGTGTTAACAAAGTTACAGAGAATGGAAGACGTAACAGAGAGATTGAAGCAAGAATTCAAAGTGTTGACAAAGTTAGAGATGATGGAAGACGTAACAAAAAGATTGAAACAAGAATTCAAAGTGTTGACAAAGTTAGAGATGATGGAAGACGTAACAAAAAGATTGAAACAAGAATTCAAAGTGTTGACAAAGTTAGAGATGATGGAAGACGTAACAAAAAGATTGAAACAAGAATTCAAAGTGCTGACAAAGTTACAGACCAAATGTCATCAATTTTAAAGCTTCCTGCTATCTCAATGGAAACAAAAAAGAACTTGATCAACTCTATCTTCATCCCAACTCTTTGCTACCAATGTTAAACATGGACACTGACTAAAGATCAAGACAGAAAACTGACAACACATGAAATGAGATACCTCAGAAAAGCTGTGAACAAAACAAGAAGAGATCATGCCAAGAACGATGAAATCAGAAACACCATTGGAATTCTACCAATCATCGAATACATAGAGAGACAAAAGATGAACGTGGTTTCAATATTTAATGTTCATGAATCCCTCAGCACCAGCGCCAAGAGCTTATAACAACAAAATGGAATAAGCAAGATATATGTTAAGCCTTAGGTTAGGTTAGTTAAACTATTTTCGAATGTTTTGTGCATTAAGTGTAGTTGTTTTGTGCCGAACATACTGTGTAAGCCTTAGAGGCAATGCAGCAGGAGGTTGACGCCTGGGAGTCATGACCCATGCGGGCCCACCTCCCCTGGAGTGTCAAGAATTAAAGGGCCGAAACACTTGCTCGTCGGTGTGTCTTCTGATGATCAGACTACCTCCTGTTGCGAAGCTCAGTACAAAGAGTTTCCTACAGCTATAGAGGTAGACCAAGAAGAAGACGGATTGCGGGAACTCCACATCCACGTTCAAGATTTCAACCCGGACCGTTCTTATCAGTAAGCACGTGTACTAACCACCCTGTTACCGGAGCTCACTATCCAAGTGAAAGACATGTTAATGCAGCGCCCTCTGCGATGAACACGATGCTACTTCTCCAGCAGGACTCGACAAATCAAGAAAACCACTGTAGCCCACAAAATCACCTTCCTGGGTCCAGGAATCAACGTCCCGCATCGACTCAATGCATTAAGGCCATCAATCTTATGAGTAGCTGTTACAATTTCTCTCAAGGAATTTGCGCGTTATCGCACGCTTCTTTCATCAAGTTGAATCAATATCTCATATAACGATCGATGTCTTTTTGTTTACCAACTACATAATTTGTATTTGTTAATTCAATCAATATCTATGACAATGATTCCTGTCTTTTTGTTTGCTAATTACACTCTTTGTATTTGTTAATTCAATCAATATCTATGACAATGATTCCTGTCTTTTTGTTTGCTAATTACACTCTTTGTATTTGTTAATTCAATCAATATCTATGACAATGATTCCTGTCTTTTTGTTTGCTAATTACACTCTTTGTATTTGTTAATTCAATCAATATCTATGACAATGATTCCTGTCTTTTTGTTTGCTAATTACACTCTTTGTATTTGTTAATTCAATCAATATCTATGACAATGAGTCCTGTCTTTTTGTTTGCTAATTACACTCTTTGTATCTGTTAGTCCGTCATACGAGTATGATCCACAGATTTTCTCTCAGACAAAACAAACATGGTCAGATAATGGAAGACATTTTGTGCTCAAAAAACATTTACAAACATGTGCACAAAATATGTTGGATAAATAATTTCAAAAATGTGCACATAATATGCTGAATAAATAATTTCAAATATGTGCATAAACTATGCTGGCTAAATCATTTCAAATTTGTGCACAAAATATGTTGGATAAATAATTTCAAATATGTGCACAAAATATATTGGATAAATAATTTCAAATATGTGCACAAAATATATTCGATAAATAATTTCAAACATGTGCACAAAAAATGTTGGATAAATAATTTCAAACATGTGCACACAATATGTTGGATAAATAATTTCAAATATGTGCACAAAATATGTTGGATAAATAGTTTCAAACATGTGCACAAAATCAGTTGAATAAATAATTTGAAATATGCGCGCCAAATTTGCCAACAATCAATTTAAAATGTGTCCACAATGTCTGAAAGACAAACAATTTCAAAAACCAACATAAAATTTTGTCAATAAGAAGATGTGAAATTACTCATACAAAAACGTGCCTTCACCTGTCATAAAATCAACCGAAGTAAAGTCTGAAAACATTTGAAAAGATTTATCCAATTGTTGCGGTTAAAAAGCAGCCTAAGACATTGGCAACACGACATAAAAATAATGACAAAGAACAGTAAAAAAAAAGGCACTGTAAAAGTAAGGTCTAAATATCAATTCTAAAAAATCAAAATAAAAAAGTGATATGGTGACAGCTTTACGTGGTAATGGATTTCTTGAGTATTTAGCATATTATCGTCACGTAGTTGGATTTCTTTACATATCCTTATATATATGTTTTGTGTTGTTGTTTGTTGTTACAGCTGAAGGCCTACTTGGCCGAAACGTCGATATTTGTTTTGTCCATTACCATGTAAAGCTGCCACCATACCACTTTTTTCTTTTCTTTTCTTTTAGAATTGCTATTACCATCAACTTTACAACAGCTTCGCATCTCTATGCATCTTGAGGTCTTTATTTCTTTACTAAGGTCTAAATATATTGATTTTTAAAAAATCTAAAATACTAACAAACGTGTTAAAATTAAAACAGTAAGAGCTTACATAACAAAGCACATTCTAAATGTACTGTTTAAAAGTCAGTAAAAATCTTGCACTGAGCTATCGCGGCTCCCTACATAACAAAGCACAATCTAAATGTACTGTTTAAAAGTCAGTAAAAATCTTGCACTGAGCTATCTAAAACACTGACAAAACAAATACTGATTAAGAAACGTCATTACAACACAAGAAAAGAAATGGCTAAAACACTAGCTTTTTATTGAGACGAGTTCTGTAAACATCACGAAACCATGGAATTTCCTGCCTGGTCTATAGTGACCGATATCTTGACCACCAATCACAGTAAATGAACTAGTGGACATTCTGTGAAGTGCAGGATATTGGACCCCTGTGTTCAAGTTCCAATGATACTATCCCTGTGATGTGTGCTTTAATTAGGAACTTTCCCTGGACGGAGTCAATTTTGTAGGTTGGTGTAGAAACTGAATTCATCTAAATCTGATGTCAGCGGTCTAGTCTGAGTCTGGTCTGAGTATAATCTGAGTCTAGTCTGAGTCTAGTATCCATCTCAGCACCAAGCTTAGAATTTATAAATTAAATGTGCGATCCATACTCTTATTTGGGAGCCGCGATAGCTCAGTGGTTAGTGAACTGGACTACAAATTACAAGAAGTAGGGTTCGATCCCAACCGACGGCTTTCGGGTTCACCCAGCCTTTAATGGGTACCGGATTATTTTCTGGGAATGTTAAGCGGCACTGGCGTAATACGGACCGCATTACCCCAAAAATCATGAGCCGAAGGTCTGTACAATTTATGGTCACTAACACCATATTCTCTATACGCCACTTGGCGTGACGGGGGTACTTTACATTAAAAAAAATTATACTCTTATTTGTAGCAGAAATATGGAGAATGAACCATAAGATTGAAAGATACGAGTTAGAGGATTTGAAGGTTGCTGTTTCAAGATTGTGAACATCCGTTGAGATCAACACATCACCAACAAAGAAGGTGCCAGAAGATCAACCATTAACATCTTTTATAAAGTGAAAAAAAAAGACTTTAGAAATGGCTAGGCCATGTTCTACGAATGAAAATATCCAGACGACCACACCTAGCATTATCATGGACGCCACCTGGTAAAGAAAGAACAGACCATTGAGAACATGGCGACGAACCATACATGATGAAATGATAGATGTTTACAGGTCATGGCGAGAGTTGTACATGCTTTCCTCCAGGCCGCATTGAGTGAAGATCTCTAGTCAGTGCCCTATGCTCCAGACCGGATTGAGTGAAGATCTCTTGTGAGTGCCCTATGCTCCAGACCGGATTGAGTGAAGATCTCTAGTCAGTGCCCTATGCTCCAGACCGGATTGAGTGAAGATCTCTTGTCAGTGCCCTATGCTCCAGACCGGATTGAGTGAAGATCTCTTGTGAGTGCCCTATGCTCTGATCGGATTGAGTGGAGATCTCTTGTGAGTGCCCTATGCTCTGATCGGATTGAGTGGAGATCTCTTGTAAGTGCCCTATGCTCTGATCGGATTGAGTGGAGATCTCTTATGAGTTCCCTATGCTCCAAACAGGATTGAGTGAAGATCTCTTGTGGGTGCCCTATGCTCCAGACAGGATTGAGTGGAGATCTCTTGTGGGTGCCCTATGCTCCAGACCGGATTGAGTGAATATCTCTTGTGAGTGCCCTATGCTCTGATCGGATTGAGTGGAGATCTCTTGTGAGTGCCCTATGCTCCAGACCGGATTGAGTGGAGATCTCTTGTGAGTGCCCTATGCTCCAGACCGGATTGAGTGGAGATCTCTTATGGGTGCCCTATGCTCTGATCGGATTGAGTGGAGATCTCTTGTGAGTGCTATATGCTCTGATCGGATTGAGTGGAGATCTCTTGTGAGTGCTATATGCTCTAATCGGGTTGAGTGGAGATCTCTTGTGAGTGCCCTATGCTCCAGACAGGATTGAGTGAAGATCTCTGATGGGTGCCCTATGCTCTGATCGGATTGAGTGGAGATCTCTTGTGAGTGCCCTATGCTCCAGACAGGATTGAGGGAAGATCTCTTGTGGGTGTCCTATGCTCCAGGCAGGATTGAGTGAAGATCTCTTGTGGGTGCCCTATGCTCCAAACAGGATTTAGTGAAGATCTCTTGTGGGTGTCCTATGCTCCAGGCAGGATTGAGTGGAGATGTCTTGTGGGTGTCCTATGCTCCAGGCAGGATTGAGTGGAGATCTCTTGTGGGTGTCCTATGCTCCAAACAGGATTGAGTGAAGATCTCTTGTGAGTGCCCTATGCTCCAAACAGGATTGAGTGAAGATCTCTTGTGGGTGTCCTATGCTCCAAACAGGATTGAGTGAAGATCTCTTGTGGGTGTCCTATGCTCCAGACCGGATTTAGTGAAGATCTCATGTGAGTGCCCTATGCTCCAAACAGGATTTAGTGGAGATCTCTTGTGTGTGTCCTATGCTCCAAACAGGATTGAGTGAAGATCTCTTGTGAGTACCCTATGCTCCAGACAGGATTGAGTGAAGATCTCTTGTGAGTGTCCTATGCTCCAGACCGGATTGAGTGAAGATCTCTTGTCAGTGCCCTATGCTCCAGACAGGATTGAGTGAAGATCTCTTGTGAGTGTCCTATGCTCCAGGCAGGATTGAGTGATGATCTCTTGTGGGTGTCCTATGCTCCAGGTAGGATTGAGTGGAGATCTCTTGTGAGTGCCCTATGCTCCAGACCGGATTGAGTGGAGATTTCTTGTGGGTGCCCTATGCTCCGACTGGAGCTCAGAGGATTAAGAAGTAGAAGAGACTAGTCGTAGAAACTATGTTTTATGGGTTTCTGGGACATATGACATAATATTTGACGTAGCGTTAGGGGGACATATGACATAATAGTTGACGTAGCGTTAAGAAAATAAGTGATAACATAAGCTGTTAGATGAAAATTAAATATACAAATACAATTGCAAATGGGAAGATAACATGCATTTTCATAAAATTAATTTGGTGCTTAATATTAAATTTTAAAAACAATCCATCTTGTGTTAAGCATACCAGCAAATGGGAGATTTCGGTGCCAAGAGAACAGAAATAATAATATGAAGAATAAATTAATAGAGAACTTTGATTAAAAAAAAACATCGCATTCTTGTCAAACCTAAAAGTGTGATCGTCCCCATGTAATTGATGGTTGAACGTGTTTGTATCGAATTCTTGTAAACATTCACAAGCTTGTGCTAATGTAGGCGCTTTTAAATTAACTCCAGCATTCCCACTGTTCAGCTTTGAAAGGGATCGAAGATGAGCCAGGCATGGACAGATAGTCAAATGTGGCCCATACCTACCTGCTGGCATTAGGGTGAGAGAGCCATATCGACAAAAGTCCTACTCAAATTCGTAACTCTTTCAAATGGGCTTTCAAAGCAGGCTATCTTAGTATCGTTAAATGGATACTAAGGATACATTTCATACAAGGTCATTTGAATACATGAGAACAATGTTAACCTCAGATGGTAGATGTACGACAGAGGCGAGATGCAGAATTGCTCAGGCAAAAGCAGCTTTCCAAAAAATGAGGAAGATACTTTGTAATCCATTTTTAACAAAAGAAACAAGAAAAAAGAGTTCTTAAATGTTATGTGGAACCAGCGTTAACATATGGAAGTGAATCATGTACATTAGGACAACAGACAAGATAATCACCGGAGGCTGTAGAAATGTGGTTTTATGTTGAATCCCAGGAATGTTGAGAATACCATGGACAGCTAAGAAGAGTAATGAAATTTAAAAGAGGCCAAAGCAAAATAGGGAACTAATTTTCAATATTAGGAAGAAATAATCATATAATTTGTGGCCATGTAATGAGAAGAGAACGGCTGGAATATATTGCATTAACTGGAAAAATTGAGGGACGAAGAGATAGAAGGAAGCAATGAGAAAAGATACCAGACAGCTTAAGAGAATGGCTTGGCAGAAGGTCAACAACAGAAATAATAAATAACTGCCGAGATCGAAAGTTGTGGAGAGACATGATCACCTACGCCAGCAGACATGGCCCTTGATGATGATGATAGCATAGAACGAAGAGACCAACTTTGTTACACAGTTGTATAGTGGCGTGTTTAGTCAAAGTACGAGAAATATCCAAGTTTGTTGCCATACACATTGTCAAAGTACGAGAAATATCCAAGTTTGTTGCCATACACATTGTCAAAGTACGAGAAATATCCAAGTTTGTTGCCATACACATTGTAGCCAATATGTTTTTTTTCCCGAGAAAACAACAGCAAAGAAGATGAATATATTAGTGGCAATAGCAGCATCAGAGCCGCGATAGCTCAGTGGTTAGTGAACTGGACTACAAAGGACAAGAGGTAGGGTTAGATCCCACCCGACGGTTTCCGGGTTCACCCAGTCTTAAATGGGTACCGGATTTTTTTTCTGGGAATGTAAAGCGGCACAGGCGTAAATACCGACCACATTACCCACCAAAAAAAAAAAAATCGTGTGCTGAATGTTTGTAAAATGTATAGTCACTAATACCATATTCCCTATACGCCACTTGGCGTGACGGGGGCTCTTTACTTTTACAACTAATAGCAGCATCAGTAGTAGTAAAAGTGATCAGTGGTATTAGCAATAGTAGTAGTGGTGGCAGTAGTAGTGGTAGTGGTAGACGTAGTGGTAGAGGTATTAGTATTAGTGTAATAGTAGATTGAAAATGGGGGAATAAAAGGATGTAAAATATAAAAGCAATGGGGAAAATGAAAAAAAAATATATAAATAAAATGGAGGAAGGATTGGAGATATCAAAGAATAAGTTCAAGAGAAAAAAAAAAGAATATGTAGTGGTAAAAGGAGGAGAAGTGTGGAAAAGTAAAAGAAATGTTGAAAAGGAATATGAAGAAGAAAAGGAACATAAAGAAGAGAAGGATATGAAGAAGAAACGAAAAATGAAGAAGAAAAAACATGAAAAAGACAGAAGTATCAAGAGGAAAAGGAACATGAAGAAGAAAAGTAACATCAAGAAGGAAGGGAAAATGAAGATGAAGAAATTAGGCTGAGAAGAGAGAAGAGACGGAAATGGAAAGGAAATAATGAGAAGGAGGAGAAGTAGAAAACGAGAAGAAAGAAAGAAAGAGAAAAAAGAAAGAAAGAAAGAAAGAAAGAAAAAAGAAAGAAAGAAAGAAAAAAAAGAAAGAAAGTCTAAATATCTGGAAAACCAATGAAGAAAGAACAGATAATAAAATAGATGCATTCGGAAACCAATTTCCAAGAAAAAACTCATGTGTACATAATTGAATGAACTCATGACTGGCCAAGAAATACAAGAAAAGACTGCTCTGCCACATAAAATTTCCTATCCCACTATGTGGTAAACACATAGGCCTTGAGAAGATGTAGGAATTATTGTTTACTTTTGTTGGCAATAATATAGTTTACTCTTATCTGTTTTTATATTCTCGAAATATTCTTTGTGCTCAATTTGAACACATAAATATATAATCGGTATCCGATACGATAAAGCTCTCGTAAAAGAACACAGCATACAATATGTCCAATCAATATAATTAATATAAATATAATATAATAATAAAATGTAATATTATATAATAAATCGAATATAAATTGTGTTGACGAATCAGGGAAACAGGTATGTTTACAACATTCAGAAAAAATTCACAAATAATCAATAACAGCAAAAAACACAAAGAATAAAAGACAGCCCAAAGAAGGATTGAACCCTTAGTTCTCGCTACAGCGCCTTGCCGCGTGAATCTTGCGTTATAGTACACTACTAACTAAAACACTAAGTAAATAAATTGTAGATAAATTATGTTGACTCTATTTCTTCTTTTCTTCCTCATTAGCCTTTCGACGTCGAGGGAAGATATACTTTGCCGTCTTTTGCTCTTCTGTTTGCCTCTGCTGCTGTTATATTCCCTGTTTCTAATATTCCGTCAATCCATATTCGTGGTCGACCCTTGGGTCTGGTGTTCTCGCATCGTCTATTGAAGCTCGTTGAGTTTTGTTTTAATTTTTCCTCCTTATCACGTGCCCAAACCATTTTATCTGTTGTTTTTTTTATTTATTCTACGGCGGATGTTATTCCTAGCTTTTTTCTCAGTTCTTCATTTCTGATCTTATCTTTCATGCTTTTTCCTGTCATTCATCTAACACATTTCATCTCGGTAATGATTATTGTTCTAATTATTCTTGCATCTAGGGTTCAGGACAATATTTGTAGCACAACGTTGGGAAGAAGATTGAATTGTAGTGTCCGTTTTGTGTCGACTCACCGAATCTAACTACGATAAACCATGCTTGTTCCACTAAAGAACCAGCGATAAAACCCGAGAGATATTAACCAGAAATGATTCGTTACCTTCCTACCTTGTCCATGCAAGTGGCAGCTGTTCAAGAATTCTATGTAAATAAACAAAACACTCGAACATACTTTCAGAAGCAGGGTATATAAAAGACAGCTCAGTTAAAGCTCGTAGAGAACAGTCTCAGGTGAATAGACTAAGTGATGACTGGTTGTTGCTGCTGTAGCACGGTTACAGCTGTTGTTGAATGAATTGACTACACACAGTTATAGTTATTCGAAGGCCCCGGTATCACTGTCAACAAATGAAAATCTATAATTGCTCAACCACCCGTGTCAGTGAAATATCCGAATTAACATCTCATCGAATATCCAAACATCGAAAGGCAGCTGCAGTCCCTATTATGGAAACAACACAGCAAACGTCAAAAGACATAAGGCGTATCAGCACCGAAAGTGAACGCAGCTGAATTGTCCTTCATCATACGATATCACCATCTATTGTAAGCAATCTGAATATAGAAACACCAACGGATGAAAAGCACAGGTCACAGGATGCACAGAGAACTAAACTCAGTAGCTGCGGCATGAAGTTGGGCTTGGAATATGAGGAAACTGCAACAAGAAACAATTTTCAGACATTGCCTCAACAGTTCCTGTTCACATATTGTATAATATAAACTCGATCAAATATCCTGTGTAAATAAAGATTGCTTCGTTATCTCAGTGTCATCAAATATTGTGCAGAAGTTACACTCACCACAGTTGGTGTGAAAGAATCTGTCACTAGCCAGATTTCCCACAGAACGCTGCATTCACCACAGCCCGTCTAGACGAATTTCTACCATTTGCCAGATTTCCCAAAGAACGCTGCTTTCACCACAGCCCCTCTGAAAGAATTTCTACCATTAGCCAGATTTCCCAAAGAACGCTGCTTTCACCACAGCCCCTCTGAAAGAATTTCTACCATTAGCCAGATTTCCCAAAGAACGCTGCTTTCACCACAGCCCCTCTGAAAGAATTTCTACCATTAGCCAGATTTTCCAAAGAACGCTGCTTTCACCACAGCCCCTCTGAAAGAATTTCTACCATTAGCCAGATTTCCCACAGAATGCTGCATTCTCCACAGCCCGTCTACACGAATTTCTACCATTAGCCAGATTTCCCACAGAATGCTGCAGTCATCACAGCCTGTCTGAAAGAATTTCTGCCTTTAACCAGATTTCCCACAAAATGCTGCATTCATCACAGCCCGTCTGAAAGAATTTCTGCCTTTAACCAGATTTCCCACAAAATGCTGCATTCATCACAGCCCGTCTGAAAGAATTTCTGCCTTTAACCAGATTTCCCACAAAATGCTGCAGTCATCACAGCCCGTCTGAAAGAATTTATGCCTTTAATCAGATTTCCCACAAAATGCTGCATTCATCACAGCCCGTCTGAAAGAATTTCTGCCTTTAACCAGATTTCCCACAAAATGCTGCAGTCATCACAGCCCGTCTGAAAGAATTTATACCTTTAACCAGATTTCCCACAAAATGCTGCATTCATCACAGCCCGTCTGAAAGAATTTCTGCCTTTAACCAGATTTCCCACAAAATGCTGCAGTCATCACAGCCCGTCTGAAAGAATTTCTGCCTTTAACCAGATTTCCCACAAAATGCTGCATTCATCACAGCCCGTCTGAAAGAATTTCAGCCTTTAGCCAGATTTCCCACAGAATGCTGCATTCGCCACAGTCAGTCTGAAAGAATCTTTCTATCCAGAACTCCAACTTCTTCTGTTGTTATCTTCAAGGTCTCTTTGTTGTTTTGAAATCACTTTCTACTTGGTCTGCCACTTTTCTCGTTTTCCTGCAATTATGTTTTCTATTATTGTTCTCTCTGGCCGCATCTATCTTTTTGACGTGGCTACATTCTTTTAATTTCCTCTGTAGAATTATGTTTATATTTCTTTCTTATGTTTAGATCGTGTAATATGTCTTTATTGTATTTTTTTTTTTTTTACAATATCTTAGGTATCCTAATGATTTTTATGTAGTAAAAAGTATAGTACCCCTGTCACGCCAAATGGCGTATAGGGATTATGGTGTTAGTGACCATAAATTTTACAGACCTTCAGCACATGATTTTTGGGGTAATGTGGTCGGTATTACGGCCATGCCGCTTTACTTTCCCAGAAAAAAAATATCCGGTACCCATTAAAGGCTGGGTGAACCGGAGCCGTTGGTTGAGATCGAACTCTACCTCCTATCCTTTCTAGTCCACTTCTCTAACCACTGAGCTATTGAGGCTTCCATTTGTCTGTGGGAGAAATGACAAAAATTGGTATGGTTAAAGCTTTACGTCATTGATGGACACACATCTAAACGACGTTTCGGCTCAACAGGCCTTCAGCAGGAACAAATAAACAACATACACACACGGATGTGTAAGTAAATAAAACAAGTCCTACAATGCTAACTAATAATGAAGCATCCACAACAAAATAATTTAGAGCTAGTACGAGAAGCAGGAAAAAAATGTCTTCCCCCTTATCGAGGCCAGAATAAAAACACTACAGCTTCGCATGTTTATGCATTTATTTGCATTTCTTTGAGTTGACCCTGATTTTTCTGTAACATTTTTCTTCGAATGAATCAATTTTTTTCTTTGTTTGCGAAAGTGTCCATGATTCAGATCTATATGTTGTCTTTGGAAAGATACATGCCCTGAATAATTTTAATTATACTTCTTTACTGGTATTGTGCCGTGTGTTCTTTATGACATTTAGAAAAATAGTAAAAAAAAAATAAATAAATAAATAAATAACACAACGTAAATATACATGTTACACAACACCAGGTGATATATTATCTCATGTAAATAAAATACTGATAACTTTTTATGTGCTTAAGTAATGAAAATGTAATTGATCAACCTGCAAACAAGTTCCAGCGAATGAATTATCGGAGTGCAGCCGTGGTTTATTTAGCGAAGAAAATGAATAGTTAGAAACTGACAAAAATGTTTAGATACTGAGTTATGGAAGGAAACAAAGTTTAGTTAATGCAGAACAGTTCTGTGTGTGAATGTCTCCAACATCCCTCTCCACCTACTTTTTTTTTTACACACCCCCAAACCATAAAAAAAGTGAAAAAGAAAAATAATATCAATGTTGAGAGTGAAATGATACTATCACTGTGGTAATAATTCATCATCATCATTGAGTGCCGTCTCCACATCGAAGGTTGGCTACCATGGAGAGCCATTCCGCTCTGTCACTTGCTTTGATGGTACAGTTTGTCATAGGCTGGCTTGTCTATCGTTTGATGTTACTCGTCCACGTTAGTCTTGGCCTGCCTCTTTTACCTTGCATTTTCCATTCCAAGATTACTTTTAGTAGGCTGCTGTGTCTAACAACATGCCCCCCCCCCCAAAAAAAAAAAAAAATCCTATTTGTCTTGTTTGAATTGTGTTTAGTAGTTGTCTTTTCAGTTTTTGTTGCTTTAAGACTTCATCGTTTGTTTTTTTTTCTTTCCATCCAATTCACAACTCTGTTTCAGATATTGCAGTTTCAAAATTGAATTTATTATAGTGTTTTCGCCGATTAATTGTTTGTACATTTATAAGTGTATTTCATGTGGAATGACCTCTCACGTCCTTTATTTGTTTCCCCCTTTTTGCACTTTCTTCTATTGACATTCTCTTTTCACACAATTTGAATAACTACAACATTGAGTAGACCATGCAAATATGTTCTCCTAGCTAATCCCTGATTTTGTCTTCCACATTGCACACATGTTAGTTGTTCGCGTTGTACTGTGCGTTGCATCCTACGGTACAATTCATCCGTTTATAATATGTATATAGTAATAAAGTAAAGAGTCCCCGTCACGCCAAGTGGCGAATAGAGAATATGGTGTTAGTGACCATAAATTTTATAGGCTCATGATTTTTGGGGTAATATAGTATGTATATTCTTGGAACTTGGAACTTCGTTAACCTCAGACGCAAGATGTACAAAAGAGGTGAGATGCAGAATGGCTCAGGCAAAAGCAGCTTTCAAAAAAATGAGGAAGATAATATGCAATCCATTTGTGACAATAGAAACAAGAAAAAAGAGTTCTTAAACGTTACATAGAGCCAGTCTTAACATATGGATGCGAATCATGGACAATAGGAAGAGATAGAGGGAAGCAAAGAGAAAAAATAACAGACAGCTTAAGAGAATGGCTTGGCAGAAGGTCAACAACAGAAATGATAAATACCTGCCGAGATCGAAAATTGTGGAGCGACATGATAACCTATGCTAGAAGGCCCGGTACTTGATGATGATGATTCTTGGAACTATTTCTCAAGTCCTTGATATTTATCTCGCGCATGCAGGACAAGTTCATGACTAATTCAGAGATAAGAGAAATGGCTATACAATCAACGATCTAATCCACCACTAGATAGAGAAGATGGACGCGTGATGATAATAGACAAGAGAACTTCAAGACATACTCTTCTATGGGAAACATCAGAATACAGACAAAAGAAAGACCTAGAGAGAAACTAAAAAGTACACTTATAAGAGAAGCAAATTGGCAGGCATAGACTCATTAGATAAGATCGAATCATAGCCAATATTGCCAATAATAGAGACAGATGGCGACAAATTTAACGAGCCCTATGCGACGTCTGGGAGCCGCGATAGCTCAGTGGTTAGTGAACTGGACTACCACGGACAAGGGGTAGGGTTCGATCCCAACCGACGGCTTCCGGGTTCACCCAGCCTTAAATGGGTACCGGATTTTTTTCTGGGAAAGTAAAGCAGCACGGGCGTAATACTGACCACATTACCCCAAAAATCATGTGCTGAAGGTCTGTAAAATATAGGGTCACTAACACCATATTTCCCTATACACCACTTGGCGTGAGGGGGGTACTTTACTTTTACTATGCGACGTCTAGCGGCGCAGGAAGCTTCAAGGTCAAGGCAAGCACTACTTGCATTCAGAATTATCTTCCCTTGAGTAACACATTCAAGGACAACGAGTATCTAATATCCGGGAATCTCTGTATCGACTTTATTTCTTGTTCTTAGAGGATCATCCCAATCTAACGAGTGTTTCACATCCAGGTATCTCTGTAGTATATTCGCTTTCATTTTTAAGTGGATTGTCCCAAACTAACGAACATTTACAATTGGGGTATCTTTGTATCGATGTTATTTTTGCTAGCTCCATTATCCTAGACTGTCGAGTATAATTGTTATCAAGATTTCTGTGTGTCGACTTTATTCTTAGGTCGGTTGGATTATCCCAAAACACTAACAAGCTTCTCTCGCGTTCATGTTTGCACATTTCTCTCAGGCCTTTACATGTTCTTCCTGGGTATAGTTTTAATTAGGGATTTTATCATATTTGTTTTGTTGATAACTTTATTGAAGTTTGCGAAATAGAATGTAGTTTTTGTACAATCAGTTTTTGAAGAGTAATGGGAGAATAGTTGGAGTTTTTTATTTTTATTTTTTGCGTTCGCAACTTTTACCTCTGACGAAGTCCCTAGAGACAAGGAACTGAATTTGGGGTGTTTATCAGTGTATCCATGGCAGCCATGTGCACAGGGGTCCATCGCCGCACAGGCACATAACTCCGTCTTCGAAGGTACTCGTATTTGCATCCGCCGATGAGTAACTGACGTTTCAGGCCTCGCTGCTGAGACCAGGGTGGTTTGAAGTAGAGATAAATAACAAATACAAATGCCAGCTGGTGCAGTGGATGAACGCCCACAAAACGTAATTTTAATGGCGAGCGAAAAAGAGGAATAATTTTTAGGTGAACGCTAAATCAAGCAGCGAGATTATCCGATACATAACTGACAAGATAAGATCTTACATATACGTGAGGAAAAAGAGGTATAGTTACACTGTTACGTAGGCTTGGAACGCACCCAATTACCTCACTTTTATAACACTGTCATCACACAACTTTTTCCTATTTATTTAAATTATCGTTCTTATTTATCAGCTTTACTGCATCTTAACGTTTTTATCTTGATGTATTTTTATTTCTTTACCCCTTACAAATATAAATATGCTTTCGTTTCAATCTCCTTCTTCTTCTGCTACCTTTTTAGCTCCCAGTGGAGCATAGGTCTTCAACAAACACTTTACAAGTCGTTCTGTTTTTTGCCATTCTTTTAAGATCATTCCATGTCTTCCACATCATCATCATCTCTGCTTCTATCTGTCTTGTCCAAGAATTCCTTGGTCTTCCTCTTTGTCTTTTCCCCTGAGGATTCCAAAAAAGGACCTGTTGTGTAATACTCTCAGTTGGCTTTCGTAGTGTATGTCCTATCCAGCGCCATCGTCTTCGCTGTATCTCTTTATCCACTGGTGTGTTTCAGTCTTAGTTCGTCTAATATTTTTAGTAGGGAAAGGTCGATTCTGTATGTTTCTGCTTATTTCTATAATTGTGTTCCATCATTTTTGTTGGTGTGTTTTTAACTCTTTTCGTACGGAAGCTTTTTATCAATGGAGCGGAAGAGTTTTCAGAGACAATATGTTTCATGTTTTTATGAATCAATCTACATATAATACATCCTCAAAGGTCAGTTCCATGAAAAATGGAAACGAGAACGCCCAAAGCATAACGAGAGGAACGGATACTACCAACTATCAAGGAAGTATGAAGTCATCATACTTCGCCTACGCACTGGCACAATAGAATGAGAAATCACATGTTCACCAAATTCAAAATAGGAACTACCAGCCTATGCCACTGTACACTGGGCAATATGACAACAAAACAAGTTCTACAGGATTGCCCCCAGTACACAGACCTGAGAAGAGCAATGTGGTCCACGCCCACCTCCCTGGAAGAAAAACTACATGGCGCAATCGATTCGCTTAAACAGACAGATGACTTCATGAGAGAGTCTGGAATCCTACTCTGATGGTGTCTTGATCGCAGAGAGAGCGAGAGAGAGAGAGAGAGAGAATCTACATATTTATATTTATCTAACATATTATATATGAATTTTTAGATAATTAAACAAGGTATTAGACTTCACCAATATCAAGATGATACAAGGCATATACAAAGAATATGGTTTGATGGCGGTTCACACTAACCAAATTGAGAGTGACGCACAGTGCGTCGAAACGTACGGACAGAGTTTAAGGATCGCCTCAAAGAGAATGTGGTATAGATTGTTTAGGGAAGTCGGATTGTTACATCTCGTGGAACTTAAAGAAACGCTGATCTTATGTCGGAATGTTAAGTTAGTCTGCGGAAGCTTGATGTGCCTTCGGTACTTTCATAAACAGCTTTGGTAAAGAACATCAATGGGAGTGTTCTCAGTGCATGTTGGCTGGTTCCTTCCAATTCCATAATTTTATCAAAAGATTGTCTTTGATGTGTATAACTAGTAGGTCTGAATGGAAATCCCAAATGTCGATTTCTTCTGTGGCTAGTTGGTCTGGGTTTAAATCGCAAATGTCGATTTCTTCTGCAGCTATTTAGTCTGGGTTTGTATCCTAAATGTCGATTTCTTATGTAGCTATTTGGTCTGGGTTTATATCCTAAATGTCGATTTCTTCTGTAGCTATTTGGTCTGGTTTTATATCCTAAATGTCGATTTCTTCTGTAGTTATTTGGTCTGGGTTTAAACCCCAAATGTCAATTTCTTCTGTAGCTAGTTGGTTTGGGTTTAAATCCCAAATGTCGATTTATTCTGCAGCTAGTGGGTTTGGGTTTAAATCCCAAATGTCGATTTATTCTGTAGCTGGTTGGTATGGGTTTAAATCCCAAATGTCGATTTATTCTGTAGCTGGTTGGTCTGGGTTTAAATCTCAAATGTCGATTTCGTCTGTAGCTAATTATTCTGGGTTTAAATCTCAAATGTCGATTTCGTCTGTAGCTAGTTGGTCTGGGTTTAAATCTCAAATGTCAATTTCGTCTGTTGCTAGTTGTTCTGGGTTTAAATCTCAAATGTCGATTTCGTCTGTTGCTAGTTGTTCTGGGTTTAAATCTCAAATGTCAATTTCGTCTGTTGCTAGTTGGTCTGGGTTTAAATCTCAAATGTCAATTTCGTCTGTTGCTAGTTGTTCTGGGTTTAAATCTCAAATGTCAATTTCGTCTGTTGCTAGTTGTTCTGGGTTTAAATCTCAAATGTCGATTTCGTCTGTAGCTAGTTGGTCTTGGTTTAAATCTCAAATGTCGATATCGTCTGTTGCTAGTTATTCTGGGTTTAAATCTCAAATGTCGATTTCGTATGTAGCTAGTTGGTCTGGGTTTAAATCACAAATGTCGATTTCGTCTGTTGCTAGTTGTTCTGGGTTTAAATCCCCAATGTTGATTTCGTCTGTAGCTATTCGTAGGTTTAAATCTCAAATGTCGATTTCGTCTGTTGCTAGTTGGCCTGAGTTTAAATCCCCAATATCGATTTCGTCTGTAGCTAGTTGGCCTGAGTTTAAATCCCCAATATCGATTTCGTCTGTAGCTAGTTGGCCTGAGTTTAAATCCCCAATATCGATTTCGTCTGTAGCTAGTTGGCCTGAGTTTAAATCCCCAATATCGATTTCGTCTATTGCTAGTTGGCCTGGGGTGAAATCTCAAATGTCGATTTCTTCTGTAGCTTATTGCTCTGGGTTTAAATCCCCAATGTCGATTTCTTCTTCATGTAGTTTTTCAGAGTTTAAATCCCAATGTCGATATCTTCTGCAGGTAGTTTTTCGGAGTTTAAATCTCTAATGTCGATATCTTCTGCAGGTAGTTTTTCGGAGTTTAAATCCTTAATGTCGATATCTTCTGCAGGTAGTTTTTCGGAGTTTAAATCCCTAATGTCGATATCTTCTGCAGGTAGTTTTTCGGAGTTTAAATCCCTAATGTCGATATCTTCTGCAGGTAGTTTTTTCGGAGTTTAAATCGCTAATGTCGATATCTTCTGCAGGTAGTTTTTCGGAGTTTAAATCCCTAATGTCGATATCTTCTGCAGGTAGTTTTTCGGAGTTTAAATCCCTAATGTCGATTTCTTCTGCAGCTGGTTTGTCATGTTTTAAGTCGCAGCTGTCAATTTCTTTTATTTTTTTTTTTACTACTTCCGCTTTTGTTTTCACCAAAACTCTGAAAATTGTCCTTGAAATCTTTTTTTTTTTTTGGAAAAGAAGGCGGACTGACGTGATACTGACAATGTCAAGATAACCGTGTTTATTTTATTTATCAAAATCTCCTTCCAGTACCACGCCGCTAGTTTCTGTTCAGAACTAGCTTCTCAATCTCAATAATGAAGCCGATGCCCCTTGTTCTTGCCTTTCTTATCAGTGTTCTTCTTAGTGAATCTCGAGGTCGAACCCTTGTTGTTTTTCTCCTGCTGTTCCACATTTAAGAGCTTGCTTGACGTTACTTTATGGTAATTTCTTCTCACCACGTACCCGACAAATGCCCAATTTTCATTATAGATAAGGTTGTCAAATCAATGAACCTTCCCCATTTTTATGTCTTCCTCTTCTTCTTCTTCTTCTTCTGCTTCCTCTTCTTCTTCTTCCTCTTCTTCCTCTTCCTCTTCTTCTTCTTCCTCTTCTTCTTTTTCTTCTTCTTCTGCTTCCTCTTCTCCCTCTTCCTCTTCTTCCTCTTCCTCTTCTTCCTCTTCTTCTTCTTCCTCTTCTTCTTCCTCCTCTTCTTCTTCTTCCTCTTCTTCTTCTTCTTCTTCTGCTTCCTCTTCTCCCTCTTCCTCTTCTTCCTCTTCCTCTTCTTCCTCTTCTTCTTCTTCTTCTTCTTCTCTTCTTCTTCTTCTTCTTCTTCTGCTTCCTCCTCTTCTTTCCAGCTCCTTGTGGAGCTTAGGTTTTCAATAAACACTTTCCAAGTCATTCTGTTTGTTGCCATTCTTTTAAGTTCATTCCATGTCTTCCCTAGCATCATCATCTCTGCTTCCATCTGCCTTCTCCAAGAATTTCTTGGTCTTCCTCTTTGTCTTTTTCCTTGGGGGTTCCAAAAAAGGGCCTGTTGTGTAATACTCTCAGTTGGCTTCCGCAGTGTGTGTCCTATCCAGCGCCATCATCTTCGCTGTAGTTCTTTATCAGCATTTCCATAATTCTATCCATTTTGATGATCTAGTCTTGAATTCATTCCAATACGTACAAAGCTTTTTCCTTAGTCATTTTTTTCTCTTAGTGTTTACTCTCTCTCTCTCTCTCTCTCTCTCTCTCTCTCTCTCTCTCTCTGTATCAAAGCTTGTCAAATCATTGGACAGTTATCACCACTATTGTCCAACAAGGAAATAACTCTAGAAATAAAATGGGCTCATTACAATCCAATCTTCATCCTGACGTTGTGCTACCAATGCCAGTCCTGGACCCTAGATGCAAGGACAATAAACAAAAAATAACCTCTATTGAGATTAAATGTGTTAGACGAATGAGAGGAAACAGCATGAGAGATAAGATCAGAAATGCCATCATCATCGAGTACCGTCTCCGCAACGAAGGTTGGCTACCATGGATCGCCATTCCACTCTGTTTTTTGCTTTGATGGTGCAGGTTGTCATAGATTGACTTGTTCATCTTTTTATGTTACTCGTCCATGTTAGTCTTGGTCTGCCTCTGTCTTTTACCTTGTATTTGTCCTTCCAATATTACTTTTAGTAGGCTGTTGTGTCTTTTAACGTGCCCCAAAAATTTCATTTGTCTTGTCTTAATTGTATTTAGTAGTTCTCTTTTATTTTTGCTGTTTTAAAACTTCATACTTTTCTTTTCTTTCCATCCAATTCTACCTATTCTTCTATAAATCCACATTTCAAAGGCTTCAATTTTCTGTTCTGTTTGCTTGTCTAATGTCCATGTTTCTGCACCATATAGGAATATTGAGAAGATGTAACATTTTGCTATTCTTAGCTTCAGCCCTACTATTATTTGTTTTGTTGTTAATATATTTTTCATGGCATTAAAATTACTTTTTGCCATACCTATTCTTTTGTTTATTTCAATTTTACATTTTCCATCACTGGTTATAGTATGTCCCAGGTAGTTGTAGCTCTGAACTGTCTCCAGATGTATTCCTTCAACTGTGATATTTAATTGTTGGTCTTGAGAATTTTCTTTGTTTATGATATCATAGTTTTAGTCTTTTTGATATTCATTTCTAGTCCATATTTTTTGCTTGTTATGTTTATCACATTAAGCCATTAAGCAATTGTTGTAGGGCTTTAGGATTTCCTGCTAGTAGAACAGTATCATCAGCATATCTTAGGTTATTGATCATCTTTCCATTAATGTTTAGGCCTGGCATCTCTGTGATGTTCTTGAAGATTTGCTCTGTGTATAGATTGAACAAGCTTGGTGATAGGATGCATCCTTGTCTTACTCCTCTTTTTATGTCCATGGGTGTAGAGTTCTCCTTGTTATATTTTATTATTGCTGTTTACTCCCAGTACAAATTACATATTAGTCGTATGTCTGTGTCGTCTAGATTTATATCCTTTGGGCAGTCTATAAGTTGATTATGGTGTATTCTATCACAGAAAGCTTTGGTTTTTGAGCTTTGTGAAAGCTTTGGTGTAGTCTATGAAGCAGGCATATATTGGTTTGTTTACTTCTATGTACTATTCAATCAATGTTCTCATGCTAAATATGGCTTCTTTTGTGCCACTGTTTTTCCTGAATCCAAATTGTTGCTTATCTAATTCAGTATTGATTTTATTCTGAATCCTTCCCTGTATAACTTTTAGTAAAATTTTGTTACCTGGCTCATTAGGCTTATTGTTCTGAAGTCACTGCATTCAACTGCACCATTCTTTTTAGGCAATGCAATGAAAGTTGATGTTTTTAGATCGTTTGGTATGTATCCTGTATGGTATAAGTCATTGCATATGTCTGTGATCACTTCGACGCCAAACTCTTCTAGAGCCTGTATCATCTCTATCTGTATATTGTCAGGTCCTGCTGCCTTTCCCTTTTTCATTGTTTTTATAGCTTTTTCTACTTTGGATTTCAGGATTTTATAGTTGTATATACATTTTATGAATGGCTTTTTGTCCCTTTCGTCATGAAATAATTCTGTTATATATTCCTGCCATCTATCTATTATATCTTTGTTGTCTATTAGCATTCTTCCCTCTTTGTTTGCAATACATCTGCTTCCTGCAGCTTTTTTGTCTTTATTAGTCATTTTCTTTATTTCTGTGTGCATCTCTCTTAAGTTTTGTTTACTTTCCATAGTTTAGACTTCTAAACATCTTTGTTTGAGCCAGTCTTCTTTTGCCTTTTTGCACATTCTCCGTATTTCATTGTCAATATCCTTGCATCTGTCAGAGTTTTTCGCTTATCTTCTTTCTTCCATTTTTTTCTAAGATTTTGCCAGTTATTCATTTTTGTTTTTTGTTACTTTCCTTTTCGGCAAGGTGTTGCAGGATTCTTGCATGCTGTTTTTTATGCATTGCCATTTTGTTGTGACTTTTTCCTCAGGATTTTCTCTTCTGTACTGCTCAATCTCCTCTTCTAGCAGCTTCTGATATGTGTTCTTTACTTGTACAGTATAAGTTTCTTTTACATCTTTCTGATTTAAGGCTGTTATATCTATTGGTGTTGCTGAATTAGTTTTTTGTTTGTTTCTGTTTAATTTGATTTTCATTTTAATCATTACAGGATTGTGATTAATATCTGCTCCTGGGTAGGTTTTGGCTTTCTTGACGCTGTTCCTGAATCTGTCTTTTATCAGTATGTAATCTATATGATTCTTCTTCCTGTCTCCAGGGCTTTTCCATGTGTATAATTTCCTTTTCTCTTGCTCAAAGAAAGTGTTACATATTATCAGTCCGTTTTCTTCACAAAATTGTATTAATCTTTCTCCTCTGTTATTCCTTTTTCCTAAGCCATGATTTCCTATAATGGTCTTATATTTACCTTTTCCTACTTTAGCGTTCATGTCACCCATTAGAAGATCAGAAATGAAGAATTGAGAAAAAAGCTAAGAATAGCCCCGTCATAGAATATATAAAGAAACAAGAGATACAATTATTTGGCCACGTGACAAGCCAGAGTGATCAAAACACAACGCAACGAGCCCTCAATAAACGTTGCGAGACCCAAGACCCAAGAATCAACCACGAAAAAGATGGATCGATGGAATATTAGAAGCACTAGAATACATAACAGCAGCAGAAGCGAACAGAAGAGCAAAAGACAGTAAATTAAATATCCCCTGGACGTGAAAGGCAAATGAGAAAGGAAATAAGAAGTAAGGAAAGATGAATAATGGATTTAATTATTATATTTTGTTGTTTTGCATGTTACGGATTTTTTTATTTCTATATTTGCTCAGTTTCTTAAAGCGTTGCTTCTTTTGTTGTTCAGGCTCTGATTGTCTGTTCTTTGTGTCTTTTTTTTTTTTTATAAATGCAACTTTCAAAATATACGAAGTAATTTAACACTTCCATTGATTTAGCTTCTATGATTACTTTTTCATCAGAGCGATTTCATTCTTCTTTACTTTCGTCTTTTCTTGCTCAATCTCGAATTACATTCTGTCAGACGTTGAAGGCAGGACATCTTAAATATGCCAACGGCCATGTGGACACTGTGACCAGACCTGAATATCTCAATTTCAGTTATTAGTTATTTCTTTTAAATACGCTAGATTTATAATTGATATATTCTGTCTGTCTGTATGTATGTATGTATGTATGTATGTATGTATGTATGTATGTATGTATGTATGTATGTATGTATGTCTGTCCGTCTGCCTACCTGTCTGTCTGTCTGTCTGTCTGTCTGTCTGTCTGTCCGTCTGCTTGCCTGCCTGTCTGTCTGTCTGCCTGCCTGTCTGTCTGTCTGCCTGCCTGCTTACCTGCCAGCCTGCCTGCCTGCCTGCCTGCCAGCCTGCCTGCCTGCCAGCCTGCCTGCCTGTCTGTCTGTCTGTCTGTCTGTCTGTCTGTCTGTCTGTCTGTTGTCCTTCGAGCCGAAGACGACACACAGAGCAGAAATTCCAAACTCCTGTGTCTGACGATCTTTCAACTGTCAGACCTTGCACAGGACCAGCATTGTGTCTCGCCACACGGCTCCCTGTTCTGGCCAATTTGCTCACTCTCGGCAAGGGAGCTGATGCCTGCTGTTGTTGTCTCTCGCTTTAATGTTCTTTCTAGTGTTTCTCTATATCTGCCTCAATTTTTGTTAATCCTCTATTTCCTATTTGAGGGTTTGCTTTGAGATTCATCTACATTGGCGGGGGTAGGAATGTGGCTCTCAAACAGAACACAAATCAGGCCGACACATTTAATGCTTGTTATACAGGAGACGTATGTGGACCAGAGGCCGCAGTTAATGGCAAAACAAAGACCAATCTCTATGACAATGACTGCACACACACAAAACTGAGAAGTGGAACCAGTCCTGTTTACTGGTATCTGAACTTTGCCACGCCCCAGAAGATTTACACCATTCGAATCTATCATCGAGCTAGCACTATGATTCGGGTAAAGAATGCCACTCAAAAGGCTTTCTCTGACAGTGGCGGCGTAGTGTTCCAGTGTAATGATATATCATACCCTAATGTTTCTGTGAACACTATTGTATTCACCACACAAACGCCAATGGCACACATTAAGATTGAGTTCTCACCGACCATTTCGCAGGCCGGCAGTGAACTGACGGTGTGTGAGGTGCAAACATTTACAGACACCTATTGTCTGGACGGGTATTCTTGGTCGTTTTGAGCAGTGTGTAGTGGGTGTAGCAAAAGCTGCGACGTCATCATCGGTACGTGTCACGGCTAATGTTCACATGGGATCTATGGACACGACTGCTCCAGGTCTTGAGTAGTGATAGTGGCTGTGAACCCATCCTAAAAGTGCACGCACATGCACCGAAAGACAATAGATTTGGCACCGAAACCGCACGAAACTGGCACCAAACCCGTGCAAAAGTCCGATAATCGGCTTATTATTTCGGTGGTCGTGATCGGTAATCGGCTTATCTCGTGGTGTGCGTTGGTGCGTGACGGTGATCGGCGCGTCGTGGTGTGCGTTGGTGCGTGACGGTGATCGGCGCGTCGTGGTGTGCGTTGGTGCGTGACGGATTATCTCGTGGTGTGTCGCTAGCTCGCCGGTTATCTCGGGGGTTCTAAAATCGGGCGACAGCGGTTCTAAAAGGGGGATGGCGGTATCTCGCTGGTCGTTGCCATCGTGCGGGTGGGGAAAGGTGCCTTTATTGGTTATCATCATGTGTGGGTATTAGGCAACAGGAGGCGACGTGTAAAAAAAAAAATGCTGACAAGCAATTATTAGTAAGCCATTGGTAAACACTGATAAAATTATTCAGCCCCAGATTTTAAAAAAAACAGCAATTGCTTAATTCATATTCTTTAGCTGTGTATAAGCAGGTGTGGCTTTATTTAGTGTTTAAAGCTTGATCTCTCTGAGACCATAATTTTGGTAAAGGTTTTGTAACTCAAGTTTATCGGAGTTTAAGTACACAGATCGAAATAAAACACTTATGTCGTCTTATCATTCTTTATGACGATAGAAGCAGCTGGTGTAGTAGTAGTAGTGTGTGTAGAAGTCGAAAAAAATATCCATGAAAATATTCAGTTTAAGAGGGTACTGTATGCAGTAGCGTAGCGTGGATTGCTTGTGCCTGGAGCAAGGAGAGTATGTGGGTTTTAGAACCGGCGATTATATTAGCATGGAGGCGAAGGCGCGCCTACCAGCACTAGAGCTGGAAGTTGTCAGCGACCCACAGTTGATGGCTTGCGCCAGGATCAGTGATCAAAACCATCCATACCCTGCTCCATCTCTCCGTGGTGCCTCCAGTAACAGACTAACCTGTCTAGTCTGGCCAAGCGTGCAGGGATCGAAGAGGGAAGACAACCCGGTGCTCAAAAATGTGGGTGCTGAAGTCGGATGTGATGGGCCGAAAGGCGCAAATATAACAGTTATACTGCAAACCACAACACAACGCAGATACGTCCACTTAACGTCCTTTTAAGGGCGGATGATGAAGAGGAATTCTACAGTCTACGCACACTCTAAAATACTTTAGTCATCGGGCGAACACAACCAACCACCACCATACTAACATGCGTCCCCTAACCTGTTTTTTAAAAATGTTTTATTAAAACTTCCTTTTTTTAATTTTGAAATGTTGCACTCCTACGAACGTTGCTCCCGACGCAGCTTCTCCCAGGCCTCTCTAGCTGCTACTTCACTGATTGTATGCGAATGTAGAAGAAAGATATGCTTGTATTAGCTTATGGCTACGGAAGGCACATAGGCTCCATAAAGCTGTTAACACTATCGTAATGATGTTAAGTGTCTCATGCCTAATAGCGTTAAAGCCTAGCATAGTGATGCTATTAAAAGCTGCTTAATAAATATAAATATGAAAAAAATACATTCAGTAATAGCAGCTAGATAAAAACGATGCAGGAAAACACAAACGAACTATCATCAATAGCCAGCAAAATTGGGGTTGAGATCAATCATGAAAAGACTAAAGTCATGAAAAGTTTAATTCCAACAGACGACAAAATATACATGGAAAACAAACCAGTAGAAGAGATCAATTACTTTACCTATCTTGGAAGTCACATTGATCGAGAAGGGGATATAAGCAAATAAATTAGAATCAGAATAGCTAAAGCAGCAATGTCTTTCAGAAGCCTTGAAAAGTTGTGGAAATCGAAACTCATCAGCACAAACACAAAACTTAGACTATTCAAATCAAATGTACTATCAACCCTTACGTATGCGCGTGAAAGCTTTAAAACAACAAGAGACATAGAAACAAAGTTGAACGCATTCGAAAATAAATGTCTAAGGAAAATACTTGGTATAGCGTGGAACGAATTCAAAACAAACGAAGAAATTAAAGAAATCGCCAATCAACCACTAATATTTTCAGTAATAAAGAAAAGACGATGGTCATATGTTGGACATGTGATGAGAAGAGATAATAACCGAATAGCAAAGCAAACCTTCATATGGGAAACAACATGTAAGAGAAAAAGAGGAAGACCCAGAGAGACACTGAGAAGAACATTGATGAGAGCGGCAAGAGCAGCAGGATTCGGCTCCCTCAATGAGATAGAGCTGCTTGCACAGAACAGAGACAAATGGCGAGATTTGATAAAATATCTTTAAAAGAATTGAAAACTGCTAGAACAAAAATTGAGATAAGAGAAGGAGTATCTTGGTCTACGCCCTATGGGCCGTCTACGGCTCGAAATGTCAATAGAATAGAATAACAGACAGGCTCTGGAGTTGAGGAATTAGCGATTATGACAAGGTCTATTGAGAACAAAAGGTCTGAAGCATTCACTCACCGAGAGACTTCTAGGTCCACCCAGCCTTAAATAAGCACAGTCATTTTTTTCTAGGAAAGAAATGCCGTATTGTTCTCCATCACAGTACTCAAAAATGTGCCCGGTGCTTTAAAAAAAAAAAAGTTCTCTATACTTAATATTCGAGGCTAGACGAGGTTCGTTTCTTATTACTGTTTTCCCTTAAGATCGTTAGAGTCCCTGGGGAGGTCTTGTCTAACAAACGGTCTGCTTCAATTTTGTGCCAGGGAACATGGGTGGAAGGGGCAATGAGCTTGCCCAGGCTTGCTAGTTTGTATAATGTTGAGTGCTGAAGGGCAATTAACCGTGATGATATTCTGAATGCCCTAGGAACGATGGACGAGAAAGTGACTCAAAAATGACCCTGAATCCGCAGCCATGAATAGACTGCGCGAATACCATATCAGTGTGGGAGATACCAAACGAGAGCACTACGCAGAAACGCAAAGAAAACTTGTCAACCAAACAAAACGCAAATGTCGCGAGTCGCTGTTTGTTGAGGGATATACTCCAGTATCCAATGAGGATCATCTGCCCACCAAATTAAGTTAAACTAAGTTATCGTTCTTTGTCCCTTGAGAACGGTTATTTTTCAGACAGAAATTCAAGTGGCCACAAGAAATCTGACGCGGAAATGCGGAAAAATCAAGGTAAATCAGCAACAATATGGACCGTCGGTAAGATATTTCTCGATGGGAAACCCGACAGTTTTCAAACGGATAAGGGGTCAGAGTTTCTGAACAGAACATTTCAGAAATTCCTCGCTGACAACAACGTTCACTTTTTCACTACGCAGAACGAAGATATTAAGGCCGCCGTGGTGGAACGCTTTAATAGGACTCTGAAACAACGGATGTGGCGATATTTCACGAAATCCAATAAGTTGTCTTATGTCCGAGTCCTCCCCGCCCTACTTCGAAGTTATAACCATTCGTATCACAGAAGTATAAAAATGGCACCGGTCGACGTCAACGCAGACAATCAAGAACAGGTATGGAACACGTTGTATAATAGCAAACGCAACTTTAAATTTGAAAGACCCCTGTACAAGCCCGGTGATCGAGTTAGACTGGTCCTGGGCAGAGCCAATTTTAAAAAGGGTTATGCCCCGGCTTGGACGGAGGAACTGTTTTCCATCATTCGAGTAAATGAAACAAACCCCGTTACATATGTGTTGAAAGACGATAAGGGCGATGAGATAGAGGGGTCATTCTACACACCGGAAATTCAAAAAGTTGGAGACAAACACGAGTACAGAATCGAGAGTGTCATAACCGAGCGTCGCACATCCTTTGGGCGAAAGGAGTGTTTAGTCAAATGGTTTGGGTACGATTCCTCATTTAACACTTGGATACCGTCCAAGGACATTGTCAGATACAAAAACTGGAGATGCGAGAAGAAGAAGAAGAAGTGGTAACTTTTGGTGGAGAGCCCGATTTGCGAGCCGTAAACTCGGGAGTCGGGAGAGACGGCGAACCACGCTGGTTGGGGTCGATGTTTGGGAAACTATCCCCCTACTTAGAACTTGTCTTTATTTGTCAAGTGGTAGTTATATATACAGTTGTAGCGGTCTCGCTGTTCAATCTGACCACCGAAAAGCCAGACGCGAAGGAGGGAAAACTGTGGATAGCCCTACTGAGCAGCTGTTTGGGTTACATGCTACCGAATCCAAACTTGGAGAGGCGACGGTGAAACGAGTAAAAAAAAATGAGTTTTTGTGTCACCCTGCCCAGCAATGCATCTATGGAACTTTTTAAGGATAATAACCCAGGTCACTTTTTCGTTAAACTTCCTCAGACCATTGACATTTCGACGCAGTATGAGATCGCACTGGTGGAGATACAGTTTCCGCTAAATTATTTCAATGTAATAGAGGGTGATGTCTGGATTCGCTACGAATCTCTCGATAACGACGATATTTGCGACGCCAGATTTTATTTCAACGTGACATTGGAACCTGGGTTATACACGAAACCCGATGCGTTCATCGGCGCGTTGAACGCGTCGATCGTAAAAGCGGAGGATGAGTCGTACAGGGGAGTGAAAGGGAAAAAAACGAGATTCATTTACGCAAAAGAGGTGAATAAAGCCATCTTGAAACTTTACGAGAAAGGAGTCAGTGTTACCATAAGCGACACTTTGAAAAACATGTTAGCCTTCCCCACGACCTCAATATCAGACACGGCTCCCGATATCTTCAGCGTGGGTGTAATGGACTTGGAAAGTGTTGCGAAGAATGTCTACGTCTATTGCGATCTCGTTTCCCCCAGACCGGTCGGGATGTGATGGTGCCTCTCCTCAGGAGCGTGCCTGTTCTCAATAGAAATCACACCTCGGTGTTTCAGATCTACGATAAGCCTCACTACCTACCCCTGAGTCGATTTTCCTTCGATACCGTCGAGATCCTTTTAGCCAACGAATACGGAAAAACCATTTCATTCACCAGCGGGACGTCGGTGCTAACGGTACACTTTCGAGTCAAGAAGCATCTCGAGCTGGTATAATGGTGAAACACACTCCCCTTCATAGAGATGTTGAGTTATACGAAGACTTTTACTGTTGTCAGGCGGGCGATGGGATGCCCGTGTTTATAGGAGGTCGAAGTCAGAGCGGTCGAGGAATCGGTAGTTTCTTTGGTGGAATCGGGAGGGCTATTTTACCCTGGTTAAAAACCGGCGGTAAGGCCTTGCTCAGAGAAGGCTTTGGGACCGGTCTGCAGGTCGCACAGGACGCATTGGCCGGGAAAAATGTCGGTGAAGCTTTCAAAGAACGAGCTAAGGAGGCCGGTCAGCGGTTGCTACACGGGGCCGTAGACCACCTGCGTGATAACAACCAATCAGGAAGTGGTTTACGTCAAAGCAGAAAGCGAGTTATGAAGCTACCTCCACCAGGAGAACCCGTTACGAAGAGGATAAAACCGACAGCTGGACGGTTCCCCCTTCATTCGGTGCACAACAGAGGGAAGAAGACGAAGACGAGGGTGGCAAAGGATATTTTCGACTAATAATGCCCCTCATTCACCCCAAATCGTGCGAATGTCTTCACTCTGGTTTGAATTTATTTAGCGTTCCACCCACACAGACATCTCTAGACTCTGGCCAGTTTATTGAAATTCGTCCGATCGCAGCTTTGTCGCATAGCGCACCGATAGAGTTTTTCATTTCTGGAAACAGCGAGGAGTATCTAAATCTTTTCAACACGTTTTTACATCTGCGGGTCAAGATCACCCTCCCGAATGGTGATAGTGTACCAGTCGATGCTGAGGTAGGACCGGTCAACAATTATCTTCACAGTCTATTTTCACAAGTCGACGTATCGCTAAACGACACGTTGGTTACACCGTCGGAGAATACCTATCCTTTTAGAGCGGTGTTTGAGGCCACGCTAAATTACGGAGAGGATGCGAAAACGGGATACTTGACGGCCGCTCTGTTCTACAAAGACACAGCTGGCCACCATGACGATTTGAAAGAAAATGAGGGTTTTAAAACACGGCGCGATTTGACTTCGGGTAGTAAAGAGGTTGAAATGATGGGTCGTTTGCACTCTGATGTCTTTGTGCAGGATCGTTACATGTTAAACAGAGTCGATGTAAAGATAAAACTCACGCCCTCGAAGGATGTGTTCAGCCTCGCGGCTCACGATAGCTCTGTGGGTTATAAGAGTGTTATCACCTACGCCGCGCTCGTGGTCAGGAAAGCTAAGCTAAACCCCGCGATTTCTCTGGCCCACGAAAAGGCTCTCTTGAGCGGGAATGCGCGGTACCCGATCAAGAGGGTTACCATCAAGACATTTTCCATCGCTAGTGGGATGCTTTCCCACAGTCAAGACAATTTATTTTTGTCTCAAACACCGACCCGTATAGTGATAGGTCTGATTACGGCCAGTGCTTTTAATGGTGTTTACACAGCTAACCCGTTCAATTTTCAACACTTTGGTCTGATTTATATGAACCTGACGGTCGACGGGAAATGTATCTCGGGAAAGCCTCTAACTATGGACTTTGAACGAAATCAATACGCGAGAGCTTTCTTCGGCACAAATCTGGCAATGGGTCTGATTGGTAAAGACGCTGGGAATAACGTTGATTATAGAGAATTCAAGGACGGATACTGCCTATTTGGTTTTGACCTCTCGTCCAGCCTACTGGACGGCTCCCATTTTGAGCTAGCCACAAGCGGACCCTTGTCGATAGAACTCAAGTTTGCCGCTCCCACAACTACTCCCCTACAAGTTATCGTCTACGCCGAGTTGGACTCGGTGCTCGAGGTGTCCAAGACAAGGCAGATTCTAACAGACTTCGCCGTTTGAGAGAGAAAGAAGAAGAATATGAACACGAGGGAGATTTACAACCTTTTGATGTCGGATATTTTCGTTCGACGTTGTTCCCTTGTTAGTGTCATTCCACGAAACCACTTACCGCCAAGCATCGACCCAACGGCGACCGCGGCCTTTGTCATAAACACCGACCCTGCCCACGAACCCGGAGAGCATTGGGTGGCCCTATTTTACAACGGACTCGGCGAATGTGAGTATTTCGATTCCTACGGTTTGCCTCCCAGACTCGTGGAAATTTTAAACTTTATAGAGCAAAACTCACACGTTCCATTCGTCTACAACCCGCGGGTGTTGCAAGATTTGTTTAGCAACACGTGCGGTCTATATTGTGTTTATTATATACTTCTTAAGTGTCGTGGCGCAAAACTTAACAGAATTCGCATGCCTTTTTCATCGAGACAGCACGTAAACGACCGTATCATTTATCGTTTGCTCGCCCCGTGGATACTTCGGCTTCGAGGGGCCCGTCCAGACGCTTAAAATTATCAACAACCGGACAGTAATATATATATGTGTCGTATATTTGTTGTATTAATAAAGTTGTGAAATATAGAACGAATTTTGTTTTGGTTTACCATGAATGTGTGTGTGAGAGAGAGAGAGAGAGAGAGAGAGAGAGAGAGAGATGGTTGATACTTTGTGTGGCTTGATGATAGGCCATGAAAGGTGATGTTGAGGCACATGATGATGATATGAAGGGTGATTATGAGGGTGGCACATGATGATAGTGTTGAGGCACATGCTGATAGTGTTGAGGCACATGATGATAGTGTTGAGGCACATGCTGATAGTGTTGAGGGTGGCACATGATGATAGTGTTGAGGCACATGCTGATAGTGTTGAGGGTGGCACATGATGATAGTGTTGAGGCACATGCTGATAGTGTTGAGGCACATGATGATGATGATAGGCCATGAAGGGATAGTGTTGAGGCACATGATGATGATTTTTATTTGACTTGAGTTAGCTTGGATATGCAATAGAGAGAGAAAAAAAAATTCGCTATAATCTGGTACATGACGCTAACGATACTAATAATTGCTTGTCAGCATTTTTTTTTTACACGTCGCCTCCTGTTGCCTAATACCCACACATGATGATAACCAATAAAGGCACCTTTCCCCACCCGCACGATGGCAACGACCCGCGAGATACCGCCATCCCCCTTTTAGAACCGCTGTCGCCCGATTTTAGAACCCCCGAGATAACCGGCGAGCTAGCGACGCACCACGAGATAATCCGTCACGCACCAACGCACACCACGACGCGCCGATCACCGTCACGCACCAACGCACACCACGACGCGCCGATCACCGTCACGCACCAACGCACACCACGAGATAAGCCGATTACCGATCACGACCACCGAAATAATAAGCCGATTATCGGACTTTTGCACGGGTTTGGTGCCAGTTTCGTGCGGTTTCGGTGCCAAATCTATTGTCTTTCGGTGCATGTGCGTGTACTTTTAGGATGGGTTCACAGCCACAGCTACTACTGTCTTGTCTCAGTGTCTGTCCTTTATGTGAGAAAAAATCCGGAAAATGCGTACAATGTAAACATCCTGGCTATACCTGTAATGACACTTGTCCCGATGGTAATTTTGGGCTACAGTGCGAACAGACGTGTTCTGATGGCTGTGACATCATATGTGACCCGGAAAGTGCAGACTGTACGCGCAAGGAAACGTTCTACGGTTCAGACTGCTCTCAAATCACCGGACAACTGTTTGAACGAAGCCTGTGAACAGTTAATCGAAGCTTGCGTCTCGTATGTCAATGATTCCCACGTTAAGAAGAGTCTGCAGACTACAACAAACCCAAGCATATGGATACCTCAATGTGTTTATGTGCTAAACTTGGTTCATTTCTTGGTGTTTTTCCGTGAAGCCATGACTCATATCTTAATGTGTTTCTGTGCTAGTCATGGCTCATACCTTGGTGTGTTTCTGTGCTAGCCATGGCTCAAATCTTAGCTTGTGTGTGTGTGTGTGTGCTAGCCATGGCTCATATCTAGGTATGTATCATGTTAGTCATATCTCATATCTTGGTGTGTCCGTGTTAATCATGTCTCATATCTTTATGTGCGTCTGATTTTAGTAATATCTCATATCTTAATGTGTATCTGTGTTGGTCATGTGTCATATCTTTGTGTGTGCATGTCTGGGTTAGGGATATCTCATATCTTTGTGTGCATGTTTATGTTCGTCATATCTCATATCCTTGTGTGTGCCTGGCTATGTTAGTCACATCTCATATCCGTGTGTGTGCCTGGCTATGTTAGTCACATCTCATATCTTTGTGTGTGCATGTCTATGTTTGTCACTTCTCATATCTTTGTGTGTGCCTGGCTATGTTAGTCATATCTTATATATTTGTGTGTATGTCTATGTTAGGTATGTGTCATATCTTTGTATGTGCATGTCTATGTTAGTCGTATCTCATATCTTTATGTGCATATCTATGTTAGTCATGTGTCATATATCTTGATCTGTGTCGGTGTTAGTCATGTCTCGTATCGCTATGTACATGTCTGTGTTATTCGCATCTCATATCTTTGTGTATGCATGTCTGTGTTAGTCACCTCTAGTGACTGGGGCAGATGGTGCTCGTAAACCTGAGAAGGCAGACCATCTAAGGGCAGAATCCCCCTACAGAAAAGACAATCTGCTGCCTTGCAGGAAGATTGGGGACAATCAAAGGCTAAGGAATGCAAACCTGAATAAAATTCTGGCTGAAATCGGATGCACTGGGCCACTGGCGCAGAACACAGTGCAACGTTTTAACGGGTGTTCAATCAGAGTGGATCTGGCAGATTCTAAATGTGTTGTTCTGTCTGTATGGACGATCAACACACTTAACCTGACAGCTGACTTCATGTGGGAGTCTGGAATCCTTCTCTGATTGCGTCCTGATCGCAGAGAGAGAGAGAGAGAGAGAGAGAGAGAGAGAGAGCGAGAGAGAGAGAGAGAGAGATTCTTTTGTTGTCTCTTCTCATCCCACGGCCATCATATGACCACTTTCTATTTATTATAGATGATATTTTTGGATGCTTGGCCATTTCTCGTATTTCTACACTAGTCTTGAACTCATCCCACGGTATACAAAGTATTTTCCTGAGGCATTTGTTTTCAAATGTATTTAATTTATTTTCTATTTCTTTAGTTTTTTCTCAGCTCTCGCATGGGTACGTAAGGGCGGATAATACATTTGAAATTTCTGCATTAGTTCCCATTATTTTAGCACATTAATTAATTATTAAATTATTTGGACGATTATGTTTTCTTTTGCTGAAATACAAGAGCCATGTTCGTAATTACAGCTGTGTCCACCCTATTGATTCGGTGTTTTATTCGATAAGACCCAATTTATTCAAGTTGAGAAGCCAAATGTGTAAAAACGAAACCATGCCTAATATAGAGGCCATTTTAAATAATGAACAGATAAAAAGGTAGAGCCTTAAATTAACTGCTAGCGTGTCACACTCCCTGGATCACATTGAATAACTTTGAACCAGCTCATTCCGGTATTTCGAAGTTCAGATGAATTATTTCTGATGAAGTCGCAAACCCATTCGTGTACATTTTTGTCATTTCGGAAAATAGATTAGTGCCAAGCCGCACAAACGCATCGATTGTGTGATTACGCGTCCTCTTTTGGCACCCTGATCTCCAGCAGCCCGATCTTTGCATCATTAAATGAGTTCCCATTTTATCATCAACGTGGTTCCGGCCTGACACGAGGTCTATCCTGACAACTAACAATTTTGTTACTCAAATTTATTTACAAAACAAGCGCATCTTTACTCTCTGCACAACCAAAAGAAAAATCGCACTTCCTCTGTTTTTATACTTTACCGATGTGTTTTTTGTGTGTGGCTCGACAGGCGCAAGAAATTTTAATAAACGGTACATTAATTTGTTTTAAAAAATTAATATAAATTTTTGTTTTTTTATATTTTTATATATACCTGTCACAACTATGAATATATTTATATGTGCGTTAATTTTTGTTTGCTGGAATGTACAAACATTTCTTTTTGTTTGTGTTGAAGTGCGTAGAGGAGCTTAATATCGAAGCATTTTTTTGTATCTTTTTCTTCTTTTACCTTTCAGCTCCCTGTGGAGCATAGATCGTCAACAAACACTTTCCAAGCTGTTCTGTTTCTTTTTTTTTTAATCTAGAGAGTATTTAAACAATTGTTGTATAAATAAAGCTTATGATTGGGGATTCACGACAGTCCGTCTGAGAGAATCTATGTCTCTATCCAGACCTCTCACCGAACGTTGCATTCACCACAGGTGGTCTTAGAGAATCTCTGTCTCTAGTCAAATCTGTCACAGAACGTTTTATTCACCACAGCTCGTTTGAAAGAATCTCTGTCTCTAGTCAGATCTCTCACAGAACGTTGCATTCACCACAGTCGGTCTTAGAGAATCTCTGTCTCTAGTCAAATCTGTCACAGAACGTTCCATTCACCACAGCACGTTTGAAAGAATCTCTGTCTCTAGTCAGATCTCTCACAGAACGTTGCATTCACCACAGTCGGTCTTAGAGAATCTCTGTCTCTAGTCAAATCTGTCACAGAACGTTCCATTCACCACAGCACGTATGAAAGAATCTCTGTCTCTAGCCAATCTCCCTCTTCTCCTGTTGTCATGTTCAAGGTCTCCTTGATATCTTCGAACCACCTTCTTCTTGGTCTGCCTCTGATGCGTCGCCCAGAAACCACGCCTTTCATTATTGTTCTTTCCAACCCGCTGTGTCTTTTGTCGTGACCATAGTATTTTAATTTCCTCTGTAGAACGGTGTTTATAAGCCAGTTCTTTTCCATGTTTTAATATTATAATATAAGTCCAGTGATTTATAAAAATATAACATTACCATATATTTTTAACTACAACTTTTTAATAGCAATTGCGATCTAACATTACCCAGAAGACAAAATCTGAGGTTGATTGGATCGTGCCTGATCAAGAAGGCGGGAGAAACCCCAAGGTTAACCAATCAACAGTTTGTGTAAAAGGGGTAGGGGGGGGTCTGTTCCTGGGTGTCATATCCTGCAGCTGAAAGAATCTTTGCACGCCAAGAGGGTTATAAAACATGGAAGCCAACCAATCTACATTTGAACTGTGTAGATGGGACTGTTGTTACACGCTGTTATTGCCTTTCTCAGTGCGCTTGCTAGTAAATATTTCTTCTTTTTTTTTCATTTTCAGCGATTGAAAAGAGACAAGGTAGAATAGAACGTTTACTTGTTCTCCATGCCAGTGCGATTCATTTCATTTTCCTCTCGGGTGGCAGACGGCACATGGGGCGGGAGTCATAGTTCACTGTTGACGATTTTCTATTAAATAATATATTATAGTTCTTGGTTTCTTCTTAGTCCCATGTTTGAGCTTTCCATAGTAGTTCTTCTGTGTAGCGATTCTCCGAGCCTTCCTTGTTTTCTTAGTCCTGTAGTTGAGCCTTTCCTAGTAATTCTTTTGCGTAGCGATTCTCCGAGTCTTCTTTGTTTTCTTTAAATTACATGTTCGTTAACAATAAAATATAATAATATGACTACTAACACCACTTTTATTTTCTTGATAAATCTCTCTCTCTCTCTCTCTCTCTCTCTCTCTCTGCGATCAAGACTCAATCAGAGCAGGGTTCCAGACTCTCACATGAAGACAGCTGTCTGTTTAAGTGAATTGAAAGAAACCAAAGACAGAACATCATAATTATAGTCTGTTAGATCCACCCTGATTGAGTACCTGTTAAAACGTTGAACTGTGTTCTGCGCCAGTGGCCCAGTGCATCCGATTTCAGCCAGCATTTTATTCAGGTTTTCTTTCCTTAGCCTTTGATTGTCCCCAATCTTCCTGCAAGGCAGCAGATTGTCTTTTCTGTAGAGGGATTCTGCCCTTAGATGGTCGGCCCTCCCTGGTTTGCGAGCACCATCTGCCCGATTTAAAATCGATAAAAATATAAAATGAGTTATTTATTAAAAGTGCAGAATTCAGCATTGCATATTTAATATTTGTAAACTTTCGCGGCAAAAAATGATAGCTGCATTCAAATGCTAACCAGTTGATCGGTGTTCGACTCATATCTACGGCATGTTATACCGCCGATGTTGATACAGGTTATACTAAACCTTTGAAAATGGGTACGAAGTAATTTTTTTCTTTTTTTCTTTCCTTTTCTTTCTTTTCTTGCTTCCTTTCATTCTGGCATCCACCCGAATTAATAATTACTTGACGAACGAATGGTCCTATTCGCCATTTACCATTAAAAGGACACCAAGTACCGCAAATGCGTTGTTTTGTTAATTTTTGTGCCTTTCGGCCCACAACATTCCGACTTCATCACGGCACATTTGAGCACCGAGTTGCCTTCCCTTTTTTATCTTCTAGCTTGCTTGACCACACATACTTCCTATCCACTAATGACTTGGCAAGGACAAGTACTTTTTTTTTACCGGCTGACGAGGATAGGACCGCCGTAGTCAGCGCAGTGGTCAGTCTGTAGATATAATAAAACATGTATGTATTTAGATGTCAGCACTGCCCCACAATTATTATTAATGAACACATCCTCACCCCGATCAGCAAAGTTTATCTAGTTCCAAAGTTAATAACAAACTTACCCTTGATGTCGAAGTCAATAGACAAATTGAGAAATCCTCAGTCGAGTTCTCCAGATCTGTAAAATTGTACGGGAGAGGAATGTCCTCACAAGAAACACCAAACACCAAATTTACCAAGCCCACATTCTCAATACTCTGCTAGATGAGACATGGGAAACGTCTGCTCATTAAGCACCAACTCAACGCTTTCAACCTTCATTGTCTACATAGAATCTATCTATTTATTGTCTTTCGAGCCGAAGACGGCACATAGGGTAGAACCACAATCTCAAAAACAGAAACCTTGTGTGCCAAAGTGGCACATATTGCAAAGATCACTGCTCTAAAATCTATGGCGTTGTTTCCATAACAACACTTTTTACAATGATAGCTTGTCAAGCCATCGATCAACCTCCTTAGTCGCCTCTTACGACATGCCTGGAAGGTCACAGTGTCACTATTCATTACTTCCCTCATAATGAAACCCCGTAACACACAGGAACTACATAGAATCCTGGGAACGTAATCGTGTGTCCAGCTTGTTTTTTTTCTTTATGGCGCAAACACAAATGAGATATTTTATCCTCTAAACCAACGTCGTTTGAGATGGCTGAGACGCATGACTCGTATGGAAGATGGCAGAATTCGAAAGAAATGATGTATAGTTAGCTGCCAACAGTCACTTATCGGGCAACCAGCACTACATTTTAAAGACACGTGTTTACGGATCATGAAACAGTACAATATTACACAAGAAACATAGTTTAGTTTATCTTCATTTCGTTTTCCGTTTCTGTGTTCGTGTTTTCTGAAGGTCACATGTAGGTCTAAACGTCATGGTTTTGTTTTGTGCCTTTTTTTTGCAAGCTGCCACCATACATGTAGGAGTGGGGTGACGGGCAATTAAATGCAATGCTGCGGTAAATCTGGTAGCAAGGCAATTAAATGCAGTGCTACAGTAAAGCTGATAGCAAGGCAATTAAATGCAATGCTACGGTAAAGCTGTTAGCAAGGCAATTAAATGCAGTGCTACAGTAAAGCTGATAGCAAGGCAATTAAATGCAATGCTACAGTAAAGCTGATAGCACGGCAATTAAATGCAATGCTACAGTAAAGCTGGTAGCAAGATAATTAAATGCAATGCTACAGTAAAGCTGGTAGCAAGGCAATTAAATGCCTTGCTACAGTAAAGCTGATAGCAAGGCAATTAAATACAATGCTACAGTAAAGCTGATAGCAAGGCAATTAAATGCAATGCTACAGTAAAGCTGGTAGCAAAGCATTAAATGCAATGCTACAGTAAAGCTGATAGCAAGGCAATTAAATGCAATGCTACAGTAAAGCTGGTAGCAAGATAATTAAATGCAGTGCTACAGTAAAGCTTGTAGCAAGGCAATTAAAGCAATGCTACAGAAAAACTGATAGCAAGGCAATTAAATGCAATGCTACAGTAAAGCTGGTAGCAAGATAATTAAATGCAATGCTGCAGTAAAGCTGATAGCAAGGCAATAAATGCAGTGCTACAGTAAAGCTGATAGCAAGGCAATTAAATGCAGTGCTACAGTAAAGCTGGTAGCAAGGCAATTAAATTCAGTGCTACAGTAAAGCTGATAGCAAGGCAATTAAATGCAGTGCTACAGTAAAGCTGATAGCAAGGCAATTAAATGCAGTGCTACAGTAAAGCTGGTAGCAAGGCAATTAAATGCAGTGCTACAGTAAAGCTGATAGCAAGGCAATTAAATGCAGTGCTACAGTAAAGCTGATAGCAAGGCAATTAAATGCAGTGCTACAGTAAAGCTGATAGCAAGATAATTAAATGCAGTGCAAGTAGCAAGAAAATTAAATACAGTGCTACAGTAAAGCTGGTAGCAAGGCAATTAAATGCAGTGCTACAGTAAAGCTGATAGCAAGATAATTAAATGCAGTGCTACAGTAAAGCTGGTAGCAAGAAAATTAAATACAGTGATGCGGTAGAGCTGGTAGCAAAGTATTTTGTAACGTATTTTGTTGTGTTCATTTTTTGTAAATCCGTTACCATACCTTAGATTTGTGTATGTTACACCCCACTACTGGCTCCTTTGTAGGAGTGTGCGATACGCCCCACCACTGGCTCCATTGTAGGAGTGTGCGATACGCCCCACCACTTGCTCCTTTGTAGGAGTGTGCGATACGCCCCACCACTTGCTCCTTTGTAGGAGTTTGCGATACGCCCCACCACTTGCTCCCTACAATCTGGAAATATGTTCCAGATGTAGTCAGAAATGCCTTGTGCTGGCAAAGTTTGGCATGGAAATTTGATAAATAAAGAAAAACAAATAAGGCATTAAAAGAAAAGACGCAAAAAAGAAGTGTCAACAAAAGCACTAAGATCAGTTTCATCATCCAAAAACATTTATTGTGAATGTGAACGAGGTTCTCATTATAGGTTAGGACTATTTAGTCTTAACAGATGCTGTTTTCGCTCTGTGACTATGACAGATCGATTATTATTATTATTATTATTATTATTGTGGTTGTTATAAATATTGTGGTACTTCTTTGGTTCTTTGGTTATGGAAGGCCTCGGTATCACAGCAAACGAATTAAAATCCATGATTGTTCAACCGCCCGTGCTAGTATAATCATCCGAATTACTAACTTATCTCCCAAACAAAGAAAGGTAGCTGTAGTCCCCATCATAGCAGTCTCAGCACACGCCAAAAGAGATAAGGCGAAACAGGACAGAATGTGAACACAGCCAACTGTTCCCTGCCATACGATATCGTCATTAATCGTAAACAATAGGAATATCGAAACATGATCAAAACGGATGAGACACGCTTCTGTGATGAAGAAAACCTGACTTCCTGAGAGAACCTGATGATGATGATTATTATTGTTGCTATTGTTGTTATCGTTGTTGTTATTATTATTGTTAATTATCACTATTGTTTATATTATTACTATTGTTGTTATTCTTTAGGAACAAACTTTGGCAAACTTGAGAAATCTACAGTGTAGCAGAACAATTACTAGTTAATATAATGGCATTATATAAAAACAGTCAAAGTGCCGTTAGATAATCGGAGGGAATGTCAGAATCGTCTGGGGTTACAACAGGTGTAAGACAAGGATGTGTCCTCTCACCAGTGCTCTTCGTCATATATATGGACAAAATAACTCTGGAAACAACCAACAATAAGGAGTCATATAATAACATAGAGGTAGAAAATTCCAACATCAATGAGCTACTATTCGCAGATGACCAATGCCTAATATATGAGGATGAAAACCTGCTACAACAGCATTTAACATCTCTAGATAAAAGCTGCACAAACTACAGTATGGAAATTAACACAGCAAAAACAGAGGCTATGAAAATAAGCAAATTAAGACACCCATTAATCATTAAGATCAATGATAAAGAAATAAAACAAGTAGAGGAATTCAAGAATTTGGGCACAATGTTTACAGAAGATGGAAAACTAGACTGAGAAATTGACATGAGAATACAAAAAACAAATGCTGTCACATACCAGCTTTCACCATTGCTAAGACATCCAAACATTTATGTGCCAGCTAAACAACAAATGATAAATAGCATTTTCATACCAACTTTGTGCTATGAAAGTCAAACATGGACCCTTTCTAAATCAGATTTAAGAAAGATCAATACATGTGAGATGCGATGCTTGAGAAAAGTAACAAACAACACAAGAAGAGATAGAATACCGTATAAAACCATAAGAAAAATGGCAGGAACAAAACCCTGCCAAGAATATATAGAACAACAAAAACTTAAATGGTTTGGCCACCTGGTCAGAATGAATCCTTACCAATCACCATCAAGGGCGTTCTTCTCGGGAATGCATGGAAAAAGACCAAGAGGAAGACCCAGAAGAAGATGGATAGATACAGTGAAAGAGACATGTAACAGCAAAGGAAAATCACTAATTCAGACAGTTCGAGCAGCGCAAGAACGACAAATGTTATAACCACGACACCTTTTCGGTAACTGTGAAAAGAGAAAAGAAGAAGACAGAAAGAAATTATTATTGTTATTATTAGTGTTATTATTAGTGTTATTATTATTATTATTGTCATTGTTGTTACTATTATTGTTATCATTATTTCTGTTATTATTTTGCTTTTATATTATTGTTATTATTATTATTATTGTTATTATTGTAATTTTTATTATTATTGTTATTGTTATTGTTATTGTTGTTGTTATTGTTATTATTATTATAAACACTATAGTATTTCTATGGTGGATAAGACCTGACTTCCCCAGCAGTGCATGGGAAAAAAAAAACCATTGCAGCTTACTTCATCACTTTCGTGGGTGAAAGACATAAACGTGTAGATTACGTTTAATTAATGTTATCATCATTATCGCCAATATTATCATCATTACCATCATCAAAACCATCATGAATGTCATCAGCAGCATCAGTATCATTACAGCCGTCTTCGCCATCAAAATCATCATCAGCAATCATCACCAACATCGTGAACGTCATCATAATCGCCATCATTACAACCATTGTCATGGCCATCATCATCAGCATTATCACCATCAACATCATCAAACCATCATCAACATCATCACACCATCATCAACATCATCACACCATCATCAAATTCATCAACATCATCACACCATCATCAACATCATCAACATCATCACACCATCATCAACATCATCACACCATCATCAACATCATCACACCATCACACCATCACACCATCATCAACATCATCAACATCATCACACCATCACACCATCATCAACACCATCACACCATCATCAACATCATCACACCATCATCAACATCATCACACCATCATCAACGTCATCAACATCATCACACCATCGTCAACATCATCACACCATCATCAACAGCATCACACCATCATCATACAATCATCAACATCATCACACCATCATCAACAACATCACACCATCATCAACAGCATCACACCATCATCAACATCATCACACCATCATCACACAATCATCAACATCATCAACATCATCACATCATCATCAACATCATCACACCATCATCAACATCATCACACCATCATCAACATCATCACACCATCATCAACATCATCACACCATCATCAACATCATCACACCATCATCAACATCTTCACACCATTATCAACATCTTAACATTTTAGCAAAAACTCTATAACGAAGGTCAAATGTTGTAAAACATTAAACCCTTCAGCTTAACCCTGGTTTCAATTCCAAATTATAACAGCAAAAACTTGTTATTTCAGTTTCAGATTGACCAGGTTAGCAGGCACTTCTTGATTTATAACAGCTTCTTCAAGCATCACATTAGAAGAATTTATGTTTCAAAACTTGCTCAATTCTTAATTTAGAAACGTGAGTGTCATTGATTTTTTTTCCAAGAAATTAAGAAAATTCATATAATTATTCTTGGAAAGGAAATTGCAATACAAAAAGAAAGTAAATAAATAAACAGTTAACAATGTTAATTAAAATAAGATGGTTTCCCTTGTTAAGATGGGAAATTTTTTACAATCTAATTTTAACTTATCTTATCACGTGCCTTTTGAGTTATAGAGAGTCAGCAGTTTAGTGGTAGACAGATGACTTAGTAAATAATGTGAAGGAGGATTTGATTGTAGATTGTCGCTCTATAGTCGACCCAGCTGGGAAACAATTGGTGCCTGCCATGAGAGTTGGAGACAATAAATATCATCGAGGAAGAGCACTGGCCCTCTCGATGAGTTGGCATGGCACGTTTGAATACTTTAATTTCTATGAGATTTCGAATATGTAACTTTTTACCTTTTATCACGGTTACTGTGAATGTTACTTTTACAGCGAACATATTTTGAGACCAATAGTAGACAAAAAAGGAAGTCAAGTCAACGGTCACTATATAAATAATTTGCAATATGCGGATGACACAGTCTTAATATCAGAGAGAGACAGAGAATGAACTACGAGAAATAAGAGACATAATAGTTAAGGAAAGCAAAAGGAAATGTCTCAGTCTAAATAGTAATAAAACAGAAGTAATGGTCATATCCAAGAAACAATCATCACCATCATGCTCCTTAAAAATAAACAGGGCAAATCTGAAACAAGTGCAATGCGTCGAATACTTGGGCACAATAATAACATCAGATGTGAGATGATGCACGACAGAAATAAAAAGCAAAATAGTTCAGGGGAAAAGGCATTCAGAAAATGAAAAAAAGTCTGTAGCAACAGGTCTATGTCAATGGAAGTGGGAAAGAGAGTTTAGTGGTGCTATATAGAGAAAATTCTGACCTATGAACGCGAATCATGGACAGCTGACAAACAAATGAAAAGGCTATTAAGAGGCCACAGAGATGGGATTTCTCAGAAGAATATTGAAAGTTCGCTAGGCAGCTAAATAAACCAATGATAACATTCTCAAAGAGGCCAACACAAAAAGGGAGCTTCTAAAAAACATCAGAAAGAAACAATCAACATTTCGAACACATCTCTAGAAGAAGAAAGTTGGGATACTTGGTTACAACTGGAAAAATACAAGGAAAGAGAGATCGCGAACGACAAAAAGAGAAAATAGTAGATAGTATGGTGTCATGGCATGGAAAACAGTCAACAGCAGAATTGATATGATGCACTGTGAATAGAAGATTATGGAAGGACATGATCGCCTACATCAACCGGTATGGCACATGATGATGACAATTATTCATTGTTACATTTTTTAACACATATTATGAATCTTTTTTCAATATTTATTGCTATATTATGAAGCTATTTTTTTTATATATTTAGCTACGTTTGCTATGAAGCGTAGAAGCCGCAATAGCTCAGTGGTTGCGTCCATTTCTCCTGCATCCTATGAGGGGCGCTCTGTTTCCTATGTCTGATTTTGCTAATGACGTCCTGGTCTGTTTTGTCGTAGTGGAATGTGTGGAGCTTTCTTTTCTGGCTTCTATTTCTGCTTTTCTCAATTAGGAGGACACATGGATAGTGATCACTTCCGTGGAACCCCAGTGCACTCCACCTGCAAACCGGTGCGAAGGTGGAAGACACCAGTGCCAGGTCTATGACACTATCAGAGTCCCCTGTTCGAGTGGCCATTCTTGTTGTCTTTCCATCATTCAAGCACACTAAATCGACTGACACCAGTACGTTCTCTAGGTCTTCTCCCTGCTTGTTGGTTATGACGTTACCCCACTGGTTGCCTCTAGCATTAGAGTCTCCGCAGAAAATGACGTTCTCTTCATCGAACTCAAAGAGATTCTGCCATTGTTGTGTGTCCACCTTCCCATTATAGGCATACACATTTACAATCACGAAATGAACTGGGGTCTGCACCTTAACCGCATGTATCTGCAATTCTGCACTGTCCCATGCAGACATATCAAGTTGCCACCATATTAAGCAAAAATTATTATTATACAAAATAATAAGCATAAGCAAAAATAAAGGACTCAACCTTAATAGCAAAAGGACAGACTTAATGGTAACAACAAAGAAAAAGACACCACCTCAGTGCAAAATAAAGACACGTGGAACAATATTAAAACAGGTAAATGAATTTAAATATTTGGGAACTTTGTTAACCTCAGACGGAAGATGTACAAAAGAGGTGAGATGCAGAATGGCTCAGGCAAAAGCAGCTTTCCAAAAAATGAGGAAGATACTATGCAATCCATGTTTGACAATAGAAACAAGACAAAGAGTTCTCAAATGTTATGTAGAGCCAGTCTTAACATATGGATGTGAATCATGGACAATAGGACAGACAAGAAAATCACTGGAGGCTGTAGAAATGTGGTTTTACAGAAGAATGTTGAGAATACCATGGACATCTAAGAAGAGTAATGTAAATGTTCTGAAAGAGGCCAAAACAAAAAGAGAGCTAATTTCCAATATTATGAAGAAACAATCATCATTTTTGGCCATGTAATGAGAAGAGAACAACTGGAGTATATTGTAACAACTTGAAAAATTGAGGGCCGAAGAGATAGAGGGAAGCAAAGAGAAAAAAATAACAGACAGCTTAAGAGAATGGCTTGGCAGAAGGTCAACAACAGAAATAATAAAGAACTGTCGAGATCCAAAGTTGTGGAGAGGCATGATCACCTACACCAGCAGGCCCGGTACTTGATGATGATGATGATCATGATGATGATGATGATGATGATGATAATAAAATAATATAATTGGACATAAATGTGAAACCCTGCTTGATTTCGCACAGTCTTGTTGAGATTAGTACGGAGTCGGTGCAAAGCACACGGGCAAAAACAGACTCGACGTTCACATGCAACCATACCTGGGTGTTTGTGGTCAGACCACGGGATGTGGCTCCTGGCAAAGAATGTCTCCCCGACTCACGTACGTTTGTAGAGGACCAGATGTGGATCACCTAAACGTAGATGGGTGTTGGGATCACAGTGGAGAATAGATGGGTGGTGGGATCACAGTGGAGAATAGATGTGTGGTGGGATTACAGTGGAGAATAGATGTGTGGTGGGATCACAGTGGAGAATAGATGTGTGGTGGGATCACAGTGGAGAATAAATGTGTGGTGGGATCACAGTGGAGAATAGATGGGTGGTGGGATCACAGTGGAGAATAGATGTGTGGTGGGATCACAGTGGAGAATAGATGTGTGGTGGGATTACAGTGGAGAATAGATGGGTGGTGGGATCACAGTGGAGAATAGATGTGTGGTGGGATCACAGTGGAGAATAGATGGGTGGTGGGATCACAGTGGAGAATAGATGTGTGGTGGGATCACAGTGGAGAATAGATGTGTGGTGGGATCACAGTGGAGAATACATGTGTGGTGGGATCACAGTGGAGAATAGATGTGTGGTGGGATCACAGTGGAGAATATATGGGTGGTGGGATCACAGTGGAGAATAGATGTGTGGTGGGATCACAGTGGAGAATAGATGGGTGGTGGGATCACAGTGGAGAATATATGGGTGGTGGGATCACAGTGGAGAAAAGATGGGTGGTGGTGGATCACAGTGGAGAATAGAGCGATGACGGTTACAAATCGGAACCTTTATTGTAGTCGTGTCTATCCATCCTACTCTTTATCTAAAAGAATAACAATAAACAAGACAGCCTATAATTAAAAACGCATTGTGGTAACTGGTTAGGCTATATTCTGAAAGGAACTTGCTTCACCCTTACAGTCCTAGTATTTGAGAATCATAATGTGTCATTTAAATGCTCTGGCTAGTAACATAACATTACTACATGTGATAACATCGTATGCCGTACTCCTCACATTATTCTCGACGCATCACTTCAAGTAATCAGGGATTGGTAAATAGAAACGACAATGGGTTGTTTTCAGAAACTTATCCAAAGATATATCAGCTTTGTGTGTTTTGTCAACAGAGTTCATTTATTATGTCAAAGTTTTGCCCTGTTTTGTCAACACTGTTCATTTATTGTGTCGAAGTTTGCCCTGTTTTGTCAACAGTAAGATTGTCCATTTATTATGTCAAAGTTTTGCCCTGTTTTGTCAACACTGTCCATTTATTATGTCGAAGTTTGTCTTGTTTTCTCAACAATAAGGTTGTCCATTTATTATGTCAAAGTTTGCCCTGTTTTGTCAACACTCAGATTGTCATTTATTTTGTCAACGTTTGCCTGTTTTTTAAACACTAACATAATCCATTTATTATATCAAAGTTTGCCTGTTTTGTCAACACTAACATAATCCATTTATTATGTCAACGTTTGCCTGTTTTGTCAACACTAACATAATCCATTTATTATGTCAAAGTTTGCCTGTTTTGTCAACACTAACATAATCCATTTATTATGTCAAAGTTTGCTTAGTCCTTTTATTATGTCAAAGTCTGCCTGTTGTATCAACACTAAGATAGTCCCTTTTATTATGTCAAAATGTGCTTGTTTTGTCAACATAACATAATCCATTTTATTATGTCAAAGTCTGCCTGTTTTGTCAACACTAACATAGTCCATTTTATTATGTCAAAGTTTGCCATTATTGTCAACATTAACAAAGTCCATTTTATTATGTCAAAGTCTGCCTGTTTTGTCAACACTAACATAATCCATTTATTATGTCAAAGTCTGCCTGTTTTGTCACAACTAACATAGTCCATTTTATTATGTCAAAGTTTGCCTGTTTTGTCAACACTAACATAATCCATTTATTATGTCAAAGTTTGCTTAGTCCTTTTATTATGTCAAAGTCTGCCTGTTGTATCAACACTAAGATAATCCCTTTTATTATGTCAAAATGTGCTTGTTTTGTCAACATAACATAATCCATTTTATTATGTCAAAGTCTGCCTGTTTTGTCAACACTAACATAATCCATTTATTATGTCAAAGTCTGCCTGTTTTGTCAACATTAACATAGTCCATTTCATTATGTCAAAGTCTTCCTGTTTTGTCAACACTAACATAGTCCATTTTATTATGTCAAAGTTTGCCTGTTTTGTCAACATTAACATAGTCCATTTTATTATGTCAAAGTTTGCCTGTTTTGTCAACATTAACATAATCCATTTTATTATGTCAAAGTCTGCCTGTTTTGTCAACACTAACATAGTCCATTTTATTATGTCAAAGTTTGCCTGTTTTGTCAACACTAACAAGCCCTCAGTGATATCAGGGAAAATATGGAGTTAGACAAGTCACGTACTCGTGTACGGTCTAGAAACCATAACGGTGTTAAGTTGTGGACTCCAGGAATAAGATAGATCGAGGAGAACTTGGCGGGAAATGTGGGGAAACAGCTTGAACTAGACTTGGTACGACCTGTAATTGATGAGAGTCTTTGTAAACAGAAGGCACTACAAGACACTCTACTTGCTGGCCTTGGTAGCCAGGTTTAGACAACCACCCGACTGGGCTACCGACGTTCAGACAACCTGTGTTCGATTTCCGCTGGAAGCAGTGTGAGTTGTACTCGTGGTTCGGAATAAAAATACTCCCGCGGTCGATCTAGCCGATCGCAGAAATGGGTACAGGGTAAAACTCTGGGAAGGTGAGGAATGCCGCCTCGCATCGTGAGTTTCGATGCTTGAAGCGACACTATCCAAAAGTCTCCGAACACTTCTGGATAGGCCGCCGAGCACATATGGGTGGAAATTCGCGTGCTAAGACGCCGATTCAAGTCTCGTACTTTATTTACCTTTACTACAAGACACGCACACAGCACCTACATCGATGTCGGTCTCTGACCAATGAAATGAAGAGAAGACAAATTTGAGCCAGTTAAACTAAATAACCTTTCTTGTTTGATCAACATTTTCCATAAGCATTATCATATTCTGCGGAGGCTCTTCATTCACGACCATCCCTGCAGTCTTTTCTCTTGATGCGTTGCGATTGAACACGCCCTGGGAACAATAGAATCCCTTGTTGAAAAAGGTCGACTAGGACACAGTTTTGTACAGAAAACAAGGTTGCATTTAAAGCGAAAATGCACTGAGATGATCTCTATTTATTTCTATTACGACTTTGCATAATAAACATGCATCCACAACATCAGATGTGCTTCTGGCAGCCACTATGAGATCGTTCATAAAAGGGGAAAGGTCAGTGCATGTTTACACGGTGTCGTCTTCCTTCACTTTAATAATACAACAAATTAGAGGAACTTATACTAACCCTTATTATTTGTTTTGAAAAAAAAAACGCTTTAACTCATGAACCCCGATAAACTCGGTTGCTGGAAATCACACGCTGGTAAACCACATCAATTTGCTTTCAAAATAGTTATACTTATTCATCACATTAATTTGACATGCACGTCCTTGTTGGACAGTGAGGGTTAAAAACGACTAGATCAAAATGTTCCCAGACTTGTCATTGTCCCTGTAGTTGACATGGAAATAATAATGTATACTGTATGTAGTTATACATGAAATGTTCGAGATAGTTGAAGACAGAGCTGATATAGAGAGAGATTTATGGGGGATATTAACTCCTTCCGTACGTTCCGACGCACCATGCGCCATGTCGCTTTCGATCATGTACGTTTAGCCGCACAGTGCGTCACTCTCAATTTGATTAGTGTAAACTGTCATCAACCCTTATTCTTTTTATATGTCTTGTATCACCTTGGTATTGGTGAAATATAATCCTTTGTTTAATTATCTAACAATTCATATATAATATGATAAGTGTTAAGATAAATATAAACATGTAGATTGATATTTAAAACCATGAACAATTTTGTCAATGAAATCTCCACCGTTAAATTGCTAACAACCTTCCGTACTGAAAGAGTTAAGGGAAGAAAACACAGCTGATTGGTTTAATCTGAAAGTAGCATTTTAACGATAATTCTAAAAAATGTCGTAAAAAATTAACGTAAATGCACCGAGACTGTTTCATTTTTTACAGCTGATATTTTATTGGAAATGTTTCCAGTTGTTGACCGTAATGAAAATGCTATTTTCTCGTTGAATCATTTGTTTGTGCTACCGAAGATCAAGAATCAATTTTTTGTGCTACTGAAGGCCAAGAATCATTCGTTTGTGCTACCGAAGGCCAAGAATCATTCGTTTGTGCTACCGAAGGCCAAGAATCATTCGTTTGTGCTACGAAGGCCAAGAATCATTCGTTTGTGCTACTGAAGGCCAAGAATCATTCGTTTGTGCTACTGAAGACCAAGAATCATTCGTTTGTGCTACTGAAGGCCAAGAATCATTCGTTTGTGCTACTGAAGGACAAGAATCATTCATTTGTGCTACTAAAGGACAAGAATCATTCGTTTGTGCTACTGAAGGCCAAGAATCATTCGTTTGTGCTACTGAAGGCCAAGAAGAAGACGGTTTTAAGAAATCAATGAGACCTTGAATCTGGCAACAGAAGAAGTGAATTTGCGAAAGGCAAATGCTTTTTTTCAGAAGGCCTGTGATGAGAGCACAGTTCTGTAAAGGACATGCAACCTGATGATGTCGATTAGTGATGCTGTTTTAGTCTGTTATTTCTTACGAGAAGCAAAACGTGAATACCTGAAAAAAGGTGACACTTTCAAGTCTGAAACATTCTATTTGTACCCACAAATACTAAATGTAGCATATCGCTTATTATCAGCTTAAACGATTCACAGAAAATTATGCACAGGTGAGATTGCAGAAGTAAGCGAGCAAGGCAATCAAATGTTATTGCAGAACAGCTGTAAAAGAGGACATGGTAAGAAATGGAAAACACAAATATAAAATAAACAAAATATTGAATACAATGAGGGGTCACGAGTATAACTACAGAGAACACGTAAAATATTGAATACAATGCGGGGCACGAGTATAACTACAGAGAACACGTAAAATATTGAATACAATGAGGGGCCACGAGTATAACTACAGAGAACACGTAAAATATTGAAAACAATGCGGGGCCACGAGTATAACTACAGAGAACACGTAAAATATTGAATACAATGCGGGGCCACGAGTATAACTACAGAGAACACGTAAAATATTGAATACAATGCGGGGCCACGAGTATAACTACAGAGAACACGTAAAATATTGAATACAATGAGGGCCACAAGTATAACTACAGAGAACACGTAAAATATTGAATACAATGCGGGGCCACGAGTATAAGTACAGAGAACACGTAAAATATTGAATACAATACAGAACGTGTAAAATAAACGTAGAATGGTATAAAGCGGCTAAATTAGTAGACAGAAGGGACAAGCTATGACGTTTCCGCAACAGCCTTTATCAGGTTCAGAACAGCAAATATTCTAGGGAAGAAATACTCTAAAGCAACAATTAATATAAACACGAAAGACTAACGGTCGTAATTTGTGTCAACTAGATAAGCGGCCTGATACAGATGTATGTTTATTTTACTTAAGAAATTGAAAGCCTGGCCGAAAAGATGAACCAAAGAGTGAGATTCAAACGAGAAATTTGACTGTTGTGATAAATTTTAGTTGTGTTGCAGTTTACCATTTCTGCAGGTAGCTATGGCTTGACTTCAAATATCGATTAGAACTGCTCAACTTTATTGACAGACTCGACATTACAGACGGGAATAATGTTAAAGGTGACGTATAGATAAAGTGCCCGTGTGTTACCGGGGCCTCATTATGAGGGAGGTAAAGAATAGTGACACTGTGACCTTCCAGGCATGTCGTAAGAGGCGACTAAGGAGCTTGATCGATGGCTTGACAAACTGTGATTGTAAAAAGTATTGTTATGGAAACAGCGCCATATATTTTAGAGCAGTGATCTCTGCCCTATGTGCCGTCTTCGGCTCAAAAGAACAATAGATAGATAAATAGAAAGATAAAGTGCGAGACTTGAATCGGCGTCTTAGCATGCGAGTGTGTCAGCGGCAGATGGTGAGTTCGACCTTTAAGATAGACGTAACGTTAGAAGTGTCTCAGTGGTGGATGGTGAGTTTGAATTTTGAGGACACCAGTCATGAAGCCGAACTTTTAGATTGACCTTTAACCTGACAATTTCCGACAAAGAAATTGCTGCAATTTTTACTTTATAAAATCATCATCACCATGTAACTACGGCTGGCGTAGGTGATCATGTCTCTCCACAACTTTCGATCTCGACAGTTATTTATCATTTCTGTTGTTCACCTTCTGCCAAGCTATTCTCTTAAAAGTAAAAAAAAAAGTAAAGTATCCCCGTCACGCCAAGTGGCGTATAGGGAAATATGGTATTAGTGACCCTATATTTTACAGACCTTCAGCACATGATTTTTTGGGTAATGTGGTCAGTATTACGCCCGTGCTGCTTTACTTTCCCAGAAAAAAATATCCGGTACCCATTTAAGGCTGGGTGAACCCGGAAGCCGTCGGTTGGGATCGAACCCTACCCCTTGTCCGTGG
>JAVIAB010000106.1:12221890-12359390 GCA_032433765.1 Megaustenia siamemsis | reverse complement strand
GTACAGGCAATCTTTGATGGACACACACCGACTTTACCTGTACAGAAACCTAGTACAGGCAATCTTTGATGGACACACACCGACTTTACCTGTACAGAAACCTAGTACAGGCAATCTTTGATGGACACACACCGACTTTACCTGTTCAGAAACCTAGTACAGGCAATCTTTGATGGACACACACCGACTTTTCCGGCAGAACCCTGGAAATGAAGAAAACATTGCAGTCGGCTTTGTCTACATCTAGCATCTAAGTGTTACTGCTGGCATTCGCCCTGTGACTTTAACAACACCTTGAACCACGAAAAACAACAAGTACATCGTTCAGCTCCCAGCCTCTCCCTCTTTCTCTCTCTCTCACTCACTCTCTCACTCTCTCACGGCATTGTCAAACAGAAGGTGCAGTAAACAGCACAGCTCCGTGCCCATGTTAAAATAATCAACATTGTTGCTTTTGTGTTTAGCTTTCGCTGGTTAAGCTTCAGAAGTTAACTAATGACTTACTCGTCACATACAAATATTGATATAATCCACATTGTCTTTATCCAGTCAACAAATTGATGCCGTCCACAATTTTCATTCACAAAACATTAGAGTGTGACGTTGTTATATACTTAACATTTCCCACAATTCAAATAGAATATTTACTGTTAATTAACAATTAGATGTGTAATTGTGTTAAGACTGATGTCTTAACAGATTAAAATATTTTTTCATTAAAGATATTACAAATCTTTAGCGGAACGCAAGCACCAATCATCATCATCGACTGCCGTCTCCGCAACGAAGGTTGGCTACCATGGAGCGCCATTCTGCTCTGTCTCTTGCTTTGATGGTGCAGGTTGTCATAGGCTGATTTGTCCATCTTTTGATGTTACTCGTCCATGTTAGTCTTGGTCTGCCTTTGCCTCTTTTACCGTGTATTTTCACCTCCAGGATTACTTTTAGCAGGCTGTTGTGTCTTTTAACATGCCCCAAAAATAACATTTGTCTTGTTTGAATTGTGTTTAGTAGTTTTCTTTTCATTTTTAGTTTTTTTAGGACTTCGTCGTTTGTTTTCTTTTCCTTCCATCCAATTCTAACTATTCTTCTATATATCCACATTTCAAAGGCTTCAATTCTCTGTTCTGTTTTCTTGTCTAATGTCCATGTTCTGCACCATATAGGAATATTGAAAAGATGTAACATTTTCCTATTCTTAGTTTTAGCCCTGGTGTTATTTGTTTTGATGTTAGTATGTTCTTCGTGACATTAAAATTACTTTTTGCCATTCCTATTCTTTTGTTTATTTCAGTTGTACATTTTGCATCACTGGTTATAGTATGACCAAGGTAGTTGTAGTTCTGAACTGTCTACAGGTCTATTCCTTCAATTTTGATATCCATTTGTGGGTTTTGAGTATTTCCTTTATTTATGATCATAGTTTTAGTCTTTTTGATATTCATATCTAGTCCATATTTTTTGCTTATCATGTTTATTTCATTAAGTAATTGTTGTAGATCTTTAGGATTTTCTGCTAGTAGTACAGTATCATCAGCATATCTCAGGTTACTGATTATCTTTCCATGAATTTGTAGGCCTGGCAACTCTATGATGTTTTTAAAGATTTGCTCAGTGTATAGATTGAACAAGCTTGGTGATAAGATGCATCCCTGTCTTACTCCTCTTTTTATATCAATGGGTGTAGAGTTCTCTTTGTTAGATTTTATTATTGCTGTTTGCTCCCAGTATAGCATCAATAACTCATTAATATATTTTTTTCTGCCTTTTTCCCTACTTCAATTAGCAATTTTTGTTCTCCTCTGTAGCGTTTATTTCGCATATTCACATACAATTTGTCTGTTTTCTGTTGAAATTGTTGGTCATTAGTACATTAGATCAGGTTAAGCAGAGTTTTCTTTTGAAATCGGTGGTCATTAGTATATTAGATCACGTTAAGGACAGTTTTATTTTAACTCGACGGTCATTAGTAAAAATTTAGAGAAATAGAAATCTTAGTAAATCCCACGACTTTCGCTGACGTTGTATCAATCGTGGCAGTTCTTCCCGAACTCTCAAATTTAGGAACTGCTTTCTGAGATGTGATGAAGGTTAATCTTGAACATTCTTTGATGTTTTCTTCCCACCTCTTCCTGTGTCTGCCTTGTCTTCTTTTGCCTGCTACTATGTCCAGTTGTGTGATATTAGCATGGCCAGTAGATCTTGTGACACGTTCGAATGTTTTGAAATGTTTTTATTTTACCATTTAACTGTAAGTTTGTAATTGGTCCTATGAATCGTTATATAGAGCCCATTCTGACCTGTAGAGGCGAATCATGGACAGCAGAAATAACTGAAAAAAAAAACAATTAGACGTCACAGAGGTTGGATTTCTCAAAAGAATTGTGAAAGTTCCTTAGACAGCTAAAAATTCCAACGAGGGCATTTTCAAAGAGGATAACACAAAAAAGGGAGCACTTTAAAGAACCAATCGACATTTTCTGGCACGTCATGAGAAGTGGAAAGTTGGAACACTTGGTTACAACTGGAAAAATACAGGGAAAGAGATAACGCGAACGACAAAGCGTTGGGTTTCACGGCATGGAAAACAGTCAACAACAGAAGTGACACAATGTACAGGTAACATAAAATGTTGGAATAACATGGTCGTCTACGCCACCTGTATGGTACATGATGATGATGAATCGTTAGTTTGTTGTGCATTCCTCATTGATCACACGGTCGTCTACGCTACCCGGTATGGTATATGATGATGAATCGTTAGTTTGTTGTGCATTCCTCATTGATCACATGGTCGTCTATGCCACCCGGTATGGTACATGATGATGATGAATCGTTAGTTTGTTGTGCATTCCTCATTGATCACATGGTCGTCTACGCCACCTGTATGGTACATGATGATGATGAATCGTTAGTTTGTTGTGCATTCCTCATTGATCACACGGTCGTCTACGTCACCTGGTATGGTACATGATGATGATGAATCGTTAGTTTGTTGTGCATTCCTCATTGATCACACGGTCGTCTACGTCACCTGGTATGGTACATGATGATGATGAATCGTTAGTTTGTTGTGCATTCCTCATTGATCACACGGTCGTCTACGTCACCTGGTATGGAACATGATGTTGATGAATCGTTAGTTTGTTGTGCATTCCTCATTGATCACACGGTCGTCTACGTCACCTGGTATGGTACATGATGATGATGAATCGTTAGTTTGTTGTGCATTCCTCATTGATCACACGGTCGTCTACGTCACCTGGTATGGTACATGATGATGATGAATCGTTAGTTTGTTGTGCATTCCTCATTGATCACACGGTCATCTACGCTACCCGGTATGGTATATGATGATGAATCGTTAGTTTGTTGTGCATTCCTCATTGATCACACGGTCGTCTACGCTACCCGGTATGGTATATGATGATGAATCGTTAGTTTGTTGTGCATTCCTCATTGATCACACGGTCGTCTACGCTACCCGGTATGGTACATGATGATGATGAATTGTTAGTTTGTTGTACATTCTTCATTGATCACATGGTCGTCTACGCTACCCGGTATGGTACATGATGATGATGAATCGTTAGTTTGTTGTACATTCCTCATTTGTCACATGGTCTATATAAGATACTGTCAAGCTCATTCTGTACAATCTCAGTTTCAGAGCCTGTACTTTCAAGATCAGCTGTGAGTGTCCATGTTTCGCAAACGTATAAAAATATGTATGATACTATTGCTCTTAATAATGATTTCTAAATCTTAGAAGAATCCCGTGTGATTCCTTGCCATACAAAGTAAAGATTTTAAAATGAGAAAGGAGATGAACTAGAGATAAACCCAGAATAAAATGGACAGACAACATCAAAGAAACACTATAACAAAATCTATTGATAATTTTCCATCTTTTGATGTTTCTCGTCCATGTTAGTCTAGGTCTCCTCTGCCTCTTTTACCTTGTATTTTTCCTTCCAATATTACTTTAAGTAGGCTGTTGTGTCTTTTTTAACATACCCCAAAAATGTCATTTGTCTTGTTTTAATTGTGTTTAGTAGTTCTCTTTTTATTTTTAGTTGTTTTAAGATTCATTTGTTTTCTTTTCTTTCCATCAAATTTTTCCTATTCTTCTATATATCCACATTTCAATGGCTTCAATTTTCTATTCTGTTTTCTTGTCAAGTGTCCATGTTTCTGCACCATACAGGAATGTTGAGAAGATATAACATTTTACTATTCTTAGCCCTGGTGTTATTTGTTTTGATGTTAGTATATTTTTCATGTCATTAAAATTACTTTTTTTGCCATACCTTTTCTTTTGTTTATTTCAATTTTACATTTACCATCACTGGTTGTAGTATGTCCGAAGTAGTTGTTGCTCTGAACTGTCTATTCCTTCAACTTTGATTTCCACTTGTAGGTTTTGAGCATTATCTTTGTTTATGATCATAGTTTTAGTCTTTTTGGTATTCATATCTAGTCCATATTTTTTGCTTGTCATGTTTATTTCATTAAGTAATTGTTGTAGATCTTTATGATTTTTTGTACCAGTAGTACAGTTTCATCAGCATATCTTAGGTTGTAGATTATCTTTCCAATAATGTGTAGGCCTGGCATCTCTGTGATGTTTTTAAAGATTTGCTCAGTGTATAGATTGAAGCTTGGTGATAAGATGCATCCCTGTCTTACTCTTCTTTTTTTATATCAATAGGTGTAGAGTTCTCTTTGTTATATTTTATTATTGCTGTCTTTTCCCAGTACAAATTACATATTAGTCGTATGTCTGTGTCATCTAGATGTATATCTTTTAGGCATTCTATGAGTTGTTTATGGTGTATTCTATCAAGTGCTTCGGTGTTGTCTATGAAGCTGGCATATATTGGTTTGCTAACTTCTGTGTACCTTTCGTTTAATGTCATCATGCAGAATATGGCTTCTTTTGTTCCATCGCTTTTCCTAAATACAAAATGTTGTTCTTTTAATCCAGTATTGATTATATTCTGAGTCCTTCCTTGTATAACTTTTAGCCAGATTTTTGTTACATGGCTCATTAGACTTATTGTCCTAAAATCCACTGCATTCAACTGCACCATTCTTTTCAGGAAATGCTAAGAAAGTTGATGTTTTTAGTTCACTTGGTATGTGTACATGGTATATGTCGTTGCATATGTCTGTGATCACTTTAATGCCAAAATCTCCAAGTGCCTTTATCATCTCTATCTGTATGTTGTCAGGTCCTGCAGCTTTTCCCTTTTTCATTATTTGTATAACTTTCTCCACTTCCAATTTTATGATTTTATATCCTGATGAACATTTTGTATTTGGTTTCTTGTCCCTTTCGTCATTAAATCATCCTGTTATATATCCATGTCATCTATTAATTATATCTTTGTTGTCTGTTGGCATTTTTCCTTTTTTGTTTGCAATACATCTATTTTCTGTGACTTTAAAAAAAAATTACTAGTCATTCTCTTTATTTCTGTGTGCATCCCTCTTAAATCTTGTTTATTTTCTAGACATCTTTGATTGGGCCTATCCTCTTTTGCCTTTTTGCACATTTTATATATTTCATTATCTATTTTGTTGTATTGGGTAGTGTTCTTTGTTTGTCTTCATTCCTCCATTTTTTCCAAGACTGCACCAGTTATCACTTTTTGTTTTTTTTTTCTTTTTGTTTTCCTTTTTTGGGTAAGGTGTCGCAAGTTTCTTGTATGCTTTTCTTTATGCATTGCCATAGAGTATAACTTTTGAATCAGATTTTTCTCTTCTGTACTGCTCAATCCCTTCTACTACCAGCTTCTGATATTTTCTTATTATTTGTTTATTATAAGTATCTTCAACATATTTTTGATTGAAAGCTGTTATGTCTAGTGGTATTGTTGATGAATTAGACTTTTGTTTGATTCTCTTTAGTTTGACTTTCATTTTAATAATTACAGAGTTGTGATCTTAGTTAATATCTGCTCCTGGATAGATTTTGGCTTTCTTGACGCTGTTACGGAACCGTTCTTTTATCATTATGTAATCTATTTGATTCCTCTTCTGATCTGCAGGGCTTTTCCATGTGTATAATTTCCTTTTCTCTTGCTCAATGTTAACGTTACATATTATCAGCCTGTTTTCTTCAAAAAATTGTATTCATCTTTCTACTCCTTCATTTATTTTTTCAAAACCATGATTTCCTATAATGGTCATCTTCTACCTTTTCCTACTTTAGCGTTCATATCACCCAATACAATCAAGATGTCCGAAGATTTCACTTGCTTCATAGCTTTATTTAGATCTTCATAGTATGCTTGTATTTGTTCATTTGTATAGTCAAGTACAACGTGAGTAGGTGTGTATGTCTATATTATTGCTATTTCGAATGGTGTTGCTTTCATTTTAAATAATATAATCCTATCATTGTATGTCCAGTGGGTACTTATACATTTTTGTAGCTCTCTTTTTATAAGTATTCTACACCTCTTTGTTGTTCTGTTGTTTAGCCTGAATATATAAATTTATATTTTTCGTCCTGCATGTTCTTTCCATCTTGACTATAATATACGTAATATCTATATGTTTAATCGTTCTGCTTCTAAAATATGATTTCACACTCTACAGTCAAACTGAATAACTAGAAATATACAAATATTAGAATCACTCATGGAATTAGAAAATAAGAGTCAAACACTGGAACTAGAAAATGGATAGATATATTAGAGCCACGTGGTAGAACACTCGGCTGCCGACCTAGAGGTTCAAGGTTCCACTGCCAGATCAGGAAACATTTTGTTTCCAATCAAAAAGACTACGGTGCCCATCCATGCTCTTTAAATGGAAACTAGAGGAAGTAATCTTTTGAAAAAAGTCAACGAGAAAAGGAACTGACCATCCAGCGAGGAAGTGAACTGATCATCCAACGAGGAAGGGAACTGACCATCCGGCGAGTAAGGGAACTGACCATCCAGTGAGGAAGTGAACTAACCATCCAGCAAGAAAGGGAGTTGACAATCCAGCAAGAAAGGGTGTTGACAACCCAACGAGGAAGGGAACTGACCATCCAGCAAGGAAGGGAGCTGACCATCCAGCAAGGAATGGAACTGACCATCCAGCAATGAAGGGAACCTACCATCCAGCAAGGAAGTGAGCTAAAAATCCAGCAAGGAAGTGAGCTAAAAATCCAGCAAGGAAGGGAGCTGACCATCCAGCAAGGAAGGGGGCTGACCATCCAGCAAGGAAGGGAACTGACCATCCAGCAAGGAAGGGAGCTGACCATCCAGCAAGAAAGGGAGTTGACAATCCAGCAAGGAAGGGAGTTGACAATCCAACGAGGAAGGGAACTGACCATCCAGCAAGGAAGGGAGCTGACCATCCAGCAAGGAAGGTAGCTAACAATCCAGCGAGGAAGGGAGCTGACAATCCAGCAAGAAAGGGAGTTGACAATCCAGCAAGGAAGGGAGATGACAATCCAGCAAGGAAGGGAGCTAACAATCCCACAAGGAAGGGAGCCGACCATCCAGCGACAAAGGGAGCTAACAATCCAGCGAGGAAGGGAGCTAACAATCCAGCGAGGAAGGGAGCTAACAATCCAGCGAGGAAGGGAGCTGACCATCCAGCGAGGAAGGGAGCTGACCATCCAGCAAGGAAGGGAGCTAACAATCCAGCAAGGAAGGGAGCTAACAATCCAACAAGGAAGGGAGCTGACCATCCAGCGATAAAATGAGCTAACAATCCAGCGAGGAATAGAGCTAATAATCCAGCGAGGAAGGGAGCTGACCATCCAGCGAGGAAGGGAGCTGACCATCCAGCGAGGAAGGGAGCTGACCATCCAGCGAGGAAGGGAACTGACCATCCAGCAAGGAAGGGAGCTGACCATCCAGCGAGGAAGGGAACTGACCATCCAGCGAGGAAGGGAGCTGACCATCCAGCGAGGAAGGGAGCTGACCATCAAGCGAGGAAGGGAGCTGACCATCCAGGGAGGAAGGGAACTGACCATCCAGCGAGGAAGGGAACTGACCATCCAGCAAAGGGGAGCTGACCATCCAGCGAGGAAGGGAACTGACCATCCAGCGAGTAAGGGAGCTGACCATCCAGCGAGGAAGGGAACTGACCATCCAGCGAGGAAGGGAGCTGACCATCCAGCGAGGAAGGGAACTGACCATCCAGCGAGGAAGGGAGCTGACCATCCAGCGAGGAAGGGAACTGACCATCCAGCAAGGAAGGGAGCTGACCATCCAGCAAGGAAGGGAGCTAACAATCCAGCAAGGAAGGGAGCTGACAATCCAGCAAGAAAGGGAGTTGACAATCCAGCAAGGAAGGGAGATGACAATCCAGCAAGGAAGGGAGCTAACAATCCCACAAGGAAGGGAGCCGACCATCCAGCGACAAAGGGAGCTAACAATCCAGCGAGGAAGGGAGCTAACAATCCAGCGAGGAAGGGAGCTAACAATCCAGCGAGGAAGGGAGCTGACCATCCAGCGAGGAAGGGAGCTGACCATCCAGCAAGGAAGGGAGCTAACAATCCAGCAAGGAAGGGAGCTAACAATCCAACAAGGAAGGGAGCTGACCATCCAGCGATAAAATGAGCTAACAATCCAGCGAGGAATAGAGCTAATAATCCAGCGAGGAAGGGAGCTGACCATCAAGCGAGGAAGGGAGCTGACCATCCAGCGAGGAAGGGAGCTGACCATCCAGCGAGGAAGGGAACTGACCATCCAGCAAGGAAGGGAGCTGACCATCCAGCGAGGAAGGGAACTGACCATCCAGCGAGGAAGGGAGCTGACCATCCAGCGAGGAAGGGAGCTGACCATCAAGCGAGGAAGGGAGCTGACCATCCAGCGAGGAAGGGAACTGACCATCCAGCGAGGAAGGGAACTGACCATCCAGCAAAGGGGAGCTGACCATCCAGCGAGGAAGGGAACTGACCATCCAGCGAGTAAGGGAGCTGACCATCCAGCGAGGAAGGGAACTGACCATCCAGCGAGGAAGGGAGCTGACCATCCAGCGAGGAAGGGAACTGACCATCCAGCGAGGAAGGGAGCTGACCATCCAGCGAGGAAGGGAACTGACCATCCAGCAAGGAAGGGAGCTGACCATCCAGCAAGGAAGGGAGCTAACAATCCAGCAAGGAAGGGAGCTGACAATCCAGCAAGAAAGGGAGTTGACAATCCAGCAAGGAAGGGAGATGACAATCCAGCAAGGAAGGGAGCTAACAATCCCACAAGGAAGGGAGCCGACCATCCAGCGACAAAGGGAGCTAACAATCCAGCGAGGAAGGGAGCTAACAATCCAGCGAGGAAGGGAACTGACCATCCAGCGAGGAAGGGAGCTGACCATCCAGCGAGGAAGGGACCTGACCATCCAGCAAGGAAGGGAGCTAACAATCCAGCAAGGAAGGGAGCTAACAATCCAACAAGGAAGGGAGCTGACCATCCAGCGATAAAATGAGCTAACAATCCAGCGAGGAATAGAGCTAATAATCCAGCGAGGAAGGGAGCTGACCATCCAGCGAGGAAGGGAGCTGACCATCAAGCGAGGAAGGGAGCTGACCATCCAGCGAGGAAGGGAACTGACCATCCAGCAAGGAAGGGAGCTGACCATCCAGCGAGGAAGGGAACTGACCATCCAGCGAGGAAGGGAGCTGACCATCCAGCGAGGAAGGGAGCTGACCATCCAGCGAGGAAGGGAGCTGACCATCCAGCGAGGAAGGGAACTGACCATCCAGCGAGGAAGGGAACTGACCATCCAGCAAAGGGGAGCTGACCATCCAGCGAGGAAGGGAACTGACCATCCAGCGAGTAAGGGAGCTGACCATCCAGCGAGGAAGGGAACTGACCATCCAGCGAGGAAGGGAGCTGACCATCCAGCGAGGAAGGGAACTGACCATCCAGCGAGGAAGGGAACTGACCGATCCACTGGTTGAAGGTGAGACGTAATACAATGAAGTCAATTACCCTGCCTTACCCAACGGCACTGTTATGAGACAACCTTTACTTCTAGAAGAACTAAAAAATAGATATTTAGAGTAGATAGTAGAACTAAAAAAGTCAAGATTTTTTAGTAAGGCAATATAAAACTGCTGTTTGTTTATGATATTTTGGTAGTCATGAGATATTTCCTCAGTCCTCAAGCATGGCTATAGTATAATTCTGCTATTGAACATAAATAAAGATCATAAGAGGCGTAATAAGTTATTTTCTTTTTAACATTTGTGTTTATATTATGGTTATTTTACACCAGAATAAAGTCAAATATGTCAAATTTTAAAATATTTATTTTCATAAACCTTTTTTGGACTAAAATATGAAGAACATACAAATTAACTATTCCAGAAAATTCATATTTGTGTTTAGTGTCATAATTTTTTAACCTTCTTTTCTGCTTCTTTCCTTCCTCCTTTGCATTTCAGCGTCAAGTTGATATATAATTTGCGGTCGTTTCCTCTTCTGTTCGTATCTGCTGCTGTTAATGTTTCCTAGTGCTTCTAATATTCCATCCATCCATCTTTTTCGTGGTCGACCTTTGGGTCTGGTATTCTCGCAACGTTTAATGAGGGCTCGTTATGTTGTGTTTTGATCACTCTGCCTTGTCACGTGGCCAAACCATTTTATCTTTTGTTCTAAACCCACAACCTGTGTTTTTAAGTTAAGACATTAACTTACGACTGACTTAGCAGGTCGGTAGGGGATAAACATTTCTATTTTTACGACACATAGTACCATTGCTGGTGCATGTCGGGGGGCAACGATAGAACCAGAGGGATAAAGGCCGCTTGGTCAAGCAGTCGCCACGACGTGTGGGACTCAGGATTTTTATTTCACCCCCGATAGAAAAAAATCTGTTCTGTCTACCGCGGGTTTCGAACACCGTACACCGACTTTTCAGCCAGCGGGACAGTGGTTTTAGCCGCACGGCCACACGCACCTCCAGCATGCTCAGAGAAATCACAGAAATTGTTGAAACACTCCACTAGTATACCAGTCTCAAGAAATGAAAGGAATGTAGTTTCGTCGTGGGTGCTATAATACGCCTTATACCTTTTGACGTGTCCTGTGTTTGCTACGAAGGGGACTGCAACTGCCTTTCTTTAATTTGATATTCGATGAGATGTTAATTTGGATAATTCCACTAGCACGGGCGATTGAGCTGTCATGGATTTTCATTTCATTCGTTTTCAATGATTCCGGGGCCTTTGAATAATTATAACCATCTTTATTTTATTTTTCTTTCGTTCGCCATCATTTAACTCTGACGAAGTCCCTAGAGACTAGGAACTGAATTTTGCGTGTTAATCCACTTTTTCCCTGGCAGACGTGTGCACAGGGGCCCTACAGATAACTCTGACTTTGGACGTACTCTTATTTTTTTTCCGTCGATGAGTAATTAACATTGCAAGCCGGCGCTCGCTGCTGAGACCAGAGGTGGTTGCCGCAGAGAGAAATCATAAATAAAATTCCCAACCGTTGTAGCCGGGATTTGAACCCACAACCTCTCTGTCTCGAGGCCGCGTCTTGCCTCGAGACCAACAAGTCCCCCATCATCTTTATATATACATGCAACGTTTTTATGATTATAACTAAACTGCAACTTTGAGATAAAAGTTAGCAGCCGTGAATAAAATAAAAAATACATTTCGGAGTCTGATGGTAAAGAAATTAAGGAGCCAGTCTAAGGCAGCACACACAAATAATGATTCTGCGTCTAGGTTATATATTTTCGTGCAGATTTTCGAACACAGGAATCAACTATATTTAAATCATTAATTTAAACGGATGAGCGAAATGCTGAAATGAGACATGAAAATAAAACTGCAGGAGATGATAAAGCATGCCCACATTACATAACCGCTTCATATCGGAGAGTTGAAACCAGTCAGAACAGGCATCGGTGCATTCGTTTCTGTCAAACCAAATATCGTTCAGCATACATATCTCCCCCATCGAGTGCATATGTGAGCTGAAGTTTTACAGAGCCATCCGTTTGTTTGTCTTGTTTTACCTTGATTTTCTGGGCCATTGACTGGCAAGACAGATGGCTCTATTGTTTGCTTTATGTATGCTGCCATTGAGAATGTCAGTCTCTCATTTTCATTTATAATTCTTCCTGTACAGTCTAAAACAGGGGTGGCCAATAAGGTGCCCGCGGGCCACGAGTGGCCCGCGGCGTCCTTTTTTTGGCCCGCGGCGGATAAAAAATAAAATCAGGTTTTTGTTATTAAGTTATTGAGTTATTTGCGGGTCATCACCATTGCACTCCGAACATGTCCATATGTGCTCAGATCCCCTCCTCAACAATTCCCTCAGTGTCCAGCGACTGACGACTCCAGTTCTATGTTGGTTGATAAGTCTTTTTACACGCCCACTAAGTTTCTCATTTCTGGCTGTGCCCATTTTAACTCCCATTTCCACCATCCGAAGAGGTGACGTGGATCTGTGTTTGTCCAAGTCATGTGCTTTTCCCACATCTCGGAGGACATTGATGATGTCCACCCGATCCATTGGTTGCCCGTCCTCAACGACAGCGCAGCTAGCCAACCTGTCCGCACTTTCATTTCCCCGTACTCCCGCATGTCCAGGGACATAGACAAAGGTGACCTTACGTATTTTGGATTTCTGCAACGACTCTACCCATTGCATGCGTACAGAGCCCGCCTCCACTTTTTTAATCATGCTCATCGAATCACTCAGTATACATGCGTGGGTGTAGTCTTGTGACTCTAACCATTTGAATGCCTTGGTCACTGCCATCGCCTCCATTGTCATGCTACTCGGTGTCATGACGTATGCACCACTGTCTTCCTTGACTATTCTGCCTGCCGAGCGTGCTGTAAATGCCCATGCACTTCTTTGGTGTCGTCTTACAGATCCGTCTGTATATATGACTGCATCTTTCTCATCGGTGTTATCGCAGATGAGACTGTTGACCTCAGCATTAACCACGACCGGGTTCTGTTCCCTACTTTTCCTGTCGAGTGTGGCAATTTCACGAGTAAGTCCCCTTGAAAGACGTAGGCACCGGTATCCACTCCTTGCCAACGCTGATATTGGTAAGCCCACAGACCTGTTTGATGACATATTCTGCTCGGCCCACCCATGATTTGCCTCTTTTTTGTCTGACACCTTTCTCTGTGTTGAGCACGTGGTGCAATGGATGCTCTGTATCTGTACTAATCTTCAGGTATGCTCGTGCTCTCAAGATCTTGATTCTGTCATCCATGGTTGGAAAGTCAAGAAGATCCCTCATTGCCACACAGGGAGTGTCCCTCGTACATCCCAGGATAATGCGCATGGCTTCATTTTGTATTTTCTCCATCCTATCAATTTGAGTCGTACTGACAGTAAGATTTGCCAGGGCATACTCGATTGGTGCGAGTACTAATCCCTGGAACAGAAGAGTAAGTAGCCTCTGGTCGATGTTGGCAGCTGCCATAACCTTCAGGGCGTCTAATCCTTTGCGGGATTTTGTTATCACATGGTCGACGTGGTCCCGAAAACACAGGCTGCAATCAAACTTAACTCCGAGGTATGTCATCAACTTGTCCCTGGTCACCTCATCAGCTCCCATTCGTACTACCGGTGTGGTCGTATTAACGATATGATTGTTAAGGGAGAACCATGAAACTGATGCTTTATTAGGATTAACCAAGGCACCTTAAACCCCACACCAGGAAGAAATGCGATCGAGTTCGTCTTGCATTGTGGAGGCGATTCCTCGTCTGTCTCTTCCCTGTCGATATACCAGAATATCATCAGCAAAAGTCATAGTTCTTCCCCTCCCATCCAGCTGTTGGGCCGTGATCGTTATTGTGTACACGTTAAATAGAACTGGTGACAATGGTGAGCCTTGTGGCAGCCCTGGACAAATGGATGTTGGCTCGGAAGACCAACTTCCACATCTGAGTATCACCTTCCTCTGAAACAGTGCCGCGGCGACCCATCTAATGAGGAAGGGGTGCACCGTCAGTTTTAGGAGTATATGCATGAAATATTCAAATGGTACCCTGTTGTATGCATCTTCCAGATCTATAGTAGCAGCACATGTCTCCTCTCGTCTGTGGAAGCCTTCGAAGACGTCATAGGCAAAGACTGCCGCATTGAGCCATGTCTCTTTGTTATATCTATAACCTCCGAGTGTGTGTGTGGGAATACGCGTTTCTGTTCAAGAATAAAATCAGGCTGCATTGAGCAAATTTTCCGGGGTAAAATCGGTTAAAAATTTGTTACATTAACTTTTACCGTGGAGAAAGCTAACTCAAATATTCCCCAGTAAAGTAAAGAAAGTAAAGTACCCCCGTCACGCCAAGTGGCGTATAGGGAATATGGTGTTGTTGACAATAAATTTTACAGACCTTCGACACATGATTTTTGAGGTAATGTTGTCGGTATTACGCTCATGCGGCTTTACTTTCCCAGAAAAAAATCCGGTAACTGTTAATGACAAATATTCCCTAGTAGTTTTTTTTTTTTAAATAAAGTATAATTATTGGTGGAAACATCCGAGGTAAATCAAAGAAGAATAATAGTACAAGTAGACCTGAGGTTAACACTCGGAACACTCTAGTAGTTAGTTTAATATCGCCTTCCCGTCATTCCCGACCCATCCTTTTTTCCGTCTGATCATCCTGCGATCGACTGAAACAAAGGAAGAAGTCGACGAATGGTTCTAGAACCGACTATCGGTTCGTCGAGATCAAACAGTTTCCGCCAAGAAATACTGTCAGTCACCCACCTCCTCCTCCCCAACACATTCATCCCACAATTATTTTACTTTCAGTTTCTTTCTCTCCAATCTTCTTTTCATCAGTCAAAATTATATATCCGATACCCGACCTGATCATTCTTATTTTGTCGAGTTACAGTGAACAGTTCCATTTTTAACAGGGAACAGTGCTATTGTTGTAATATGTGTTTTCATTGTCTGTTGCTTCGGTCGTGGTATAATATGAGCAATAAACGTCAACTAAATGAAAAAGTCAAATTTTGTTCATGAGAAATGGGAACATGATTTTTTATTTATTAACAATAAGTATAGCAAACCGCAGTGCCTTGTGTGTTTGCAAGTGTTGTCTGTAAATAAAGAGTATAATATTAAACGGCATTACACACAGCACCACGCCGCTAAATACAAGGACTACGTTGGTACAATACGTTCTACACTTGTGTGCGATTTTAAGAAAAAGGCTAGTGCTCAGAAATATGTTTTTATTACATTAACAACAAAGAAACAAGTTCCTTAATGGCATCGTTTGTTGTAAGCGCAGAGATAGCGAAATAAAAAAAATCATTATGTGACGGTGACTTCGTAAAGCGTTGTTCTATTAAAATGGCGAGTGCATATGGGGAAGAAAAAAAATTGCCTGTCATTTTGAGAGCGTTCCACTATCAAAACAAACAGTCACTAGAAGGGTTGAGGAAATACGTTCTCATATATCTAGTAAATTAAAAAGTGTCGTTACAAATTCCGCTTACTTTTCTATGGCTTTGAATGAATCTACTGACATTTCACAGCACAACTTTTAATTGTCATAAGAACTGTTTCAAAAGACTTTATTATCAATGAAGAGCTACTAGCTTTAGATTCATTGCATAATACGACCAAAGACCTATATATATATATATATATATATATATATATATATATAGACATTTATGACTCAGTTATGAAAGTTGTTAACGGTATCGGTGACATAAACAGACTTTCAGCAATAGTGACAGATGGCGCTAAGTCAATGTGTGAACTTAAGCAGGTTTAGTTTGATTATTAAGGAAGGCTGGAATCCTATGCCAAGCAATACATTGCATTATACACCAGGAGGCGCTGTGTGACAAGATTCTAGACGTGGATGATGTTATGAAAACAGTAATAAAGTGTGTGAATTTAATAAAAGGCGGAAATCGGGCTTTGACACACCAACAGTTTATACATTTTCTATCGGAATTTGAGTCGGAATATGGCGATTTGGTGCTCTACACACAAGTACGCTGGCTAAGCAGGGGGAATTGTTTGAGGCGGTTTTTTGCTTTGAGAAACGAGATAAAGCAGTTTTTAGAGAAACATGATACCAACAAAGAATTGATCAGAAAAATGTCTCATCCACATTTTAACAGAGTATTGGCCTTTTTAACTGATATCACCCAGCACATGAATGAACTCAACGTGAATTTACAGGGACGTTCTCAAACAGTCTCAGATTTGGTAGAACACCTAAATGGGTTTATAAGTCAACTAAAAGTTGTTAGATTTACCCTGGCTAAAGAAAACTTTAATCATTTTCCTTCGTGCAAAGAATTGATCGAGGAGCGCAGTGACACTGATTTCAAATTTTCTGTATTAATGTTAGACAAACTATTGGAGCATTTCAATGAACGATTTTCTGACTTCAGTGGTATACGACCAGAACTGGCATTGTTTAACAAGCCTATGAAGTGTGACATTTTCCAACAACATGACACTTTTCAGTTGGAGTTATGTAACCTCCAAAGTGACCCCTTTTTCCAATCAAGGATGGAGATAGGAGTTGACTTTTGGAAACTTGTGCCACAGGAAAAATATCCTGCATTGAGTGATTTCAGTTTGAAAATTACTTCTATGTTCGGAAGCACATATATATGTGAATGCTCTTGTTAAACAATGAAGGAGATTAAATAGTCACACAAAAAACCGACTCACTGATGGCCGGGCACCTTCAGGATTTATTACGAATATCATCATCATCTTTACACATTATTGGTTATTGGTTATGGAAGGCCTCGGTATCACTGCAAACGAATTAAAATCCATAATTGCTCAACCGCCCGTGCCAGTGGAATCATCCGAATTACTAACACATCGCCCAAACAAAGAAAGGTAACTGTAGTCCCCATCGTAGCAGTCTCAGCACACGCCAAAAGACATCAGGCGAAACCGCGCAGAAAGTGACCACAGTCAACTGTTCCCTGTCATACGATATTATCATTCATCGTAAACAAGCGGGATATCGAAACAGGATCAAAACGGATGAGACACACAGCTCACGGTGTGCACAGAGCACTTAACTCAGTAGCTCCTGCAACAAGCCGGACTTGGAATATGAGGAAACTGCAAGAAGGAACACTTTTCAGACATAGCCTTCAATGGTTCCTGCCGCCTATCCACCATATACCATGGGAGTTCGCGTCCTCCCGAAAATGATGATCGTCGTAGCCTTTACACATTAACTTTGATGAACTTGTTGCTGCACATGAACGTCCACATTGTTCTCATTAAGGTTTGTTACATGTCAACTTTAAAATGACCTAACTAAAACATGTTTGTTAAACAATATAAATAGCACATTTTATTCATTTTTATAAATCAACTAGGCATTTTTAACTGTGTTGCAACAAAATAATTTATGTAAGCAAATAATGCCGATAAATAACAAAAATATTACCTTAAAACAAATGCCAAGTTTATTTGTATTGATGTTGTTATGTGTGTGTCCCGCCACACACAAAAAAATAAAAAAGTGGCCCGCCATTTGAAAGAAATTAGCCACGCCTGGTCATTAAATATTAAAATCCAGCGAAACTGACCTTAACGGCTGATAAGTGAAATGAATGAATATTCTATCAATATAAGTCAAGCATGTAATTGTTAATTGCTTTGTTGTTGCGATCATCACCACTGCATACCTGACAAACCCATAGGTACTCTGATATCCCCTTCGAGAATCTCGAGAAAATCCGAGAAGAATCCTGTCCCAAAACACGAACTCCGTAGCACGGCCTGGAATCCACGGCTTTGGTAAGTTTGTGCTAACAATTTTGTCCGGGCAGCGGTCTACTCTTGTAGATTTTAGCTGCCATTGGATCTTTATTGTGCACGAGTCGAGTGCACGCGGTTCATCCTGTTTATTCCCGCTATCCAAGAGAGCTAGACATCTTTTTTTCGCCAGCTTTTATCTCTGACGAAGTTCATAGAGACTAGGAATTGAATTTCGCGTGTTAATCCATTTTTCCCAGACAGCCGTGTGCACAGGGGTCCCTCGCCGCATAGGCAGATAACTCCGACTTCGGAGGTACTCATATTTCTTCCGTCGATAAGTAATTAACGCTTCAAGCCGGGCCTCGCTGATGAGACCAGGGGTGGTTGCCGTAGAGAAACATCAAAAATAGAAATCCTAACCGGTGCAGCCGGGATTTGAACCCGGCTGCACTGGTTGGTATACAGACATCTGATCTACTACCAATGAGATTAGGGGAGGGTAACTTCATAAAGAAACCACGGATTAATTTTTTCCTATTTTTTTTTTAATCACCACCGCTTCTGGTTGGCTTTGAACCGTGGCCCTTCCAGTCCTGGTGCAGACATCGCATCTGTAGACTACCCAGCGCCACACACACCCCCAACACAATAAAATTGTAATTAACTCATGATAACGATGTTTGAAGCGGTTTTTTTTTTTTGCTTTTAGAAACGAGATAAAGAACGTTGGCTATGGTAAATCTAACAACTTTTAGTTGACTTATAAATCCATCTAGGTGTCCTACCAAATCTGAGACTATTTGAGAACGTCCCTGTAGTTTCACGTTGAGTTCATTCATGTGCTGGGTGATATCAGTTAAAAAGGCCAATGCGCTGTTAAAATGTGGATCAGACATTTTTCTGATCAGTTCTTTATTGGTGTCATGTTTCTCTAAAAACTGCTTTATCTCGTTTATCAAAGCAAAAAAACCGCCTCAAACATCATTATCATGAGTTTTACTGAATCGTCAGTCGCTGGACATTGAGGGAATTTGCTGAGGAGGGAATCTGAGCACCTATGGACATGTTCGGAGTGCAATGATAATGACCCGCAAATAACTCAATAATGATATTTTAATTAAATGTCAATGTATGTAACAATCTGTAATGTATTACAAATTGTGCTACAGTTGGTAGATGTAATTGCTAGCGCTACTTTCTTGCCTATGTGGTTGCGTGGTTTGTGTGCACGTTTCCTGATCAGATGAATCTGGAATCAATTCTCAGACTTTCCAGGTTCATTCAGCCTCAACAAAAAAGGTACAAGTGATTTTTCTTGTCGTAAGAGGAATATTGAAATTGGGAATAATTTAGATAATTGGGAGTAATTGAGATAATTAGGAGTAATTCATATAGATAATCAGGAGTAATTGAGACGATTGGGAGTAATTCAGATATATAATTCGGAGTAATTGAAATGATTTGGAATATTCGAGATAATTGGGAGTAATTGAGATAATTGGAAGTTAATGAAGTAATTGGGAGTAATTGAGATAATTAGGAGTAATTCATATAGATAATCAGGAGTAATTGAGACGATTGGAAGTAATTCAGATATATAATTCAGAGTAATTGAAATGATTTGGAATATTCGAGATAATTGGGAGTAATTGAGATAATCTGGAGTAATTGGAAAGTTAAAACAGTCTGTAATGATACCGACCACATCATTAAATAAATATACCGTGATCACAGAAAGATGTGGTCACTAACACCGAATCCTCATATGTCTAGAAGGTATAGGAGAAAACCTCTAGTTTACTTACTTTCTTGCCATATAAATTTTCTAGCCCTACCTACATTCTAGCATTAAATTAATGATCTTTATCTCATTCGGTTCAGAAGCTTTTTATCAATGCAACGGAATAGATTTCAGATATACATTTGTCATGGTTTTTAAAATCAATCTACATTTTTATATTTATCTAAGACATGACATCTTACACATGAATTTTTTTTAGAAAATTGAACAAGGTATTACATTTCACAATACCAGGATTATGCAAAACATGTATAAAAGATTATGGGGAATCATAGGAGGAAGAGGTATGTATTACAGCACTCAGAAAAAAAATGACAAATAAACAACAGAAAAAAAAAAAAGAACAATATGGTCCGAAGCAGGATCGAACCCGTACTCCATGGCACTGCGCCTTGCCACGAGAAGCCGAACGGTAGGGAACACTGCCACTTAGCAACCAGAAAGAATATGGTTTGATGGGGAATCACACTAATCAAATTGAGAGTGGCGCACTCTGCGGCTAAACGCACGCAATCGAAATTGACATAACGCACAGCACGTCGAAACGTACGGAAAGTTTTTTTTTTGGTCGTTTACCAGCTTTTTACCTCTGACGAAGTCCCTAGAGACTTGGAAATGAATTTTGCGTGTTAATCCATTTTCCATTGTTGCCGTGTGCACAGGGGTCCCTTGCCGCACAGGCAGGTAAGTCAGACTTCGGAGGTACTCATAATCTTTTTCCGTCGATGAGTAATTGATGTTTCAGGCCGGGCCTCGCTGCTGAGACCAGGGATAGTTGCCGCAGAGAGAAATCACAAATAAAAATCCCAACTGGTGCAGCCAGGATTTGGACCAACAACCTCTCTGTCTCGAGACTGGCGTCTCGCCTCGAAACAAACCAGTCCCCGAAAGAGTTTTAAGACAACACAAATCGCACTACATACTTCTATATCAGTGATAACCACGCGGAAGAGAAACACAGCTCAGAATCTGCAAAGTCAAAGTCAACGATAATACTTGACGTCAGCGAATCATAGGAAGAAGAGGTATATTCTACAGAACTCAGAAAAAAATGACAAATACACAACAACAGAAACAATAAACAAAGAACAATATATGATCCGAAGAAGGATCGACCCCGTACTCCTTGGCACTGCGCCTTGCCACGAGAAACCGAACGCTAGGGAACACTGCCACTCAACTAACTGAATACTTGACGCCAACGCTTAATCCTGTTACTCAAAGACGTAGAACTGATCAGATAAAAGCGCACGTTAATACGTCTCTGAGAAGAACATTGATGAATGAGGCAAGAGCAGCAGGAATCGGCTCCCTCAATGAGATAGAGCTGCTTGCACAGAACAGAGACAAATGGCGAGATTTCATAAAATATCTTTAAAAGAATTGAAAACTGCTAGAACAAAAATGCAGATAAAAGAGGGAGTATCTTGGTCTAATATAGAGATAACACGTCTCTCTAGTTACACGTCACTATCTCATCTGTTTAATTGTCTTCCTTACAATCTAAATTAGCCCACTATATTTGATTCAGGACAATTCCAATATATAAAACAATGAGTCAGACAAGGCTGTGTTCTGTCACAGGATTTGTTTTCACTTTACAGCGAACATATTATGAGATCAACAGTAGACAAAAAAGGAATTGAAGTCAACGGTCACAACATAAATAATTTGCGATATCCGGATGACACAGTCTTAATAGCAGAGACAGAGAACGAACTACAAGAAATGATAGACATAATAGTGGAAGAAAGCAACAAGAAAAGTCTCAGTCTGAATAGTAAGAAAACAGAAGTAATGGTTATATCGAAGAAACAATCATGCAGCATAAAAATAAACGAGACAAACCTGAAACAAGTGCAACGTTTCAAATACTTGGGCACAATAATAACATCAGATGGGAGATGCACCACAGAAATAAAAAGCAGAATAGCTCAGGCCAAAATAGCATTTCAGAAAATGAAAAATATCTTATGCAACAAACCTATGTCAATAAAAATGAGAAAGAGAGTTCATCGGTGCTATATAGAACCAATTCTGACCTATGGAAGCGAATCATGGACAGTAGACAAGCAAATGAAAAGACGATTAGAGGCCACAGAGATGGGATTTCTCCGAAGAATGTTGAAAGTTCCCTGGACAGATAAAAAGACCAATGAGGAAGTTCTCAAAGAAGCCAACACAAAAAGGGAGCTCTTAAAAAACATCAGAAAGAAACAATCAACATTTTTCGGGCACATCATGAGAAGAGGAAAATTGGAATACTTGGTTACAACTGGCACAATAAAAGGAAAGAGAGATCGCGGACGACAAAGAGAGAAAATACTGGATAGCTTGGTGTCATGGCATGGAAAACATTCAACAACAGAACTGATACGATGCACTGTGGATAGAAGATTGTGGAGGGGCATGATCGCCTACGCCAACCGGCTGGGTACATGATGATGATGATGATATTTGATATAAACTGCCATAATCATCTTGAGTCTATACAATTCTTTATTGCGAGTGGTCGATTTTACGCTAGAGTCGATAGCAACTCCGCAGATTCTGTTATAATATCAGCACTTTAAAAATACGCAAACAATAATTTCACTTTTCCTGTTATTGTTTTTGTATAACTTCTGAGACCATGACCTATTCATCTCTATCTACTCCCTGTTTTCACATATGTGCATCCGGTCAATATGGCGGATAGGCGACATGGATCCGTTGAGGCGCTATCTGAAACTGGTTCCTTGTTACAGTTTCCTCATATTCCAAGCCCGGCTTGCTGCCTGAGCCTACTGAGTGGTGCTCTGTGCACACCCTGAGCTGTGTGATTCATTCTGATCGTGTTTCTATATTCAGATAGCTTACGATGAATGATGATATCGTATGACGAAGGATAGTTCAGATGCGTTCACTGTCGGTGCTATAATACGCCTTATGTCTTTTGACGTGTGCTGTGTTTGCTACGAAGGGGACTGCAGCTGCCTTTCTTTGTTTGGATATTCGATGAGATGTTAATTCCGATGATTCCACTGACACGGGCAGTTGAGCAGTTATGGATTTACATTCGTTTGAAGTGATACTGGGGCCTTCGAATAACCATAAAACAATGTGCGTCTCCTTTTGTCTGAAATTTTGAGGCACATCTTAGTTGCTGGGTTTCTTCGACCGAAATATTGTAATGTATTCTCGATTAGGTTTTATTAAATTACAGGCGCAAAGTCGCCAGAATAAGTAACATAGAATGGATTAAGACCTAATCCATCTAGGGAACAGGCAAATAATTACAGTGTTGCGATAAAGCTGGTTTGTTGTGAACGAGCAGGATTCAATGTGTTGATGACAGCTTTATATAGGAGGACAATACATATTATTTCGACCTACATGCGACCTTCCTCTGAAAACATCGACAACAAAAATGACAATAAAACTAAGAAAAGAAAATATAATGAAAAAAGCCGTACCTTATTGTAAGGTTGAATGTCCTTACCGAACTAATACTGGACAGGAAAAGAGAAACCACTAGACGGAAAAAAACGAGGGGTTAAAGTAAGGAATCGGGAAACCTGCCCATGTCCTATGGACAAGAAAAAGGCTAAAAGAGGGGAAATAAAAGATAACAACTAGTGTCACCTCCATATCACGTGGGCAGGTTACCCTCCATCTTCCAGTCACACGTCGTGTTTCCATCTCTCGACCAATGCTCTCTCTTTTCCTGTCCAGTACTGCTTCGGTACGGACCTTGGATCTCCGCAACAAGCTACGTTTTTTTTTTTATTATATTTTCTCTTTCACTAGTTTTAGTTATATTGTAATATGTAGTAGATTATATTTTCTCTTTCACTAGTTTTAGTTATATTGTAATATGTAGTAGATTATATTTTCTCTTTCACTAGTTTTAGTTATACACCATACACTGTGTTCACCTTGTTCCTTATTTCCTCCAATGTAAAGTTGTCACCATACACTGTGTTCACCTTGTTCCTTATTTCTTCCAATGTAAAGTTGTCACCATACACTGTGTTCACCTTGTTCCTTATTTCCTCCAATGTAAAGTTGTTACCATACACTGTGTTCACCTTGTTCCTTATTTCCTCCAATGTAAAGTTGTTACCATACACTGTGTTCACCTTGTTCCTTATTTCCTCCAATGTAAAGTTGTCACCATACACTGTGTTCACCTTGTTCCTTATTTCCTCCAATGTAAAGTTGTTACCATACACTGTGTTCACCTTGTTCCTTATTTCCTCCAATGTAAAGTTGTCACCATACACTGTGTTCACCTTGTTCCTTATTTCCTCCAATGTAAAGTTGTCACCATACACTGTGTTCACCTTGTTCCTTATTTCTTCCAATGTAAAGTTGTCACCATACACTGTGTTCACCTTGTTCCTTATTTCCTCCAATGTAAAGTTGTCACCATACACTGTGTTCACCTTGTTCCTTATTTCCTCCAATGTAAAGTTGTTACCATACACTGTGTTCACCTTGTTCCTTATTTCCTCCAATGTAAAGTTGTTACCATACACTGTGTTCACCTTGTTCCTTATTTCCTCCAATGTAAAGTTATCACCATACACTGTGTTCACCTTGTTCCTTATTTCCTCCAATGTAAAGTTATCACCATACACTGTGTTCACCTTGTTCCTTATTTCTTCCAATGTAAAGTTGTCACCATACACTGTGTTCACCTTGTTCCTTATTTCTTCCAATGTAAAGTTGTCACCATACACTGTGTTCACCTTGTTCCTTATTTCTTCCAATGTAAAGTTGTCACCATACACTGTGTTCACCTTGTTCCTTATTTCTTCCAATGTAAAGTTGTCACCATACACTGTGTTCACCTTGTTCCTTATATTCCATCTGCTCGAGACTGTTTTAGAAACATATTATTAAGACCAACCGAGTACTGATCGAAGATGAAGACAAACTCGGTGCCCAGAAAATGTGTTCAAGTTGGATGCGTTAGACCGAAAGTATAAATCGTCACACACTGATGCAAACAATGACTAAACGAAAATATACGCCCATTTAACGCCGCCGTTTTAATAACGGACTATTACGAGAAGAAGTATTCATGTGAAAGCTACGATAAATGTAAAAGTTTCACCTGTCTCTAGCCAAAAAAGTAAAAGAAACATTTTTTATGTTTAAATCTGCAAATAATCTAAAATATTTTAAAAAAATTATCAGTATTTTTGTGTGGGGAGTTACAGATGTGCTTGTCGTCACGATACATCAAGTATTCTGACATCCCACCGTTTAGTTCCGGTGCATGATCATGCATAGAGTTTTGATGAGCTTATCTGTTAATCGTAATCAACAAAATATGTAATTCAATTTCAGATGGCGATCATTTCTATATCAAGTCAGTGTGTTGAAACGATTGAGATTATTCTCCTGAATTATTTTATCATGTTATAGCTTGTATGTGTTTCTTATAGAAGATATAGGTAGATTAATATTATTATATACTATTCATCCATCCATCCATCCATCCATCCATCCATCCATCCATCCATCCATCCATCCATCCATCCATCCATCCATCCATCCATCCATCCATCCATCCATCCATCCATCCATCCATCCATCCATCCATCCATCCATCCATCCATCTATCTATCTATCTATCTATCTATCTATCTATCTATCTATCTATCTATCTATCTATCTATCTATCTATCTATCTATCTATCTATCTATCTATCTATCTATCTATCTATCTATCTATCTATCTATCTATCTATCTATCTGTCTGTCTATCTGTCTGTCTGTCTGTCTGTCTGTCTGTCTGTCTGTCTGTCTGTCTGTCTGTCTGTCTGTCTGTCTGTCTGTCTGTCTGTCTGTCTGTCTGTCTGTCTGTCTGTCTGTCTGTCTATCTATCTATCTATCTATCTATCTATCTATCTATATAATTATATATCTCTCGATTCTACCGTTTGTTTATATACATCTCTGTCTGCCGATTTGTCACTCTATTTTTCATGTAATTACATATGTATAAAAACAGTCATGAATATTGCAAAATAGAAACAGAACAATAACATAACTATAGACGGCAAAACAACTAAAACAAGTAGATGAATTTAAATACATAGGAAGTCTAGTGACAAACGACAATTTACAAACAGCAGAGATAGGCACAAGATGCAACAAAGCTTGTCAAATCATTGGACAGTTATCACCGCTATTGTCCAACAAGGAAATAACTCTAGAGGCAAAACGAGTACCCTACAATACAATCTTCATCCCAACGTTGTGTTAACAATGCCAGACCTGGACCCTAGATGCAAGAACAATAAGAAAAATAACCTCTACAGAGACGAAACGTTGTTAGACAAATGATAAAAAATAGCATGAGAGATAAGATCAGAAATGATGAACTGAGAAAAAAGCTAGGAATAGCCTCCGCCATAGAGAAATAACAGATAAAATGGTTTGGCCACGTGACAAGGCAGACAGATAAAAACACAACACAACAAGCCATCCATCCATCCATCCATCCATCCATCCATCCATCCATCTATCTATCTATCTATCTATCTATCTATCTATCTATCTATCTATCTATCTATCTATCTATCTATCTATCTATCTATCTATCTATCTATCTATCTATCTATCTATCTGTCTGTCTATCTGTCTGTCTGTCTGTCTGTCTGTCTGTCTGTCTGTCTGTCTGTCTGTCTGTCTGTCTGTCTGTCTGTCTGTCTGTCTGTCTGTCTGTCTGTCTGTCTGTCTGTCTGTCTGTCTGTCTGTCTGTCTGTCTGTCTGTCTGTCTATCTATCTATCTATCTATCTATCTATCTATATAATTATATATCTCTCGATTCTACCGTTTGTTTATATACATCTCTGTCTGCCGATTTGTCACTCTATTTTTCATGTAATTACATATGTATAAAAACAGTCATGAATATTGCAAAATAGAAACAGAACAATAACATAACTATAGACGGCAAAACAACTAAAACAAGTAGATGAATTTAAATACATAGGAAGTCTAGTGACAAACGACAATTTACAAACAGCAGAGATAGGCACAAGATGCAACAAAGCTTGTCAAATCATTGGACAGTTATCACCGCTATTGTCCAACAAGGAAATAACTCTAGAGGCAAAACGAGTACCCTACAATACAATCTTCATCCCAACGTTGTGTTAACAATGCCAGACCTGGACCCTAGATGCAAGAACAATAAGAAAAATAACCTCTACAGAGATGAAACGTTGTTAGACAAATGATAAAAAATAGCATGAGAGATAAGATCAGAAATGATGAACTGAGAAAAAAGCTAGGAATAGCCTCCGCCATAGAGAAATAACAGATAAAATGGTTTGGCCACGTGACAAGGCAGACAGATAAAACACAACACAACAAGCCTTCAATAAACGTTGCGAGAACACCAGGCCCAAGCGACGACAACGAAAAACACAGATTGACGGAATATTAGAAACACTAGGAAACATAACAGCAGCAGAAGCGAACAGAAGAGCAAAAGACCGCAAGTTATATCTCCCCCTGAAGTGCAAATGATAAAGGAAAGGAGAAGAAGCATATGCTTTGTTTCCATCTGCCTGCCTGTCTGTCTATCATTTCAATGAAATAAATACATTTCATTTATTACTTAATCATATCTCAACTTGTTCCTATTATTTGATTAACTAAATACGTGTCCATAATGCTCAAAACCTGGCTTTGTTTAAACATTTTTATCCCTGAGATTACGAGTTGATATGATCTCGCAGACAAATGGGAACATAAATTCAATAATCCTTCAAATAACGGGTTTCATAAATTGGGCAACTGTGGACAACGTATATCCAGATCTTAATTCTTAAGACTGTGAGACACGTCACTTGGGAAGATGGTGTCAGAGTCTATAATTGCAGTCGACTATTTATATTACTGTTGAGAATAACACTGGCAAGGGAAGCATAAATTGCAGGCATCTAGTCTCTTATAAAGATTAGATTGGTCGTAAAAAATGTAGACATTTGGTGAGATACACAGTAGCCCTGAGTAATGTCTGGTAGCTCTAAAAGTTATTGGATGTTGGATTTTTTAAACTGTACAACATTTATAATGATATGATGAAGCATCGTTACGCCAAGTGGCGTATAGGGAATATCGTGTTAGTGACCCTCAGTTTTACAGACCTTCGGCACATGATTTCTGGGGTAGTGTGGTCAGTATTACATCCGTGCCGCTTTACTTTCCCAGAAAAAGTCCGGTACCCGTTTGAGGCTGAGTGAACCCGGAAGCCGTCGATCAGGATCGAATCGTGCCCTTTGTAGTCCAGTTCACTAACCACTGAGCTATCGCGTCTGCCTTAAGATATCTATTTTGTGTTGTCCATTACTCATGTAAAGCTGTAACCATGCTATTTTTTTTTCATTTTTTAAAATATCTCCTTTATACTCAAATTTACAGCCGATTCGCATTTTAATGCCTTGACCCTTTATCGGTATATAGTTTTAGAACCACTGATATGATCTGTTTCTCGTGGTCTATAAAGTGAAAGTGAAAGTAACTTTTTTCAAATGTTTGTATACAACAAGACGTTTTAAATTGTTTGTATAAAACAAGACGTTTTAATTTATTTGTAGACAACAACACGTTTACAATTGTTTGTATACAACAAAACGTTTACATATTGCATTGAAAAAAAAAAAAAAACCAACTTGTAGATTATAGTAATAAAGACAGGTAAGACGTTGATATGTTTACCTGAGTGTTCGTGACTGTCCTATCCCAGCTAGTTAGCCGTGTCTACATGAGCAGAAATAGAGCGCACTTTCTTTCCTAGTCTGTCTATGTATGATATGCTACGAATGCAGGCGTTGTGTGTTTGCCTATGTTCGCAGTGACGTTCATTAGCTTTGTTTAATGTTTTGGATGTCCTGGTGTAGAAAGATCACGACTTCATACAACTTGACAGAATTTCTTGCAACATTTTGGACAAAGAAATGAAACGGTCACAAAATGTTCTAATTGTGCACACAACGAATAGTTTCACGAAGCTGTAAAGGCAGACTGGATAATTCATGCACTAAAGAGAGATTCAGAAATAACTGCAAGAACTGTGTAATTTCAGCTCTTTATTTTATCAGCTTGAAGTGTTCGTTATTCATTACCTTATCCTTTCGCGCAATCTTCATTTTATCAATTTCAAATACTCATTATTCATAACCTTATCCTTCGCACAATCTTCATTTTATCAGCTTCAAGTATGCATTACCTTATCCTTCTGCATTATCTCAGTACTCTAGCAACGTTGGAGAGCGGCGTTAGAGCCGTAGTTGGTCAAATAGTCTACTGATGACAAGCATTTAGCTTCAATCTCGATCGATAGTTTTTAGATTCCCCCATCTATAAAGGGACCAAAGATGTGTGTGATAAACAACGGCACTGGCATAGTTTTTGCCACGTTATCATTTCAAACTGTGCCGACAGTGACACGACATATTGACACTAACACACAAGATAATAGATAAGTACCACGGGCGTCACGGTGTTCTTTCTTTGTTCTTTCTCTTGAAAAGTTAAAGGTAAAGGTGTCGCAGTTGAAAAATTGTCTCTGGGTTTGAAGTATTTCCTGCTTTTCTCAAGAAGACACTTCTTTTGAAAGAGTGCGGTCCAGTTTTCTCTCCTCGTGTGCCTTACTTTCCCTATTGCGGTTTTTGTGGGTTATAGCACTTTTTGACAATAGAAACAAGAACAAGAGTTCTTAAATGTTATGTAGAGCCAGTCTTAACATATGGATGCGAATCATGGACAATAGGACAACAGACAAGGAAATCACTGGAGTCTGCAGAAATGTGGTTTTACAGAAGAATGTTGAGAGTACCATGGACAGCTAAGAAGAGTAATGAAAATGTTCTGAAAGAGGTCAAAGCAAACAGAGAACTAATTTCCAATATTAGGAAGAGACAAGAACAACTGGAATATATTGTAACAACTGGAAAAATTGAGGGGCGAAGAGATAGAGTGAAGCAAAGAGAAAAAATAACAGACAGCTTAAGAGAATGGTTTGGCAGAAGGTCAACAACAGAAATGATAAATAGCTGCCGAGATCGAAAATTGTGGAGAGATATGATCACCTACGCCAGTAGGCACGGTACTTGATGATGATGATAGCGCTTCAGACCTGTTCGTGGGTCCAATGATGAAAATACAAAAAAAAGAAGTGGTATGGTAACAGCTTTACGTAAGTGAAAAGCAAAACAAAATTAGAACAACGTTTCGGCCAAGCAGGCCTTCAGCTGGAACAATAAAAAAGGCCTATTTGGCCGAAACGTCGGTCTAATTTTATTTTGTTTCTCGCACACGTTAAACTGGTGCCATACCACTTTTCCTATTTTTTAAAACAATGTCATTATTATAATCAGCTTTACAGTAGCTTTACATTTCTATGTATCTTGATGCATCTCGATGCCTTTACCCCTTCATAGGACAAATGTCATCATCGTGTGTCATACCGGTTGGCGTAGGCGATCATGTCCTTCCACAATCTTCTATCTACAGTGCATGGTATCAGTTCAGTTGTTGACTGTTCTCCGTGCCATGACATCAAGCTTCATTGTCATCATCACCATCATCACCATCATCATCATCATGTGCCATACCGGTTGGTGTAGACGACCATGTCCTTCCACAATCTTCTATACAGTGCATCGTATCAGTTCTGTTGTTGACTATTTTCCATGCCATGACATCAAACTATCTAGTATTTTCTCTCTTTGTCGTCCGCGATCTCTCTCTCTCTCTCTCTCTCTTTCCTTTTATTTTGCCAGTTGTAACCAAGTATTCCAACTTTCCTCTTCTCATGAAATGCCCAAAAAATTGTTGATTGTTTCTTTCTGATGTTTTTAGGAGTTCTCTTTTTTTTGTTGGCCTCTTTGATAATTTCCTCAGTTGTCTGTTTTTTTAGCTGCCCAGGAAACTTTCAATATACTTCTGAGAAATCCCATCTCCGTGGCCTCTAATCGTCTTCTCATTTGTTTGTCTACTGTCCATGATTCGCTTCCATAGGTAAGAATTGGTTCTATATAGCACCGATGAACACTCTTTCTCACTTCTTTTGACATAGAGATTTGTTGCATAAGATATTTTTCATTTTCTGAAATTCTATTTTGGCCTGAGCTATTCTGCTTTTTATTTCTACTTCATTGGCACGCGCCTTTAATTCGGTGTGAAACATTAGCAGCACTAGGAGACGTCGATGATATAGCGCTTTCAGCCACCTAACAAATTGTGGCACTGAGAAATGGATAACATTAGTTCAATGAGAGAAACAGACACTCTAACTCGAAGCAACAAAAACAAATCTTTTTCAACAGCTGAAACAGACTGATATATACAATTTGATATATGTGGGGACATATTGGAAAGAGTAGACAGTTATGAGCAATTTGGCTCATTGATAACAAACGATGGAAAGACAATCATCATCAAGTACCGGGCCTGCTGGCGTAGGTGATCATGTCTCTCCACAATTTTCGATCTCGACAGTTATTTATCATTTCAGTCGTTGACCTTTCTCCAAGCCATTCTCTTAAGCTGTCTGGTATTTTTCTCTTTGCTTCCCTCTATCTCTTTGTCTCTAAATTTCTCCAGTTGTTACAATGTATTCCAGTTGTTCTCTTCTCATTACATGGCCAAAAAATTATGATTGTTTCTTCCTAATATTGGAAATTAGCTCTCTTTTTGCTTTGACCTCTTTCAGAACGTTTCATTACTCTTCTTAGCTGTCCACGGTATTCTCAACATTCTTCTGTAAAACCACATTTCTACAGACTTCACTGATTTTCTTGTCTGTTGTCCTATTGTCCACGATTCATATCCATATGTTAAGACTGGCTCTACATAACATTTAAGAACTCTTTTCCTTGTTTATGTTATCAAAAATGGATTGCATGGTATCTTCCTCATTTTTTGGAAAGCTGCTTTTGGAAAAACAATCCGGAAGATAAAAAGAAAATAGGAGTGAACACAGTTAAAAATAAACTAAAATAAAACTCCGCAAAATATAGCAAGGAACCGATAGTAAAGTACCCCCGTCATGCCAAGTGGCGTATAGGGAAATATGGTGTTAGTGACCCTGTATTTTACAGACCTTCAGCACGTGATTTTTGGGGTAATGTGGTCAGTATTACGCCCGTGCTGCTTTACTTTCCCAGAAAAAAATCCGGTACCCATTTAAGGCTGGGTGAACCCGGAGCCGTCGGTTGGGATCGAACCCTACCCCTTGTCCGTGGTAGTCCAGTTCACTAACCACTGAGCTATCGCGGCTCCCCAATGAACCGATATTGTAACAAAACTTGAGTTGTTAAGAATTTGTATTTTTGCTTTTGCAACTTGTGGTTGTGAAACATGGATAATCGACAGCTCTCCTCAAAAAAGCTTCAATGTCTTTAAATGGGGGTGTTACCAAAGAACATTGAGAATACCATGGACGGAGAAAAGAACAAAACATGTCAGTTCTGCAAGAACTTAAAATTCTAGAAAACTGATTGATAAAGAATATACAAACAAGGAAAATATAATCTGATGGTATGTAAAACAACATAATGGTCTAGAGAAGGTAATTATGTAGGGGATAGTATCATGCATTTAGAGAGATGGGGAGCCTAGAAGAAGGTAAGTAGAAGATCTCAAGGACTTCCGGTCAATATGACGGATAGACGACAGGAGCCATTGAGGCACTAGACTGAAAAGTGTTCCTTGCTGCTGTTTTCTTATATTCCAAATCCTGCTTGCTGCCGGAGCTACTGAGTTTAGTGCTCTGTGCACACTGTGAGCTGTGCTTTTCGTCTGGACGGTATTTCTACATTCAGATTGCTTACGATGAATGATGATATCATATGACGAAGGACAGTTCAGCTGCGTTCACTTTCGGTGCTGATAAAACTTATGGCTTTTGACATGTGCTTTGTTTGCTATGGTGGAGACTGCAGCCGCCTTTCTTTGTTTGTATAATCGATGAGATGTTAATTCGTATGATTCCACTGGCACGGGCGGTTGAGCAATTAAGGATTTTCATTCGTTTGCAGTGATACTGGGGCCTTCGAGTAACTATAACTGTAAGGACGAGCTGGGACTGACTACTGTCAACGCAGGACATCTCTTGCAAGGAAAGAGAAAACATCAGAGTAGCTATCATAATAGCTAATTCCCGGCATGGACAAGCAGTTACATTATGAAATGATATGCATTCATGTCTGCTATTTGTTGTTTGATTCCTTTCTTTGTTTTGTTTGTTTCTTTTATTTATTCAGGTATTCGGTAATAATATCGTGCAACAGTATAGCTACCGGGGGTATATCATCAACGACAATCTAGTTTTAGACACAGAAATTGAGGCACGCATTGGTAAAGCTGCTACCAGCATTGTCCGTTTTTCCAGGTACGTTTGGCAAAACAACAAACTGACAACTAAAACAAAGTTTACAATTTACAACGCCTGCATTATCAGTATCTTTTGTATGGCAGAGAATCATGGACAACTTATGCAAAGCAAGAGAGAAGGCTAAATGCATTAATATGCAACGCCAGCTCCATGTTCTCGATATCACCTGGAAGGTCAATGTGACAAACGTGGAGGTCCTCACGTGCACAGACCTCCCGAACATCTACACGCTGCTCCAACAACGTAGGTTACGCTGTCTTGGCCACTTACACTGTATGAAAGATGGCCGCATGCCAAAAGATATACTCTACGGACAACTAGCAGATGACGAAAGTACTAGGGGTCGCCAAAAACTCCGATTTATAGACATATGTAAACGTGACACTAAGACTCTGATCATAAACCCTGCAGCTTGGGAAGAAATAGCTGCAGTCCGCAATCATTGTAAACACACTTTAAAACCTCCAAATCCAGAAAGAAGCAGACAGATTCATAGACAAAGAAATATTAGGTGAAACAAAAGAAAAGAAAACATATCTAGTGGCACTACAAAATCCATAGTCAACTATGACTGACGGGAGCTAATAGAGGCTAGAGTTTGGAAAATTACGCACCTATTTTCTTTATCTAATCCTGAACCATCGTTCCAAATCCTATTATAACCCGTTCAAGATAATTTCATATTGTACAACGTTCTGTCTATAACTTGATTTATGTTAGAATTTCCACTACCAACTCACTTTGTAGTTGTAGAGAGACTGCATAACCCACAGAGCTTACCCGATGGGAATCGTGTGCGTGCATAATATAACAATCCAATGAAACCCTTGTTATGGAGATAACACAGACAACTAACCAGTCTGGCTTGGCGAGTAGGGATCATAGAGGAAAGGCAACCCGTATTTAGAAAAACATTTTCTGAAGTCGGATGTGTCGTGTCGAAAGGCGCAAAATACCAGTTTGATGTGAACAACAACACGACCTATGTAAGCCCACCTAAAGTTCTTGTGATGATGGACGATGAAGGGAAGAAGCCGTCGAGTGAACGTAGAAGAAGAGATATTTTGTTTTAGTAAAGAACAAACAAAAACAACAAAATGTGCACAGTGTTTCAACTCATTGATATCATATATTACATAATTACAAAGTAAGATAACTCTGTCAAAACTAACCAAATAATTTCGAAGTTGGTGAAAATTGCGATTAATTTTTATCTCGGGAAATTAGTTGACGACAAATTGACAATTTAACAACAAAAAATAGCTTCAAGCCCATGTTTTTGCATTCCCAAAATTATTTAATTTACAGAATCGAGAGCTTGGTGTTTGTTTTGTACAAGAAATTCAACCTGTCATGATGTAGAATGTTCGAGTGAAGTTTAAACATAATCTAGATTTGTTATTTTAGTTCCACAACTAAGTGGTTAGTGAACTGGAATACAAAGGACAAGGGGTAGGGTTCGATCCCAACCGACGGCTTCCGGGTTCACCCAGCCTTAAATGGGTAACGGATTTTTTTTTCTGATAAAGTAAAGCGGCACGGGCGTAATACCGACCACATTACCCCAAAAATCATGTGCCGAAGGTCTGTAAAAATTGTATGGTCACTAACACCATATTCCCTATACGCCACTTGGCATGACGGGTCACTAACACCATATTCCCTATACGCCACTTGGCGTGACGGGGGCTCTTTGCTTTTTCTTTTATTCTAGCTCGAACTTGACAAGAATTATGCAGGAGAATAAAGAGGTTTAGATCAATAAACATAGAAAGAGCCTGGATTAAGATCGCTAGAATTAATTTAACCAACGTGTACATTTCACGAGAAATAGCACTGGCCTCCTCGTATTTAAATCTTGTTCCAAGTACTGAACACTAACAATGATATAAGTGCAACGAAGCAGACCTATAGGTTCTCAGTCTATTCTAGTCTAGGGGAAATAAAGCGCTGTTGTTTTTTTTCTAACACCCCGAGCGCATTATATTGGTAATGTGGTAGACAATACGCCAGGCCGAACTCTTCTCCTGGAAAAAAATATATGGTACCAATTTTTAGAGACTCTCGCAGTTTATCCAAAATCACTAGGACAGTAGACCCACACAGTTTATCCAAAATCACTAGGACAGTAGACCCACACAGTTTATCCAAAATCACTAGGACAGTAGACCCACACAGTTTATCCAAAATCACTAGGACAGCAGACCCACACAGTTTATCCAAAATCACTAGGACAGTAGACCCACACAGTTTATCCAAAATCACTAGGACAGTAGACCCACACAGTTTAACCAAAATCACCAGGACAGTAGACCCACACAGTTTATCCAAAATCACTAGGACAGCAGACCCACACAGTTTATCCAAAATCACCAGTACAGTAGACCCACACAGTTTATCCAAAATCAGGATACAAATAATAATAAATAAATATTATTATATAGGGAACTTCCGAGGCGATAATAGGGAATAATAGAACAAAGAAGTATGTGTTAACACTCGGAAAAATTGGCAGACAAACAACAACAGAAAAAAACGAAGAACAATATATGGTCCGAAGCGGGATCGAACCCGTACTCCCTGGCACCGCGCCTTGCCACGAGAAGCCGAACGCTTGGCACACTGCCACGCAGCTAACTAAAAAATTAGCTATTGTAGCAGTGTCTTACACGAAGGCGTTCTCAATGACTATAGCATAGGGTAACGATCACAGACCGGAAATAAATTGTATATTTGTACTTTCCTATTAATGCAAGTATCTCCCAGTAGGGCTGAATACTTGTGTTGCAGACAAACATTTATTGGACGAAACAGAACAAATAGTAGTTTCCAGTGGTTATATACTGGATACAAATAATAATAAATAAATATTATTATATAGGGAACTTCCGAGGCGATAATAGAACAAAGAAGTTATCCAAAATCACTAGGACAGTAGACCCACGTATTCAAAGTCTAAAGTCTCCACATATTCAGATCAATCATAACGAAGCCTTATGTTCTAAATTCTGCTGACCATGGAATGGGGGTTAATTTACATAACAGCTAATTTATTGAAAGGCCTCTCAAAGACACCACGGTGTTACAGTAATGACATCCCTCCAGTCTTGGTGCTAGAAGTAGTTTGCAAACTTCACTTTGTTCGGGGATTATATTGCCTCCCTTATCCAAAGTTAACTATTAACTCCTTTATCAAAAGTTAACTATTAAGTCTCTTATCAAAAGTTAACTATTAAATCCCGTTACCAAAAGTTAACTATTAACTCCCTTATCAAAAGTTATTAATGTGTCAGAAGAATGACAGGAAACAGCTTAAGGGACAGAGTAAGAAACACTGGCCTGAGGAAGAAACTCGAAATTGAACCAGCCATCGAATACATAAAGAAACAACAGATAAATTGGTTCGGCCACATAACAAGACAAAAAGAACTAACAATGACTCAAAGAGCCTTAAATAAACGCTACGAAAACGCCAGATTAAGAGGAAGACCGTGAAAGAGATGGATAAAGTGAATATTAGAGTCTCTAGGAGGAATAACATCAGAAGAGGCCAAACAGAAGAGCAAAGAATCGCAGATTGTTTCTCCCCTCGACGCCAACGGCAGCAGAGGAAGGATAGAAGAAGAAGAAGATCAAAAGTTAACTATTAACTCCCTTACCAAAAGTTAACTATTAACCCCCTTATCAAAAGTTAACTACTATATCCCTTACCAAAGGTTAACTATTATATCCCTTATCAAAAGTTAACTATTAATTGCTTTGTCAAAAGTTAACTATTAACTCCCCTGCAACCGTATCTGCTAAGAGAGCTGCGGCTGTTCTAACTTGGTGTTCTTATATCGTCATGATGTGCCATGCCTGCTGGCGTAGGTGATCATGTTTCTCAACAACTCTCGATCTCGACAGTTATTTTTTAATTTCTGTTGTTGACCTTCTGCCATGCCATTCTCTTAAGCTGTCTGTCACCTTTTTCCAATGCTTCCCTCTATCTCTTCGTTCCTCAATTTTCCCAGTTGGTACAATATATTACAGTTGTTCTCTTCTCATTACATGGCCAAAAAACAATGATTGTTTCTTCCTAATATTGGAAATTAGTTGTCTTTTTTCTTTTAGCCTCTTTCAGAATTTCTTTCATTACTCTTCTTTGCTGTCCATGGTATTCTCAACAGTCTTCTGTAAAATCACAATTCTACAGCCTCCAATTATTTTCTTGTTTGTTGTACTATTGTCCATGATTCACATCCATATGTAAAGACTTGTTCTACATAACATTTAAGAACTTTTGTTTTATTGTTTCTATTGTCAAAAATGGATCGCACAGTATCTTCATCATTTTTGGAAAGCTGCTTTTGCCTGGGCCATTCTGCATCTCACCTCTGTTGTACGTCTATCATCTGAAGTTCACATTGTTCCCAGGTGAATAAATTCATTTACCTTTCATTGTTTCAGTTGTTTTTATTGTGCATTGCAGGGATGTCTGTGTGTTCTTATATAAAAAAGTAAAGTAAAGAGCCACGTCACGCCAAGTGGCGTATAGGGCACATTGTGTTAGTGATTATAATTTTTATAGACCTTAAGCACATACTTTTTGGGGCAATGTCGTCCGTATTACGCCCATGCCAATGTCGTCCGTATTACGCCCATGCCCCAAGTCAGGATGCCTTTCATAATATGAATAGATATGAACAAGTTATCATTATACGCCTAAGAACAGGACACAATCGACTCCATAGTCACATGTATACAAAATTCAAGATCGGTACATCAACTACTTGTACATGTGGACAGGCACCCCAGACTGCTGAACACATACTTCAAGACTGCACTGAATATAGTAGACTGAGGAAAATCCATTGGCCCATAGATACAACACTACAGACAAAACTATATGGGCCACTGCAAGAATTACAAAAGACAGTAAAATTCATACAGGAAACGACATTACAGATATAGACAATACTTCAGGCGAACGAAAGATAGACGCCCATGCCGTTTTACTTTTACAGAAAAAAATTTAGTACTTATTTAAGGCTGGGTGTATCCGGAAGCCGTCGATCAGGATCTACTCCTGTCCTTTGTATTCCAGCTCACTAACCATTGTACTATGGTCGTCAATGATTGACATGAAATAACGTTCAGCTGCAAGAGCAAGCCCATACAAGGGGCAATTGGAAACATAAAGCGACCCACACCTGATTACTGGTTTCAGGAATTGTGGAACAGAACCGATCAAGGCCCTACTCCATCTCTTCGTGGTGCCCTGGATGACTAACCAGTATGACAACGCAAATAGGAGTCCAGGAGGGTAGACAAACTGCTACTCGAAATGTGCTTAGCTACAATCGGATGTGTTGGGCGAAAAGCAGAAAAGTCGCTCTTGCTATCAATTACATTACAGCGTAAATACAGTCGTTTCATGTACTCGTCACAGCGAAGAGCTGCTGCAATCGTCACGACAAATGTCAACAGAGAACAATACGATTACGGAAGAAAAAGAACGCCCCATAGCATCATCGCCGTGGGTAAACATGAAACTATTAAGCTTCACTGTACTAGACTAGAGTGAATGATTTTATTTTAATGTTTTTATTACCTTCCCGTGTTGTTGTTGTTGTTGTTGTTGTTGTTGTTGTTGTTGTTGTTGTTGTTGTTGTTGTTGTTGTTGTTGTTGACGGAATGCCACGAGTTGATGCGGGCAGGTTGATCTTTGACTCATTTGATGTGGCGGGTCGTAATGGCTTTCTTGACATTCCCGGCTCTTACTGGAAAAGTTGGAGTTCGTCTGTCCCAGGCTATGCTGGGAAACTACTAGTCCAGCCCAGAGGTACTGCAATAATGGGTCCACTATATCAGTAACAGCCACCATTAAAGGCAAACACAGCGATCCTTGCTTCTGTTAGCCAGTCTGGTTTGACGCAGACTGTTATCAAGGGGAGACCACGAGGAGGTAGAACTGCTAGGTCTTGGTCAACTGATGGTGCGCCGACCCTGCTATTGCGACCACAGGTCGCAGGCACTTCTGCTCCCCTATTACCTTCCCGTGAAAATGACCTATTCTTTACTCTACGATTGCAGCTTGTCAGGCGGGGACCGAACTCGCGTTCACTCTATTATCAAACCATCGCGCTAACTACTCCGCAACTGACTTTCAAAAAAATTTGAGAAAATGAACTACTGCTGCGGTATGATAGCGCGGATGTATGCTTGTGAAACACGTCCATGCGTACGGACGGACAACAAAGAAATAAAGTCACTTCAAGAAGTTTATGAACATCAAATGACAAGAACTCAAGTATCGCCATTTTGGACACTGCTGACATTCCAGCACTGGTACTATTCTGAAAAACCCGAAACCCGCCGGATGGGTCGCATAATCTGCGTGTCAAAATAATGTCTGCCAACAATATTATTATATAGCGAGTGCAGAAAGTTAAACTCCGTCAATGTGGATACAAGAATGTTACGGTTGCTTAGTTGGCTGTGTGCTCTAGCATTTGTTCCTCGTGGCGAGGCGCTGTGTCGAGGAGTACGTGCTCGATCCTGCTTCGGGCTGTCTATCTTTCTTTGTTTTTTTTCTGTTGTTGATTATTTGTGATTTGATTTGTTCCCAAGTGTTGTAAACATAGCTCCTCCCCTGAAATGATTCGTTGAACAATCATCGCTGAAGTTTCCCTCTATAATGATATTCATTTATTATTATTTGTCTCCTGGATACAAGAAGTGGCTTTAAGATATTGGTATGAGCTCATTAAACGCGTTTTCTGGGTTTTTTTTTTAAGATTGACACATGAGAAAATGGTGCACAAGAATGAACTACAGGCGTACATCTTCGACATTAATTTAAAGCTTGTGAGACACACAATGGACAAAGGGATAAAATAATATAGAATGTGATGTAAATTTATATGTTGGGAAAAATGAACATTTTCGTGTAAAGAAAAACATAGAACTTTACGTTTAAGAAAGAAGCAATGAAAAAAAAAGAGATAATTAGAAAAATATCAGAGCGTTGGATTAGACACATATATCATATATGACATAGAAGGAGACAAGCTATCATGCAACACGGAGCATGATAATCACCAGACATCACCCAGATAATATTAAATCTGAGAATCAACGGGATGGGGTTGGGGGTGGGGGATCAGACTAGAATATGAATGGATCAATTAGAGGACAGATATTACAATTAGCGTCATGGATGGGACACATCTTGGCTAGAAATGTATGTTTTTTTTTTCTTTCTCTACTCTAGGATGTGTAGATAAATAAAGGATAAGTAAGGTGCAATAAGGTAAATTTAGGTATGGAAAGGTAAGGCGGGACGAATTTAAGTTGAGGTGAGGTGACATAGGACAAAATAAGGTGTGGGGAGATAATGTGAGGTAAGTTAAGTAAATTAAGTTGTGGTTAGTCGAAGGAAGGAAAGATAAAATAAAGTGCAGTGAGGTAAAATGAGGTGAGATAAGGTAGGATAAGGTGTGGTAAGTTGAGGTAAGGTGAGGTGAGATATGATAATATAAGGAGTGGTGACGTGAAGTAAAGTAAGATAATATATGATATGGTAAGGTAAGATAAGATAAGAAGGTTTCAGGTAAGGTAAAATAAGGTAAGGCAAGATAGGTAAGTAAAGTAAGATTGTGTGTGTGTTTTTATTGTTTGTACCTGATGAAGGCCTATTGAGCCGAAACGTTGTTTAGTCTGTGTCGTCCACTTGTCACGTAAAGCTTCTTACATACCATTTTTTTATTTTTTTATTTTTCCTTAAGTAAAGTAAGGTAAGATTGGCGTGTTGTTAAGTAGGTAGGTAGGTTTGTAGGTAGGTTGGTTTGTTGGTTGGTTGGTTGGTTGGATGGTTGGTTGGTTTGTTGGTTGGTTGGTTGGTTTAGTTGGATGGTTGATTGGTTGGTTTAGTTGGATGGTTGGTTGGTTTGTTGGTTTGATGGTTGGTTGGTTGGTTTAGTTGGATGGTTGGTTGGTTTGTTGGTTTGTTGGTTGGTTGGTTTGTTGGTTTGATGGTTGGTTGGTTGGTTTGTTGGTTTGTTGGTTTGTTGGTTTGTTGGTTGGTTTGTTGGTTTGATGGTTGGTTGGTTGGTTTAGTTGGGTGGTTGGTTGGTTTGTTGGTTTGTTGGTTGGTTTATTGGTTTGTTGGATGGTTGGTTGGTTTGATGGTTGGTTGGTTGGTTTGTTGGTTTGTTGGTTGGTTGGTTTGTTGGTTTGATGGTTGGTTGGTTGGTTGGTTTAGTTGGATGGTTGGTTGGTTTGTTGGTTTGATGGTTGGTTGGTTGGTTTAGTTGGATGGTTGGTTGGTTTGTGGTTTTTGGGTTGGTTGGTTCATGGTTGGATAGTTGGTTGGTCGCTTCTGTTTATATGGAGGCCTGGGTGCTGTGAGCAGCCTTCCAGTCCCCCCCCACACTGCTTGATACGAGGGGGAATGCAGGGGGGGGGCTGGAAGGCTGCTCACAGCACCCAGGCCTCCATATAAACAGAAGCGACCAACAAACATTAGTGAACCACGTCCACGGCGATGGCGAAATCAGGCGTGAGCGACCGCTGCAGAGGTGGGGCGCATTGTGCAGTGTTGTGACAGAGGCGGTTACAGCACACGTCAACGGGTACAACATCACAGGTCAACGGTACATAGACAACGATTACAGATTAAAGATACAGCACGTCAGTGAATACAATACAGAAAAACGAATACATTAGATACGTTTATCAAATATTACATTGGTGCCGTGACCAGGATACACACATATTGATACTAGTGGTTGAGTTTCTTACTCACCAAAGTACGAATGAACACTTCCTTGCCTGCTGCCAGTTTCACGCCGAATCAAACAGCATTAGTAGATAATAGCGCTCAATCACGCTAACTGGAATCAGCGCCCTAACTATCACTGTATTGCTGTCCATTGTTGACCATTCTCACTGGCCCTTGGACGCATCACCACTAACTAACCCCTAACTCGTCTAAGATGCACTGGCCTTCTATTGGACTGGAAAATCTTCCGCATCTAGATCTAGCACACAACTGAATAAATAACTAACTACAGAAACACTATTTACAACACTTTCAAGGGTTGTTAGCCATGGCCGCTAACGCCCTTCGGCACGACCGCTCTGGTCCACCGCTAGCTAGAAACTGTTTCACTTTACAGCTTAACTTTCATCATGTCTGCTCTCCCACATGAGTCTCTCACAACTCACGTGCGGCACTCACCCCCCTGAGTTGATCTCATGTTTCCGATTTTCACGTTTTTCCGTCATTCCTCTCTCACTCTACTTAACTGACTTAATCCTTACCCTCTCCCCCTATTTCTTCACCTGACCTTTATTCCCTTTTTCTCTCACTTTCTATCATCCTCTATCTTCTTTCTTTCTACCTCTCTCCCTATTACAGTTTAGATGGTTGATTGGTCTGTTGGTTTGTTGGAAGGTTGGTTGGTTTGTTGGTTTGTTGGTTGGTTGGATGGTTGGTTGGTTTGTTGGTTTTATTGGTTTGTTGGTTGGTTGATTGGTTGGTTGGTTTGTTGGTTGGTTGGTTGGTTGGTTGGTTTATTGGTTTGTTGGTTGGATGGATGGTTGGTTGGTTTGTTCGTTGGTTGGTTGTTTGTTGGTATGTTAGTTGGTTTGTTTGTTTATTGGTTCGTTGGCTTGTTGGTTGGTTGGTTGGTTGGTTTATTGGTTTGTTGGTTGGATGGATGGTTGGTTGGTTTGTTTGTTGGTTGGTTTGTTTTTTGGTTGGTTTGTTTGTTGGTTGGTTGGATGGTTGGTTGGTCTGTTGGTTGATTGGATGGTTGGTTGGTTTGTTGGTTGGTTGGTTTGTTGATTGGTTGGTTTGTTGGTGTGTTGGTTTATTGATTTGTTGGTTTGTTGGATGGTTGGTTGGTTTGTTAATTGGTTGGATGGTTGGTTGGTTTGTTTGTTGGTTGGTTTGTTCGTTGGTTTGTTGGTTTGATGGTTGGTTGGTTGGTTTAGTTGGATGGTTGGTTGGTTTGTTGGTTTGTTGGTTGGTTTATTGGTTTGTTGGATGGTTGGTTGGTTTGATGGTTGGTTGGTTGGTTTGTTGGTTTGTTGGTTGGTTGGTTTGTTGGTTGGTTGGTTTGTTGGTTTGATGGTTGGTTGGTTGGTTGGTTGGTTTAGTTGGATGGTTGGTTGGTTTGTTGGTTTGATGGTTGGTTGGTTGGTTTAGTTGGATGGTTGGTTGGTTTGTGGTTTTTGGGTTGGTTGGTTCATGGTTGGATAGTTGGTTGGTCGCTTCTGTTTATATGGAGGCCTGGGTGCTGTGAGCAGCCTTCCAGTCCCCCCCCCCACACTGCTTGATACGAGGGGGAATGCAAGGGGGGGGGGGCTGGAAGGCTGCTCACAGCACCCAGGCCTCCATATAAACAGAAGCGACCAACAAACATTAGTGAACCACGTCCACGGCGATGGCGAAATCAGGCGTGAGCGACCGCTGCAGAGGTGGGGCGCATTGTGCAGTGTTGTGACAGAGGCGGTTACAGCACACGTCAACGGGTACAACATCACAGGTCAACGGTACATAGACAACGATTACAGATTAAAGATACAGCACGTCAGTGAATACAATACAGAAAAACGAATACATTAGATACGTTTATCAAATATTACATTGGTGCCGTGACCAGGATACACACATATTGATACTAGTGGTTGAGTTTCTTACTCACCAAAGTACGAATGAACACTTCCTTGCCTGCTGCCAGTTTCACGCCGAATCAAACGGCATTAGTAGATAATAGCGCTCAATCACGCTAACTGGAATCAGCGCCCTAACTATCACTGTATTGCTGTCCATTGTTGACCATTCTCACTGGCCCTTGGACGCATCACCACTAACTAACCCTAACTCGTCTAAGATGCACTGGCCTTCTATTGGACTGGAAAATCTTCCGCATCTAGATCTAGCACACAACTGAATAAATAACTAACTACAGAAACACTATTTACAACACTTTCAAGGGTTGTTAGCCATGGCCGGCTAACGCCCTTCGGCACGACCGCTCTGGTCCACCGCTAGCTAGAAACTGTTTCACTTTACAGCTTAACTTTCATCATGTCTGCTCTCCCACATGAGTCTCTCACAACTCACGTGCGGCACTCACCCCCCTGAGTTGATCTCATGTTTCCGATTTTCACGTTTTTCCGTCATTCCTCTCTCACTCTACTTAACTGACTTAATCCTTACCCTCTCCCCCTATTTCTTCACCTGACCTTTATTCCCTTTTTCTCTCACTTTCTATCATCCTCTATCTTCTTTCTTTCTACCTCTCTCCCTATTACAGTTTAGATGGTTGATTGGTCTGTTGGTTTGTTGGAAGGTTGGTTGGTTTGTTGGTTTGTTGGTTGGTTGGATGGTTGGTTGGTTTGTTGGTTTTATTGGTTTGTTGGTTGGTTGATTGGTTGGTTGGTTTGTTGGTTGGTTGGTTGGTTGGTTGGTTTATTGGTTTGTTGGTTGGATGGATGGTTGGTTGGTTTGTTCGTTGGTTGGTTTGTTTGTTGGTATGTTAGTTGGTTTGTTTGTTTATTGGTTCGTTGGCTTGTTGGTTGGTTGGTTGGTTGGTTTATTGGTTTGTTGGTTGGATGGATGGTTGGTTGGTTGTTTGTTGGTTGGTTTGTTTTTTGGTTGGTTTGTTTGTTGGTTGGTTGGATGGTTGGTTGGTCTGTTGGTTGATTGGATGGTTGGTTGGTTTGTTGGTTGGTTGGTTGGTTTGTTGATTGGTTGGTTTGTTGGTGTGTTGGTTTATTGATTTGTTGGTATGTTGGACGGTTGGTTGGTTTGTTAATTGGTTGGATGGTTGGTTGGTTTGTTTGTTGGTTGGTTTGTTCGTTGGTTTGTTGGTTTGATGGTTGGTTGGTTGGTTTAGTTGGATGGTTGGTTGGTTTGTTGGTTTGTTGGTTGGTTTATTGGTTTGTTGGATGGTTGGTTGGTTTGATGGTTGGTTGGTTGGTTTGTTGGTTTGTTGGTTGGTTGGTTTGTTGGTTGGTTGGTTTGTTGGTTTGATGGTTGGTTGGTTGGTTGGTTGGTTTAGTTGGATGGTTGGTTGGTTTGTTGGTTTGATGGTTGGTTGGTTGGTTTAGTTGGATGGTTGGTTGGTTTGTGGTTTTTGGGTTGGTTGGTTCATGGTTGGATAGTTGGTTGGTCGCTTCTGTTTATATGGAGGCCTGGGTGCTGTGAGCAGCCTTCCAGTCCCCCCCCACACTGCTTGATACGAGGGGGAATGCAGGGGGGGGGCTGGAAGGCTGCTCACAGCACCCAGGCCTCCATATAAACAGAAGCGACCAACAAACATTAGTGAACCACGTCCACGGCGATGGCGAAATCAGGCGTGAGCGACCGCTGCAGAGGTGGGGCGCATTGTGCAGTGTTGAGACAGAGGCGGTTACAGCACACGTCAACGGGTACAACATCACAGGTCAACGGTACATAGACAACGATTACAGATTAAAGATACAGCACGTCAGTGAATACAATACAGAAAAACGAATACATTAGATACGTTTATCAAATATTACATTGGTGCCGTGACCAGGATACACACATATTGATACTAGTGGTTGAGTTTCTTACTCACCAAAGTACGAATGAACACTTCCTTGCCTGCTGCCAGTTTCACGCCGAATCAAACGGCATTAATAGATAATAGCGCTCAATCACGCTAACTGGAATCAGCGCCCTAACTATCACTGTATTGCTGTCCATTGTTGACCATTCTCACTGGCCCTTGGACGCATCACCACTAACTAACCCCTAACTCGTCTAAGATGCACTGGCCTTCTATTGGACTGGAAAATCTTCCGCATCTAGATCTAGCACACAACTGAATAAATAACTAACTACAGAAACACTATTTACAACACTTTCAAGGGTTGTTAGCCATGGCCGGCTAACGCCCTTCGGCACGACCGCTCTGGTCCACCGCTAGCTAGAAACTGTTTCACTTTACAGCTTAACTTTCATCATGTCTGCTCTCCCACATGAGTCTCTCACAACTCACGTGCGGCACTCACCCCCCTGAGTTGATCTCATGTTTCCGATTTTCACGTTTTTCCGTCATTCCTCTCTCACTCTACTTAACTGACTTAATCCTTACCCTCTCCCCCTATTTCTTCACCTGACCTTTATTCCCTTTTTCTCTCACTTTCTATCATCCTCTATCTTCTTTCTTTCTACCTCTCTCCCTATTACAGTTTAGATGGTTGATTGGTCTGTTGGTTTGTTGGAAGGTTGGTTGGTTTGTTGGTTTGTTGGTTGGTTGGATGGTTGGTTGGTTTGTTGGTTTTATTGGTTTGTTGGTTGGTTGATTGGTTGGTTGGTTTGTTGGTTGGTTGGTTGGTTGGTTGGTTTATTGGTTTGTTGGTTGGATGGATGGTTGGTTGGTTTGTTCGTTGGTTGGTTTGTTTGTTGGTATGTTAGTTGGTTTGTTTGTTTGTTGGTTCGTTGGCTTGTTGGTTGGTTGGTTGGTTGGTTGGTTTATTGGTTTGTTGGTTGGATGGATGGTTGGTTGGTTTGTTGGTTGGTTGGTTTGTGTTTTGGTTGGTTTGTTTGTTGGTTGGTTGGATGGTTGGTTGGTCTGTTGGTTGATTGGATGGTTGGTTGGTTTGTTGGTTGGTTGGTTTGTTGATTGGTTGGTTTGTTGGTGTGTTGGTTTATTGATTTGTTGGTTTGTTGGATGGTTGGTTGGTTTGTTAATTGGTTGGATGGTTGGTTGGTTTGTTTGTTGGTTGGTTTGTTTGTTGGTTGGTTGGTTTGTTAGTTGGTTGGATGGTTAATTGGTTTGTTTGTTGGTTTATTGGTTTATTGGTTTATTGTTTGTTGGTTGGTTGGATGGTTGGTTGGTTTGTTTGATGGTTGGTTGGTTGGTTGGTTGGTTGGTTTGCTGGTTTATTTGTTGGTTGGATGGTTGCTTGGTTTGTTTGTTAGTTGGATGGTTTGTTGGTTGGTTTGTTGGATTTTGGATGGTTGGCTGGTTTGTTGGTTGATTGGTTTGTTTGTTGGTTGGTTGGTTGGTTTCGTTGGTTGTTTGGTTGGTTGGTTTGTTGGTTTGTTTGTTGGTTGGATGGTTTGTTGGTTTGTTGATTGGTTGGTTTTTTGGTTGGTTTATTTATTGGTTGGTTGGTTGGTTTGTTGGTTTGTTTTTTGGTTTGTTGGTTTGTTGGTTGTTGGATGGTTGGTTGGTTGGTTTGTTTGTTAGTTCGATGGTTGGTTGGTTGGTTTGTTAGTCCGATGGTTTGTTTGTTTGTTTGTTGATTTGTTGGTTTGATGGTTGGTTGGATGGTTGGTTTGTTGGTTTGTTGTTTTGTTGGTTGGTTTGTTGGTTAGTTGAATGGTTGGTTGGTTTGTTGGTTTGTTTGGTTGGATGGTTGGTTGATTTGTTGGTTGGTTGGTTGGTTGGTTGGTTGGTTGGTTGGTTGGTTGGTAAGATAAGAAAAGACAATAAAAGGTAAAGAAGGAATGACAAAATCAACCACACATCGAATATTATTGGTAAATAAAATTCCCCAGTTCTTATGGCTTGTGGAAGGTTCATTGTTCAATGCCCATAATTTTTCTTCCGCCACCGTCTGTACATTAACGTATGATATGGTCAGTATAACACCAGGCCGCCCTACAGTGATAAAGTCTGGTACCTATCTATAGTTTCCGGGAAGCTTCTGATACTGAATTAGCTGGTTATGTACTAAATCGGCTTGTCCTATTTTGTTCTCATTTCCTTTTTGTTTGGCGCTGCATAGAACATTGCTGTGTTATCAAGGATGCATTCTTCTCGTTGCCGTTTCGGCATCCAGCGCAAAATTGTTGAGGGCCTTCATGATGTCTCTCTTGTAAATGGCATCCCCAGCATAGGCACATCTGAGATCAGCTGATCAGTTCTTCCTGGAGCAGCGGTGAACTAACTTCACGACTCGACATTAGCAATTCCTTGAATGACGCTCTTCAATCATCACAACTGACGTCACAAATCACACCAATATTACTTCTGGTGGTTTGGGTGGTCTAGAGGTAAAACATCGGCCTCTGAACAAGAAGGTCACTGGTTTGAACCACAGAAAGTGGACATTTTGCACTTCAAACTCGTGGATTTTTCGTGATTTTTCTCTTCCCGGTCGCTGGGCAGTGAGACCCAATGTCTAACCCTCTCTAACAATGGCTAAAACAGCTGATACCCCATGAGATTCTGCACACGTTAAATTATCCTTGGCATCGGAAATAGTACGCAAAAAATAGTCGCTGTTCTGGCAAAACTGAAAGAAAAAAACGTTACCTTTGAAGTCAAAGAATATCTGCCTGTGTGGCGAGGGACACTGAGCACGCGCCTGCTGATGTGAACATTAAGAAAATGTGCACAGTTAAGCATTCGTGCACAGTTAAGCATCTCGGGACGTCACTAGTAACATAAAGTTGGCGAACTCAAAGAAAATTTTCTTTCAAAGAAGTGTATATAGCTTGTCTCAATGAATTTATTTACTTTCTGGTTTTTTTTTTTTTTTTTTTTTTTTTTGCTACAGATGTTGGATTATCCCAGCCCTCAAATTCTAGTACAATGCAAGGTCTAACAATTCAGCAATTATGGCTTTATCTTGCGCAAAATGCAATGGTTTCCTTCCAGCTGGAATGGCTTTCTTTATTTTCCGTTGAATCTTATTCCCTGATAACGTGTGTTTCTTTATTTGATCTCTTCATGTGCATTTACCACTTATGTAGGGATTAGGCAGTAAAGTAGTAAAAAGGCACGTCACGCCAAGTGGCGTATAGGGAATATGGCGTTAGTGACCCTAAATTTTACAGACCTTCGGTACATGATTCTTGGGGTAATGTGGTCGGTATTACGACCGTGCCGCTTTACTTTCCCAGAAAAATTCAGGTACCCATTTATGGCTGGGTGGACCCGGTAGTCGTCTATCATGATCAAACCCGACTTCTAGTCCTTTGTAGTATAGTAGTAGTCGTTAGTTCACTAACGACTGAGCTATCGCGGCTCTCTGGATTAGGCAATGCTGATTTCAAATTCAGAAGACAAAAGACGCAAGAGAAAAGAGACAAAGCCAGGTACCACAAATGCACCTTATTCATTCTGCGGATGGATATGTCTGTCCAATATTTGCAGATTCAGCCACGAGAGAAGCTGTTCAGTAAAGCAATATCCAGCATAAGACACTAATATTTTTACCAAACTACTGACTTATCATGATTACTTGCTACCAACCGTCTGTCAAGACGCCAAAGCCCATATATATTGATTGCAACGATTCCCACCCCTAGCTAGTTTGCTGTGACCACATTCTAGGAAACTGATGAAGAAGTATAGAAAGATTTCGATCATCTTTTGATATCTTCTTTTCGTTCTTCTTCATATACTTCTTCTTCTCCTCTTCAATTTTTCTTCTCGCTCTTCTCCTCCACCTCATGCTGCTTTTTATGCTCCTGTTCTTCTTCTCCTTTTCTTCCTTTTTCTACATGTCCTCCTTCCTCTTCTACCCTTTCTTCTTATGGGGGAGCAAAAGTGCCTGCGACCTACGGTCACAATAGCAGGGTCGGTGCACCGACTGGTAACAGTCTACGTCAAAACAAGCTGGCTAACAGAAGCTAGGATCGCTGTGTTTCCTGTAATGGTGTATGTTTCTGATATAGAAGACCCAGTATTGCAGTACCTCTGGGCCGGACTTGTAGTTTCCCAGCATAGCCTGGGATAGACGAACTCAAACTTCTCCAGTAAGAACCGGGAATGTCAAGAACGCCATTAGGACCCGCCACATCAAATGAGTCAAAGGGCACCTGCCCGCATCAACTCGTGACAGTACATCAACTCAACTCAACCTCTTCTTCTTCTTCTGCTCCTGCTCTTTCTTCCTTCTCCCCTTCCTTCCTTCTCCACATTCTACCTTAACTGCTCTCCCTCTCCATCTTCGTTTCCTTCTCCTTCTTCCTATTCCAATACCCCTTGTTCTACACCTATTCCAATACTCCATGTTCCTCACCTCCTATTCTTATACTCCATGTTCCTCACCTCCTATTCTTATACTCCTTGTTCTACACCTCCTATTCTTATACTCCTTGTTCCTCACCTCCTATTCTTATACTCCTTGTTCCTCACCTCCTATTCTTATACTCCTTGTTCCTCACCTCCTATTCTTATACTCCTTGTTCCTCACCTCCTATTCTTATACTCCTTGTTCTACACCTCCTATTCTTATACTCCTTGTTCCTCACCTCCTATTCTTATACTCCTTGTTCCTCACCTCCTATTCTTATACTCCTTGTTCCTCACCTCCTGTTCTTATACTCCTTGTTCCTCACCTCCTATTCTTATACTCCTTGTTCCTCACCTCCTATTCTTATACTCCTTGTTCCTCACCTCCTATTCTTATACTCCTTGTTCCTCACCTCCTATTCTTATACTCCTTGTTCCTCACCTCCTATTCTTATACTCCTTGTTCTACACCTCCTATTCTTATACTCCTTGTTCTTCACCTCCTATTCTTATACTCCTTGTTCCTCACCTCCTATTCTTATACTCCTTGTTCTACACCTCCTATTCTTATACTCCTTGTTCCTCACCTCCTATTCTTATACTCCTTGTTCTACACCTCCTATTCTTATACTCCTTGTTCCTCACCTCCTATTCTTATACTCCTTGTTCCTCACCTCCTATTCTTATACTCCTTGTTCTACACCTCCTGTTCTTATACTCCTTGTTCTACACCTCCTGTTCTTATACTCCTTGTTCCTCACCTCCTGTTCTTATACTCCTTGTTCCTCACCTCCTGTTCTTATACTCCTTGTTCCTCACCTCCTGTTCTTATACTCCAAATTTCCTCACCTCCTGTTCTTATACTCCTTGTTCCTCACCTCCTGTTCTTATACTCCTTGTTCCTCACCTCCTGTTCTTATACTCCTTGTTCCTCACCTCCTGTTCTTATACTCCTTGTTCTACACCTCCTGTTCTTATACTCCTTGTTCCTCACCTCCTGTTCTTATACTCCTTGTTCCTCACCTCCTGTTCTTATACTCCTTGTTCCTCACCTCCTGTTCTTATACTCCTTGTTCCTCACCTCCTGTTCTTATACTCCTTGTTCCTCACCTCCTGTTATTATACTCCTTGTTCCTCACCTCCTGTTCTTATACTCCTTGTTCCTCACCTCCTGTTCTTATACTCCTTGTTCCTCACCTCCGTTCTTATACTCCTTGTTCCTCACCTCCTATTCTTATACTCCTTGTTCTACACCTCCTGTTCTTATACTCCTTGTTCAACACCTCCTGTTCTTATACTCCTTGTTCTACACCTCCTATTCTTATACTCCTTGTTCTACACCTCCTATTCTTATACTCCATGTTCCTCACCTCCTATTCTTATACTCCTTGTTCTACACCTCCTATTCTTATACTCCTTGTTCTACACCTCCTATTCTTATACTCCTTGTTCTACACCTCCTATTCTTATACTCCTTGTTCTACACCTCCTGTTCTTATACTCCTTGTTCTACACCTCCTATTCTTATACTCCTTGTTCTACACCTCCTGTTCTTATACTCCTTGTTCCTCACCTCCTATTCTTATACTCCTTGTTCTACACCTCCTGTTCTTATACTCCTTGTTCTACACCTCCTGTTCTTATACTCCTTGTTCTACACCTCCTGTTCTTATACTCCTTGTTCCTCACCTCCTATTCTTATACTCCTTGTTCTACACCTCCTATTCTTATACTCCTTGTTCCTCACCTCCTATTCTTATACTCCTTGTTCTACACCTCCTATTCTTATACTCCTTGTTCCTCACCTCCTGTTCTTATACTCCTTGTTCCTCACCTCCTGTTCTTATACTCCTTGTTCCTCACCTACTATTCTTATACTCCTTGTTCTACACCTCCTATTCTTATACTCTTTGTTCTACACCTCCTATTCTTATACTCCATGTTCTACATCTCCTATTCTTATACTCCATGTTCTACACCTCCTATTCTTATACTCCTTGTTCCTCACCTCCTATTCTTATACTCCATGTTCTACACCTCCTATTCTTATACTCCTTGTTCCTCACCTCCTATTCTTATACTCCTTGTTCTACACCTCCTATTCTTATACTCCTTGTTCTACACCTCCTGTTCTTATACTCCTTGTTCTACACCTCCTGTTCTTATACTCCTTGTTCCTCACCTCCTGTTCTTATACTCCTTGTTCTACACCTCCTATTCTTATACTCCTTGTTCCTCACCTCCTATTCTTATACTCCTTGTTCCTCACCTCCTATTCTTATACTCCTTGTTCCTCACCTCCTATTCTTATACTCCTTGTTCTACACCTCCTATTCTTAAACTCCTTGTTCTACACCTCCTATTCTTATACTCCTTGTTCTACACCTCCTATTCTTATACTCCTTGTTCTACACCTCCTGTTCTTATACTCCTTGTTCTACACCTCCTATTCTTATACTCCTTGTTCTACACCTCCTATTCTTATACTCCTTGTTCTTCACCTCCTATTCTTATACTCCTTGTTCTACACCTCCTGTTCTTATACTCCTTGTTCCTCACCTCCTGTTCTTATACTCCTTGTTCTACACCTCCTATTTTTATACTCCTTGTTCTACACCTCCTGTTCTTATACTCCTTGTTCTACACCTCCTATTCTTATACTCCTTGTTCTACACCTCCTATTCTTATACTCCTTGTTCTACACCTCCTATTCTTATACTCCTTGTTCTACACCTCCTATTCTTATACTCCTTGTTCTACACCTCCTGTTCTTATAATCCTTGTTCTACACCTCCTATTCTTATACTCCTTGTTCTTCACCTCCTATTCTTATACTCCTTGTTCCTCACCTCCTATTCTTATACTCCTTGTTCTACACCTCCTATTCTTATACTCCTTGTTCCTCACCTCCTGTTCTTATACTCCTTGTTCCTCACCTCCTATTCTTATACTCCATGTTCTACACCTCCTATTCTTATACTCCTTGTTCTACACCTCCTGTTCTTATACTCCTTGTTCTACACCTCCTGTTCTTATACTCCTTGTTCCTCACCTCCTATTCTTATACTCCTTGTTCTACACCTCCTATTCTTATACTCCTTGTTCCTCACCTCCTATTCTTATACTCCTTGTTCTACACCTCCTGTTCTTATACTCCTTGTTCTACACCTCCTATTCTTATACTCCTTGTTCTACACCTCCTATTCTTATACTCCTTGTTCCTCACCTCCTATTCTTATACTCCTTGTTCTACACCTCCTATTCTTATACTCCTTGTTCCTCACCTCCTATTCTTATACTCCTTGTTCCTCACCTCCTATTCTTATACTCCTTGTTCCTCACCTCCTATTCTTATACTCCTTGTTCCTCACCTCCTATTCTTATACTCCTTGTTCCTCACCTCCTATTCTTATACTGCTTGTTCCTCACCTCCTATTCTTATACTCCTTGTTCTACACCTCCTATTCTTATACTCCTTGTTCCTCACCTCCTATTCTTATACTCATTGTTCTACACCTCCTGTTCTTATACTCCTTGTTCTACACCTCCTATTCTTATACTCCTTGTTTTACACCTCCTGTTCTTATACTCCTTGTTCTACACCTCCTATTCTTATACTCCTTGTTCTACACCTCCTGTTCTTATACTCCTTGTTCTACACCTCCTATTCTTATACTCCTTGTTCTACACCTCCTATTCTTATACTCCTTGTTCTACACCTCCTATTCTTATACTCCTTGTTCCTCACCTCCTATTCTTATACTCCTTGTTCCTCACCTCCTATTCTTATACTCCTTGTTCTACACCTCCTATTCTTATACTCCTTGTTCCTCACCTCCTATTCTTATACTCCTTGTTCTACACCTCCTATTCTTATACTCCTTGTTCCTCACCTCCTATTCTTATACTCCTTGTTCCTCACCTCCTATTCTTATACTCCTTGTTCCTCACCACCTATTCTTATACTCCATGTTCTACACCTCCTGTTCTTATACTCCTTGTTCTACACCTCCTATTCTTATACTCCTTGTTCCTCACCTCCTATTCTTATACTCCTTGTTCCTCACCTCCTATTCTTATACTCCTTGTTCCTCACCTCCTATTCTTATACTCCTTGTTCTACACCTCCTATTCTTATACTCCATGTTCCTCACCTCCTATTCTTATACTCCTTGTTCTTCACCTCCTATTCTTATACTCCATGTTCTACACCTCCTATTCTTATACTCCTTGTTCCTCACCTCCTATTCTTATACTCCATGTTCTACACCTCCTATTCTTATACTCCTTGTTCCTCACCTCCTATTCTTATACTCCTTGTTCTACACCTCCTATTCTTATACTCCTTGTTCTACACCTCCTGTTCTTATACTCCTTGTTCTACACCTCCTGTTCTTATACTCCTTGTTCCTCACCTCCTGTTCTTATACTCCTTGTTCTACACCTCCTATTCTTATACTCCTTGTTCCTCACCTCCTATTCTTATACTCCTTGTTCTACACCTCCTATTCTTATACTACTTGTTCCTCACCTCCTATTCTTATACTCCTTGTTCTACACCTCCTATTCTTAAACTCCTTGTTCTACACCTCCTATTCTTATACTCCTTGTTCTACACCTCCTATTTTTACACTCCTTGTTCTACACCTCCTGTTCTTATACTCCTTGTTCTACACCTCCTATTCTTATACTCCTTGTTCTACACCTCCTATTCTTATACTCCTTGTTCTTCACCTCCTATTCTTATACTCCTTGTTCTACACCTCCTGTTCTTATACTCCTTGTTCCTCACCTCCTGTTCTTATACTCCTTGTTCTACACCTCCTATTTTTATACTCCTTGTTCTACACCTCCTGTTCTTATACTCCTTGTTCTACACCTCCTATTCTTATACTCCTTGTTCTACACCTCCTATTCTTATACTCCTTGTTCTACACCTCCTATTCTTATACTCCTTGTTCTACACCTCCTATTCTTATACTCCTTGTTCTACACCTCCTGTTCTTATACTCCTTGTTCTACACCTCCTATTCTTATACTCCTTGTTCTTCACCTCCTATTCTTATACTCCTTGTTCCTCACCTCCTATTCTTATACTCCTTGTTCTACACCTCCTATTCTTATACTCCTTGTTCCTCACCTCCTGTTCTTATACTCCTTGTTCCTCACCTCCTATTCTTATACTCCATGTTCTACACCTCCTATTCTTATACTCCTTGTTCTACACCTCCTGTTCTTATACTCCTTGTTCTACACCTCCTGTTCTTATACTCCTTGTTCCTCACCTCCTATTCTTATACTCCTTGTTCTACACCTCCTATTCTTATACTCCTTGTTCCTCACCTCCTATTCTTATACTCCTTGTTCTACACCTCCTGTTCTTATACTCCTTGTTCTACACCTCCTATTCTTATACTCCTTGTTCTACACCTCCTATTCTTATACTCCTTGTTCCTCACCTCCTATTCTTATACTCCTTGTTCTACACCTCCTATTCTTATACTCCTTGTTCCTCACCTCCTATTCTTATACTCCTTGTTCCTCACCTCCTATTCTTATACTCCTTGTTCCTCACCTCCTATTCTTACACTCCTTGTTCCTCACCTCCTATTCTTATACTCCTTGTTCCTCACCTCCTATTCTTATACTGCTTGTTCCTCACCTCCTATTCTTATACTCCTTGTTCTACACCTCCTATTCTTATACTCCTTGTTCCTCACCTCCTATTCTTATACTCATTGTTCTACACCTCCTGTTCTTATACTCCTTGTTCTACACCTCCTATTCTTATACTCCTTGTTTTACACCTCCTGTTCTTATACTCCTTGTTCTACACCTCCTATTCTTATACTCCTTGTTCTACACCTCCTGTTCTTATACTCCTTGTTCTACACCTCCTATTCTTATACTCCTTGTTCTACACCTCCTATTCTTATACTCCTTGTTCTACACCTCCTATTCTTATACTCCTTGTTCCTCACCTCCTATTCTTATACTCCTTGTTCTACACCTCCTATTCTTATACTCCTTGTTCTACACCTCCTGTTCTTATACTCCTTGTTCTACACCTCCTGTTCTTATACTCCTTGTTCTACACCTCCTATTCTTATACTCCTTGTTCCTCACCTCCTATTCTTATACTCCTTGTTCCTCACCTCCTATTCTTATACTCCTTGTTCTACACCTCCTATTCTTATACTCCTTGTTCCTCACCTCCTATTCTTATACTCCTTGTTCTACACCTCCTATTCTTATACTCCTTGTTCCTCACCTCCTATTCTTATACTCCTTGTTCCTCACCTCCTATTCTTATACTCCTTGTTCCTCACCACCTATTCTTATACTCCATGTTCTACACCTCCTGTTCTTATACTCCTTGTTCTACACCTCCTATTCTTATACTCCTTGTTCCTCACCTCCTATTCTTATACTCCTTGTTCCTCACCTCCTATTCTTATACTCCTTGTTCCTCACCTCCTATTCTTATACTCCTTGTTCTACACCTCCTATTCTTATACTCCATGTTCCTCACCTCCTATTCTTATACTCCTTGTTCTTCACCTCCTATTCTTATACTCCTTGTTCCTCACCTCCTATTCTTATACTCCTTGTTCCTCACCTCCTATTCTTATACTCCTTGTTCTTCACCTCCTATTCTTATACTCCTTGTTCTTCACCTCCTATTCTTATACTCCATGTTCTTCACCTCCTATTCTTATACTCCTTGTTCTTCACCTCCTATTCTTATACTCCTTGTTCTTCACCTCCTATTCTTATACTCCTTGTTCTTCACCTCCTTTTCTTATACTCCTTGTTCTTCACCTCCTATTCTTATACTCCATGTTCTTCACCTCCTATTCTTATACTCCTTGTTCTTCACCTCCTATTCTTATACTCCTTTTTCTTCACCTCCTATTCTTATACTCCTTGTTCTACACCGCCTATTCTTATACTCCTTGTTCTTCACCTCCTATTCTTATACTCCATGTTCTTCACCTCCTATTCTTATACTCCTTGTTCTTCACCTCCTATTCTTATACTCCATGTTCTTCACCTCCTATTCTTATACTCCTTGTTCTACACCTCCTATTCTTATACTCCTTGTTCTTCACCTCCTATTCTTATACTCCTTGTTCCTCACCTCCTATTCTTATACTCCTTGTTCTTCACCTCCTATTCTTATACTCCTTGTTTTTCACCTCCTATTCTTATACTCCTTGTTCTACACCTCCTGTTCTTATACTCCTTGTTCCTCACCTCCTGTTCTTATACTCCTTGTTCTACACCTCCTATTCTTATACTCCTTGTTCCTCACCTCCTATTCTTATACTCCTTGTTCTACACCTCCTATTCTTATACTCCTTGTTCCTCACCTCCTATTCTTATACTCCTTGTTCTACACCTCCTATTCTTAAACTCCTTGTTCTACACCTCCTATTCTTATACTCCTTGTTCTACACCTCCTATTCTTATACTCCTTGTTCTACACCTCCTGTTCTTATACTCCTTGTTCTACACCTCCTATTCTTATACTCCTTGTTCTACACCTCCTATTCTTATACTCCTTGTTCTTCACCTCCTATTCTTATACTCCTTGTTCTACACCTCCTGTTCTTATACTCCTTGTTCCTCACCTCCTGTTCTTATACTCCTTGTTCTACACCTCCAATTTTTATACTCCTTGTTCTACACCTCCTGTTCTTATACTCCTTGTTCTACACCTCCTATTCTTATACTCCTTGTTCTACACCTCCTATTCTTATACTCCTTGTTCTACACCTCCTATTCTTATACTCCTTGTTCCTCACCTCCTATTCTTATACTCCTTGTTCTACACCTCCTGTTCTTATACTCCTTGTTCTACACCTCCTATTCTTATACTCCTTGTTCTTCACCTCCTATTCTTATACTCCTTGTTCCTCACCTCCTATTCTTATACTCCTTGTTCTACACCTCCTATTCTTATACTCCTTGTTCCTCACCTCCTGTTCTTATACTCCTTGTTCCTCACCTCCTATTCTTATACTCCATGTTCTACACCTCCTATTCTTATACTCCTTGTTCTACACCTCCTGTTCTTATACTCCTTGTTCTACACCTCCTGTTCTTATACTCCTTGTTCCTCACCTCCTATTCTTATACTCCTTGTTCTACACCTCCTATTCTTATACTCCTTGTTCCTCACCTCCTATTCTTATACTCCTTGTTCTACACCTCCTGTTCTTATACTCCTTGTTCTACACCTCCTATTCTTATACTCCTTGTTCTACACCTCCTATTCTTATACTCCTTGTTCCTCACCTCCTATTCTTATACTCCTTGTTCTACACCTCCTATTCTTATACTCCTTGTTCCTCACCTCCTATTCTTATACTCCTTGTTCCTCACCTCCTATTCTTATACTCCTTGTTCCTCACCTCCTATTCTTATACTCCTTGTTCCTCACCTCCTATTCTTATACTCCTTGTTCCTCACCTCCTATTCTTATACTGCTTGTTCCTCACCTCCTATTCTTATACTCCTTGTTCTACACCTCCTATTCTTATACTCCTTGTTCCTCACCTCCTATTCTTATACTCATTGTTCTACACCTCCTGTTCTTATACTCCTTGTTCTACACCTCCTATTCTTATACTCCTTGTTTTACACCTCCTGTTCTTATACTCCTTGTTCTACACCTCCTATTCTTATACTCCTTGTTCTACACCTCCTGTTCTTATACTCCTTGTTCTACACCTCCTATTCTTATACTCCTTGTTCTACTCCTCCTATTCTTATACTCCTTGTTCTACACCTCCTATTCTTATACTCCTTGTTCCTCACCTCCTATTCTTATACTCCTTGTTCTACACCTCCTATTCTTATACTCCTTGTTCTACACCTCCTGTTCTTATACTCCTTGTTCTACACCTCCTGTTCTTATACTCCTTGTTCTACACCTCCTATTCTTATACTCCTTGTTCCTCACCTCCTATTCTTATACTCCTTGTTCCTCACCTCCTATTCTTATACTCCTTGTTCTACACCTCCTATTCTTATACTCCTTGTTCCTCACCTCCTATTCTTATACTCCTTGTTCTACACCTCCTATTCTTATACTCCTTGTTCCTCACCTCCTATTCTTATACTCCTTGTTCCTCACCTCCTATTCTTATACTCCTTGTTCCTCACCACCTATTCTTATACTCCATGTTCTACACCTCCTGTTCTTATACTCCTTGTTCTACACCTCCTATTCTTATACTCCTTGTTCCTCACCTCCTATTCTTATACTCCTTGTTCCTCACCTCCTATTCTTATACTCCTTGTTCCTCACCTCCTATTCTTATACTCCTTGTTCTACACCTCCTATTCTTATACTCCATGTTCCTCACCTCCTATTCTTATACTCCTTGTTCTTCACCTCCTATTCTTATACTCCTTGTTCCTCACCTCCTATTCTTATACTCCTTGTTCCTCACCTCCTATTCTTATACTCCTTGTTCTTCACCTCCTATTCTTATACTCCTTGTTCTTCACCTCCTATTCTTATACTCCATGTTCTTCACCTCCTATTCTTATACTCCTTGTTCTTCACCTCCTATTCTTATACTCCTTGTTCTTCACCTCCTATTCTTATACTCCTTGTTCTTCACCTCCTATTCTTATACTCCTTGTTCTTCACCTCCTATTCTTATACTCCATGTTCTTCACCTCCTATTCTTATACTCCTTGTTCTTCACCTCCTATTCTTATACTCCTTTTTCTTCACCTCCTATTCTTATACTCCTTGTTCTACACCGCCTATTCTTATACTCCTTGTTCTTCACCTCCTATTCTTATACTCCATGTTCTTCACCTCCTATTCTTATACTCCTTGTTCTTCACCTCCTATTCTTATACTCCATGTTCTTCACCTCCTATTCTTATACTCCTTGTTCTACACCTCCTATTCTTATACTCCTTGTTCTTCACCTCCTATTCTTATACTCCTTGTTCCTCACCTCCTATTCTTATACTCCTTGTTCTTCACCTCCTATTCTTATACTCCTTGTTTTTCACCTCCTATTCTTATACTCCTTGTTCTTCACCTCCTATTCTTATACTCCTTGTTTTTCACCTCCTATTCTTATACTCCTTGTTCCTCACCTCCTATTCTTATACTCCTTGTTCTTCACCTCCTATTCTTATACTCCTTGTTCTTCACCTCCTATTCTTTTACTCCATGTTCTTCACCTCTTATTCTTATACTCCTTGTTCCTCACCTCCTATTCTTATACTCCTTGTTCTTCACCTCCTATTCTTATACTCCTTGTTCTTCACCTCCTATTCTTTTACTCCATGTTCTTCACCTCCTATTCTTATACTCCTTGTTCCTCACCTCCTATTCTTATACTCCTTGTTCTTCACCTCCTATTCTTATACTCCTTGTTCTTCACCTCCTATTCTTTTACTCCTTGTTCTTCACCTCCTATTCTTATACTCCTTGTTCCTCACCTCCTATTCTTATACTCCTTGTTCTTCACCTCCTGTTCTAATACTCCTTGTTCTTCACCTCCTATTCTTATACTCCTTGTTCTTCACCTCCTATTCTTTTACTCCATGTTCTTCACCTCCTATTCTAATACACCTTGTTCTTCACCTCCTATTCTTATACTCCTTGTTCCTCACCTCCTATTCTTATACTCCTTGTTCTTCACCTCCAATTCTTATACTCCTTGTTCTTCACCTCCTATTCTTATACTCCTTGTTCCTCACCTCCTATTCTTATACTCCTTGTTCCTCACCTCCTATTCTTATACTCCATGTTCTACACCTCCTATTCTTATACTCCTTGTTCCTCACCTCCTGTTCTTATACTCCTTGTTCCTCACCTCCTATTCTTATACTCCTTGTTCCTCACCTCCTATTCTTATACTCCTTGTTCTACACCTCCTATTCTTATACTCCTTGTTCCTCACCTCCTATTCTTATACTCCTTGTTCCTCACCTCCTATTCTTATACTCCTTGTTCTACACCTCCTATTCTTATACTCCTTGTTCCTCACCTCCTATTCTTATACTCCTTGTTCCTCACCTCCTATTCTTATACTCCTTGTTCCTCACCTCCTGTTCTTATACTCCTAGTTCCTCACCTCCTATTCTTATACTCCTTGTTCCTCACCTCATATTCTTATACTCCTTGTTCCTCACCTCCTATTCTTATACTCCTTGTTCCTCACCTCCTATTCTTATACTCCTTGTTCCTCACCTCCTATTCTTATACTCCTTGTTCTACACCTCCTATTCTTATACTCCTTGTTCTTCACCTCCTATTCTTATACTCCTTGTTCCTCACCTCCTATTCTTATACTCCTTGTTCTACACCTCCTATTCTTATACTCCTTGTTCCTCACCTCCTATTCTTATACTCCTTGTTCTACACCTCCTATTCTTATACTCCTTGTTCCTCACCTCCTATTCTTATACTCCTTGTTCCTCACCTCCTATTCTTATACTCCTTGTTCTACACCTCCTGTTCTTATACTCCTTGTTCTACACCTCCTGTTCTTATACTCCTTGTTCCTCACCTCCTGTTCTTATACTCCTTGTTCCTCACCTCCTGTTCTTATACTCCTTGTTCCTCACCTCCTGTTCTTATACTCCAAATTTCCTCACCTCCTGTTCTTATACTCCTTGTTCCTCACCTCCTGCTCTTATACTCCTTGTTCCTCACCTCCTGTTCTTATACTCCTTGTTCCTCACCTCCTGTTCTTATACTCCTTGTTCTACACCTCCTGTTCTTATACTCCTTGTTCCTCACCTCCTGTTCTTATACTCCTTGTTCCTCACCTCCTGTTCTTATACTCCTTGTTCCTCACCTCCTGTTCTTATACTTCTTGTTCCTCACCTCCTGTTCTTATACTCCTTGTTCCTCACCTCCTGTTCTTAATCTCCTTGTTCCTCACCTCCTGTTCTTATACTCCTTGTTCCTCACCTCCTGTTCTTATACTCCTTGTTCCTCACCTCCTGTTCTTATACTCCTTGTTCCTCACCTCCTATTCTTATACTCCTTGTTCTACACCTCCTGTTCTTATACTCCTTGTTCAACACCTCCTGTTCTTATACTCCTTGTTCTACACCTCCTATTCTTATACTCCTTGTTCTACACCTCCTATTCTTATACTCCATGTTCCTCACCTCCTATTCTTATACTCCTTGTTCTACACCTCCTATTCTTATACTCCTTGTTCTACACCTCCTATTCTTATACTCCTTGTTCTACACCTCCTATTCTTATACTCCTTGTTCTACACCTCCTGTTCTTATACTCCTTGTTCTACACCTCCTATTCTTATACTCCTTGTTCTACACCTCCTGTTCTTATACTCCTTGTTCCTCACCTCCTATTCTTATACTCCTTGTTCTACACCTCCTGTTCTTATACTCCTTGTTCTACACCTCCTGTTCTTATACTCCTTGTTCTACACCTCCTGTTCTTATACTCCTTGTTCCTCACCTCCTATTCTTATACTCCTTGTTCTACACCTCCTATTCTTATACTCCTTGTTCCTCACCTCCTATTCTTATACTCCTTGTTCTACACCTCCTATTCTTATACTCCTTGTTCCTCACCTCCTGTTCTTATACTCCTTGTTCCTCACCTCCTGTTCTTATACTCCTTGTTCCTCACCTCCTATTCTTATACTCCTTGTTCTACACCTCCTATTCTTATACTCTTTGTTCTACACCTCCTATTCTTATACTCCATGTTCTACACCTCCTATTCTTATACTCCATGTTCTACACCTCCTATTCTTATACTCCTTGTTCCTCACCTCCTATTCTTATACTCCATGTTCTACACCTCCTATTCTTATACTCCTTGTTCCTCACCTCCTATTCTTATACTCCTTGTTCTACACCTCCTATTCTTATACTCCTTGTTCTACACCTCCTGTTCTTATACTCCTTGTTCTACACCTCCTGTTCTTATACTCCTTGTTCCTCACCTCCTGTTCTTATACTCCTTGTTCTACACCTCCTATTCTTATACTCCTTGTTCCTCACCTCCTATTCTTATACTCCTTGTTCTACACCTCCTTGTTCCTCACCTCCTATTCTTATACTCCTTGTTCTACACCTCCTATTCTTATACTCCTTGTTCTACACCTCCTATTCTTATACTCCTTGTTCTACACCTCCTATTCTTATACTCCTTGTTCTACACCTCCTGTTCTTATACTCCTTGTTCTACACCTCCTATTCTTATACTCCTTGTTCTACACCTCCTATTTTTATACTCCTTGTTCTTCACCTCCTATTCTTATACTCCTTGTTCTACACCTCCTGTTCTTATACTCCTTGTTCCTCACCTCCTGTTCTTATACTCCTTGTTCTACACCTCCTATTTTTATACTCCTTGTTCTACACCTCCTGTTCTTATACTTCTTGTTCTACACCTCCTATTCTTATACTCCTTGTTCTACACCTCCTATTCTTATACTCCTTGTTCTACACCTCCTATTCTTATACTCCTTGTTCTACACCTCCTATTCTTATACTCCTTGTTCTACACCTCCTGTTCTTATACTCCTTGTTCTACACCTCCTATTCTTATACTCCTTGTTCTTCACCTCCTATTCTTATACTCCTTGTTCCTCACCTCCTATTCTTATACTCCTTGTTCTACACCTCCTATTCTTATACTCCTTGTTCCTCACCTCCTGTTCTTATACTCCTTGTTCCTCACCTCCTATTCTTATACTCCATGTTCTACACCTCCTATTCTTATACTCCTTGTTCTACACCTCCTGTTCTTATACTCCTTGTTCCTCACCTCCTGTTCTTATACTCCTTGTTCCACACCTCCTGTTCTTATACTCCTTGTTCCTCACCTCCTGTTCTTATACTCCAAATTTCCTCACCTCCTGTTCTTATACTCCGTGTTCCTCACCTCCTGTTCTTATACTCCTTGTTCCTCACCTCCTGTTCTTATACTCCTTGTTCCTCACCTCCTGTTCTTATACTCCTTGTTCTACACCTCCTGTTCTTATACTCCTTGTTCCTCACCTCCTGTTCTTATACTCCTTGTTCCTCACCTCCTGTTCTTATACTCCTTGTTCCTCACCTCCTGATCTTATACTCCTTGTTCCTCACCTCCTGTTCTTATACTCCTTGTTCCTCACCTCCTGTTCTTATACTCCTTGTTCCTCACCTCCTGTTCTTATACTCCTTGTTCCTCACCTCCTGTTCTTATACTCCTTGTTCCTCACCTCCTGTTCTTATACTCCTTGTTCCTCACCTCCTGTTCTTATACTCCTTGTTCCTCACCTCCTATTCTTATACTCCTTGTTCTACACCTCCTGTTCTTATACTCCTTGTTCAACACCTCCTGTTCTTATACTCCTTGTTCTACACCTCCTATTCTTATACTCCTTGTTCTACACCTCCTATTCTTATACTCCATGTTCCTCACCTCCTATTCTTATACTCCTTGTTCTACACCTCCTATTCTTATACTCCTTGTTCTACACCTCCTATTCTTATACTCCTTGTTCTACACCTCCTATTCTTATACTCCTTGTTCTACACCTCCTGTTCTTATACTCCTTGTTCTACACCTCCTATTCTTATACTCCTTGTTCTACACCTCCTGTTCTTATACTCCTTGTTCCTCACCTCCTATTCTTATACTCCTTGTTCTACACCTCCTGTTCTTATACTCCTTGTTCTACACCTCCTGTTCTTATACTCCTTGTTCTACACCTCCTGTTCTTATACTCCCTGTTCCTCACCTCCTATTCTTATACTCCTTGTTCTACACCTCCTATTCTTATACTCCTTGTTCCTCACCTCCTATTCTTATACTCCTTGTTCTACACCTCCTATTCCTATACTCCTTGTTCCTCACCTCCTGTTCTTATACTCCTTGTTCCTCACCTCCTGTTCTTATACTCCTTGTTCCTCACCTCCTATTCTTATACTCCTTGTTCTACACCTCCTATTCTTATACTCTTTGTTCTACACCTCCTATTCTTATACTCCATGTTCTACACCTCCTATTCTTATACTCCATGTTCTACACCTCCTATTCTTATACTCCTTGTTCCTCACCTCCTATTCTTATACTCCATGTTCTACACCTCCTATTCTTATACTCCTTGTTCCTCACCTCCTATTCTTATACTCCTTGTTCTACACCTCCTATTCTTATACTCCTTGTTCTACACCTCCTGTTCTTATACTCCTTGTTCTACACCTCCTGTTCTTATACTCCTTGTTCCTCACCTCCTGTTCTTATACTCCTTGTTCTACACCTCCTATTCTTATACTCCTTGTTCCTCACCTCCTATTCTTATACTCCTTGTTCTACACCTCCTATTCTTATACTCCTTGTTCCTCACCTCCTATTCTTATACTCCTTGTTCTACACCTCCTATTCTTATACTCCTTGTTCTACACCTTCTATTCTTATACTCCTTGTTCTACACCTCCTATTCTTATACTCCTTGTTCTACACCTCCTGTTCTTATACTCCTTGTTCTACACCTCCTATTCTTATACTCCTTGTTCTACACCTCCTATTCTTATACTCCTTGTTCTTCACCTCCTATTCTTATACTCCTTGTTCTACACCTCCTGTTCTTATACTCCTTGTTCCTCACCTCCTGTTCTTATACTCCTTGTTCTACACCTCCTATTTTTATACTCCTTGTTCTACACCTCCTGTTCTTATACTCCTTGTTCTACACCTCCTATTCTTATACTCCTTGTTCTACACCTCCTATTCTTATACTCCTTGTTCTACACCTCCTATTCTTATACTCCTTGTTCTACACCTCCTATTCTTATACTCCTTGTTCTACACCTCCTGTTCTTATACTCCTTGTTCTACACATCCTATTCTTATACTCCTTGTTCTTCACCTCCTATTCTTATACTCCTTGTTCCTCACCTCCTATTCTTATACTCCTTGTTCTACACCTCCTATTCTTATACTCCTTGTTCCTCACCTCCTGTTCTTATACTCCTTGTTCCTCACCTCCTATTCTTATACTCCATGTTCTACACCTCCTATTCTTATACTCCTTGTTCTACACCTCCTGTTCTTATACTCCTTGTTCTACACCTCCTGTTCTTATACTCCTTGTTCCTCACCTCCTATTCTTATACTCCTTGTTCTACACCTCCTATTCTTATACTCCTTGTTCGTCACCTCCTATTCTTATACTCCTTGTTCTACACCTCCTGTTCTTATACTCCTTGTTCTACACCTCCTATTCTTATACTCCTTGTTCTACACCTCCTATTCTTATACTCCTTGTTCCTCACCTTCTATTCTTATACTCCTTGTTCTACACCTCCTATTCTTATACTCCTTGTTCCTCACCTCCTATTCTTATACTCCTTGTTCCTCACCTCCTATTCTTATACTCCTTGTTCCTCACCTCCTATTCTTATACTCCTTGTTCCTCACCTCCTATTCTTATACTCCTTGTTCCTCACCTCCTATTCTTATACTGCTTGTTCCTCACCTCCTATTCTTATACTCCTTGTTCTACACCTCCTATTCTTATACTCCTTGTTCCTCACCTCCTATTCTTATACTCCTTGTTCTACACCTCCTGTTCTTATACTCCTTGTTCTACACCTCCTATTCTTATACTCCTTGTTCTACACCTCCTGTTCTTATACTCCTTGTTCTACACCTCCTATTCTTATACTCCTGGTTCTACACCTCCTGTTCTTATACTCCTTGTTCTACACCTCCTATTCTTATACTCCTTGTTCTACACCTCCTATTCTTATACTCCTTGTTCTACACCTCCTATTCTTATACTCCTTGTTCCTCACCTCCTATTCTTATACTCCTTGTTCTACACCTCCTATTCTTATACTCCTTGTTCTACACCTCCTGTTCTTATACGCCTTGTTCTACACCTCCTGTTCTTATACTCCTTGTTCTACACCTCCTATTCTTATACTCCTTGTTCCTCACCTCCTATTCTTATACTCCTTGTTCCTCACCTCCTATTCTTATACTCCTTGTTCTACACCTCCTATTCTTATACTCCTTGTTCCTCACCTCCTATTCTTATACTCCTTGTTCTACACCTCCTATTCTTATACTCCTTGTTCCTCACCTCCTATTCTTATACTCCTTGTTCCTCACCTCCTATTCTTATACTCCTTGTTCCTCACCTCCTATTCTTATACTCCATGTTCTACACCTCCTGTTCTTATACTCCTTGTTCTACACCTCCTATTCTTATACTCCTTGTTCCTCACCTCCTATTCTTATACTCCTTGTTCCTCACCTCCTATTCTTACACTCCTTGTTCCTCACCTCCTATTCTTATACTCCTTGTTCTACACCTCCTATTCTTATACTCCATGTTCCTCACCTCCTATTCTTATACTCCTTGTTCTTCACCTCCTATTCTTATACTCCTTGTTCTTCACCTCCTATTCTTATACTCCTTGTTCTTCACCTCCTATTCTTATACTCCTTGTTCTTCACCTCCTATTCTTATACTCCTTGTTCTTCACCTCCTATTCTTATACTCCATGTTCTTCACCTCCTATTCTTATACTCCTTGTTCTTCTCCTCCTATTCTTATACTCCTTGTTCTTCACCTCCTATTCTTATACTCCTTGTTCTTCACCTCCTATTCTTATACTCCTTGTTCTTCACCTCCTATTCTTATACTCCATGTTCTTCACCTCCTATTCTTATACTCCTTGTTCTTCACCTCCTATTCTTTTACTCCATGTTCTTCACCTCTTATTCTTATACTCCTTGTTCCTCACCTCCTATTCTTATACTCCTTGTTCTTCACCTCCTATTCTTATACTCCTTGTTCTTCACCTCCTATTCTTTTACTCCTTGTTCTTCACCTCCTATTCTTATACTCCTTGTTCCTCACCTCCTATTCTTATACTCCTTGTTCTTCACCTCCTGTTCTAATACTCCTTGTTCCTCACCTCCTATTCTTATACTCTTTGTTCCTCACCTCCTATTCTTATACTCCTTGTTCCTCACCTCCTATTCTTATACTCTGTGTTCCTCACCTCCTATTCTTATACTCTTTGTTCCTCACCTCCTATTCTTCCTGATTTTCTTGTCATCTCCTTTCATCTTCTTTCTCTATTTTCAATTTTTCTTCACCCGCGTCTTCTCTTCTTTTTTCTTTCCTTTATGAAGAAAGGAAAAAGTTAATGATTTTTTTATCACGTTTCTAAATCCACGCGCTGTTTTCTTTTTGCGTGCAATTTGATCATTTTTACGTGGTTTTATAGCGCTATTTCACGTTCGATTTCAATCGGATTACGTTGGCAACGAGCAAAATAACAACAAGCCTCGACGGTAATACTACCAGTACCTGCAACAATAATAACAGAAACATGCAACTTGTGCTACCCATAACAGTTAATGGCTTAACCACACCTGATTGGCTGATTTCTAACGCAGATTTAACCAATGAACTTTATAACTTCCTTCTAGGAAAATACATATCGCACTGATAAACAGTGCCTGCCTCGGCTAATAAAAAAATATATGCTAATGTTTTCTGTTAATTTTTAGTTCATCTTATCCAAAAATCACATTTTTCATAGCTCATTTTTACGCAAGTACATATTAAATTTCGATTATTTATAAAGAATTACAATTATTTGTCAATTATATTATAACAATATCAGATGCAGCTTTTCCTTCTTAACAAACAAAATAAACTCTACAAATAGTCTGTATTAAAAGGGGATGACATAACCCTTCAATGCATTAAGTCAGTGCATAAAGAGCGCACTTGAAATGGATTTAGGGGGCAAAAGAAACAAGTTAATCTTAATTTTTGGTTCATGTCTTGGGAAGAGAATTAATTTCAAAATATTCTAACGGGCAATGTAGATGGAAAAAGAAGCAGAGGAAGGCAATGACAGAAAGAACTATAGAGGTAAATAGAGTGGCGTATGAAGAGATGAATTATTGAACGTATAGGACATGAATACATAGAGCGCTTATTTTACATCTGCCTATTTAAGGGGAAAAAATAAGATGAGATGCTCTTTATATTCTTTTTTTTTTCTTCCCCTTAATTTTTTTCCTCCTCTTCTCTTCTTCCTCTTTTTCCTCTCTTCTTTTCCGTATTTTTTTTCTTTTCCTCTTCTTCTTTTCCTCTTCCTCCGCCTATTTTTCTTCATTTTGTCTTCGCAACATTATGCAATCAGGATGGTCAGATCGACAGCGCGCCAGGCTCCAAACCTGGACAGAGCAGGTTCGAATACCGGTAGGGTAAATAGTTTTTTTTCTCTATTGGAAGTGAAATAAAAACTCAGACCCGAACACCTCGGCGACTGCACTGGACACGCGGCCTTTATTCTCCGGTCCTATAAGTTCTCCCCACCCCCCGGGACAGATCCCAGTAATAGGAAAAGTGAAGATAATTTTTATTTTTTAATATATATTTTTCTGCAATCAAAAGAAAACCCCGGTCAAGTGTTTAAGTCATCATACTTCTGGACACTAGAGATATCAGGCCTGGACCTCACCTGTTAGTTGCTCTCAGACATTGAGTTTCTGCCCCTGAAATCTTACGTCTGGACAAATTGTCAAATGAAAATACCAGCAAGTATTGACTGATATTGTAGGCTTGCAGGAAACATTCTGATCGACTCTTCTTTCCATATCAAACCCCCTATTACCTTTAACAACCATACTCTACTTGTCAGTACTAATTGTTGTTTTCATCATTGTGGTCGGAGTTTGCTGTAAAGTGGAGATATGATACCCACATCTTGTTACCTGCTCTAAGATTCCCATGACAGTTCACGTGAAATAATTCCTAACCTTAAGATTAGTGGAATCGAAAGCTTATGAGTGTGTTGAAATATGTTTGAAAAACATGGATTTTGTGCACACGCCGCGCTCGTTAAAGAAAATCACAAATATTTTGTCCAAAAAGATAGATTTTTAAAAAAGCGCTAATTCCTGGGCATTTAAAAAAAAAAAAATTTTCAAAAAAAAAAACTATATATCTGTTATTAACCACAATTTTTGTGTCATATGAGGAGACTTATATGAGTGGAGAATAAAGTACGCATGTTCAGTACAGTCGCTTCTGGTTGTTCTGGTAAAAATTGTTATTTCACGTGCCAACATTAAAGAATATTAACTTTGTGATCCCCCGTAATTGAAATCCCCGTTCTCCTAGCTTTGAATTACAGCAAGACGTAACAAAACTGTAACTGGCATTGGATTACAGCAAGATGTAACAAAACTGTAACTGGCATTGGATTACAGCAAGATGTAACAAAACTGTGACTGGCTTTGGATTACAGCAAGATGTAACAAAACTGTGACTGGCATTGGATTACAGCAAGATGTAACAAAACTGTAACTGGCATTGGATTACAGCAAGATGTAACAAAACTGTAACTGGCTTTGGATTACAGCAAGATGTAACAAAACAGTGACTGGCTTTGGATTACAGCAAGATGTAACAAACTGTGACTGGCATTGGATTACAGCAAGATGTAACAAAACTGTGACTGGCATTGGATTACAACGAGATGTAACAAAACTGTGACTGGCATTGGATTACAACGAGATGTAACAAAACTGTAACTGGCATTGGATTACAACGAGATGTAACAAAACTGTAACTGGCATTGGATTACAACGAGATGTAACAAAACTGTGACTGGCATTGGATTACAACGAGATGTAACAAAACTGTAACTGGCATTGGATTACAACGAGATGTAACAAAACTGTGATCTATTTTTTGTCAATTTTTTATTTATTAATTTAATTTTAAAAATAATTTTGAAGCTTTAAACAAACCGTTTTTTGTGTCTTTTTTTTTTTTTTTTTTTTTGGTCATTTCTCGCTGCATTTGACAACAATATTATTAAAGTGGCAATTAAGTTTATAAAATAAACATGAGCTAATAGTGCAGAGCCGTTTATTTAAACATTAAGGCAAAATTGTGTCTATAACATGTGTTTGTCTGCCGGAACGGTACGCTACGAATCCCTCAAAATCATTAGGACTTTATCTATTACAGTTTACACATTTTACATAGAATGACCGTCACTTTACATACTCATGTTTCAGTCGCTGTGAACATATATAAATATATAAATAGATAGAATATAAGTGGATCTGACCGTCAGAAGTTGATATTGTATAATTTGCTAGACTTTTGTAAACGGCGCGGTGCACACGCGCGGATACAAGTACCGACTATGTTCATCTTGTGTCATAATGTTGCCTCTAACCCTCCATTACGAAACAGGACAAAGTCAGTTTGCATAAAAAAAAAATCTTGAACGAAATAGAAGAAGATGATGAAGATTTTCTCGTTTTAGGAAATGGATAAACGTTATTTTTGTTTTCTTTTTTGTTTTCTTTTTTGTTTTCTTTTTGTTTTCTTTTTTGTTTTCTTTTTTGTTTTAGTTACGATAATGGTTATAAAAAGGGCATTAGTAATTATAACCTTAAAAATAGGCCAATCTTCATGGGTGAATCTGACCTGACTCTGCTCCATCCAGCTATTTTTTAATAATGATATGTATTTGAGTGGTTTCAGTTTACTACTGGACACACAAAATATGGTTTAGCTTAAGAAGTGTTTTGTGTTGATGATATTTAGTAGATTAATGATTAAGAGAAAGAACGTTTTCTCAAGATCGCATAATTTCGTCATTTTTTTCTTGCACAAAATATTCCATTTTCCACCAGAAATGTCAAAAAAGTAAGAAAAAAAACCACCTCGTCATTGCGAAAGACAAAGTTGAAGTGAAGAAGGAGGTGATTAATTTAAAAAAATAAATTAAGACTTCTGTGTGAATTTGAATGAATAAGAATCAGAGATTTTTTAAGAAAATACATGCTAAATACGATTCCTGAGACCGGAGTAAGGGCAAATCACAAACATTTTTAATCAAACAAAATATGTAATTGCCAATGATTGCTCAGCCAATGGTTGCTCTGCCAATGATTTCTCTGCCAATGGTTGCTCTGCCAATGGTTGCTCTGCCAATGGTTGCTCTGCCAATGGTTGCTCAGCCAATGGTTGCTCTGTTAATGATTGCTCTGCCAATGGTTGCTCAGTCAATGGTTGCTCTGCCAATGGTTGCTCTGCCAATGATTGCTCAGTCAATGATTGCTCAGTCAATGTTTGCTCAGTCAATGGATGCTCTGCTAATGATTGCTCTGCTAATGGTTGCTCAGCCAATGATTGCTCTGTCAATGATTGCTTAGCTAATGGTTGCTCTGCTAATGGTTGCTCAGCCAATGTTTGCTCGCTCAATGATTGCTTAGCTTAAGGTTACTCCGTCAATGATTGTTCACCAATGGTTGCTCTGCCAATGGCTGCTCAGTCAATGATTGCTCTGCTAATGATTGCTCAGCCAATGTTTGCTCAGTCAATGATTGCTCTGCCAAAGGTTGATCAGCCAATGATTGCTCAGCCAATGATTGCTCTGCCAATGGTTGCTCAGTCAATGATTGCTCTGCTAATGAATGCTCTGCTAATGGTTGCTCAGTCAGTGATTGCTCTGTCAATGATTGCTTAGCTAATGGTTGCTCTGCTCATGGTTGCTCAGCCAATGATTGCTCAGTCAATGATTGCTCAGTCAATGATTGCTCAGTCAATGATTGCTCAGCCAATGGTTGCTCACTCAATGATTGCTCAGCCAATGATTGCTCAGTCAATGATTGCTCAGCCAATGACTGCTCAGTCAATGATTGCTCAGTCAATGATTCCTCAGCCAATGATTGCTCAGCCAATGATTGCTCAGTCAATGATTGCTCAGCCAATGATTGCTCAGTGAATGATTGCTCAGCCAATGGTTGTTCTGCTAATGGTTGCTCAGCCAATGGTTGCTCAGTCAATGATTGCTCAGCCAATGATTGCTCAGTCAAGGATTGCACAGTCAATAGTTGATCAGCCAATGGTTGCACTGCTAATGGTTGCTCACCCAATGGTTGCTCAGTCAATGATTGCTCAGCCAATGGTTGCTCAGCCAATGATGGCTCACCCAATGGATGTTCAGCCAATGATTGCTCAGCCAATGGATGCTCAGTTAATGATTGCACAGCCAATGGTTTCTCAACCAATGATTGCTCAGCCAATGATTGCTCAGCCAATGATTGCTCAGCCAATGATTGCTCAGCCAATGATTGCCTAGCCAATGATTGCTCAGACAATGATTGCTCAGCCAATGATTGCTCAGCCAATGATTGCTCAGCCAATGATTGCTCAGCCAATGGTTTCTCAACCAATGATTGCTCAGCCAATGATTGCTCAGCCAATGATTGCTCAGCCAATGATTGCTCAGCCAATGGTTTCTCAACCAATATTTCCTCACTCAAATATCAATTGTTTGTGATCTCCGACGTCTCTTCAGCTTTTTATTTTCTCAATCCCAATATGTTTTAATTCACCTCTCTTTAAGCCTTCTTTAGAAATTGTTCGCATTGTGTTGTGATCTGTTGAAGCAATCTCCCATGACTTTACCCCTGCGTGAAATTTTCTCAAGCTACTCAGTGAGAAATCTTTAAATTGAAGTGCTGGTCTGGGCTTTGGTTTAGACCCCTTAGTGAATTCACATACATAAGTTTGTTTTCGGTATTCCATCATCTTCCACGCGTTTCAGACGACCTACCTGTCGTGAACAACGTTTAAGACAATTTTTAAAAGCATTTAGAATAGAGATGTTAGGGTCTTCAAGATATTTCTTGATTTGTTGTTATGGTCTTGCCATTTGATAGTTAACTTAACAAACACTTTACGTACCAAAGAAAACATACGCCTGGACCAAAGAGAACTGAGAGAGAGAAAAATTGAAGACACCGCTGTCTTAAAATTCACACCAACAATGTAATTACTGAAAAATTCGACATGCTTTACACATCAAATAGAAGGAGATTGAGGTAAGAATACATAAGTAGCAAAAGAAATGTTAAAATAATATAATAATTGGAAAGAAATAAGAAGACTTATAGAAAAATGCCGCGATATCTAATCTCATTTCACTTACCAGATCTTGCCATCGATCATATTCGCGTAGTTTTTATAATGAAATCCTTTCAGAATTAATCATTTTAGACCCACATACAATTTTTCTTCACAATTAGCACAATAAAGCTAAAGAAAAATTATATTTGTATGTTTATTACGTTACGCACTTCACGACATTGATTAAAGTCTATACATTCTCTTATAACATCATTCGGAGGCGAAGGCGCGCCCCCCAGCACCAGAGCTGGAAGTTGTCAGCGACCCACAGCTGATGGCTTGAGCCAGGATCGGTGAACCAAAACCATCCACACCCTGCTTTACCTCTCCGTGATGCCTCCAGTAACAGACTAACCTGTCTTCTCTGGCCAAGCGTGCAGGGATCGAAGAGGGAAGACAACCCGGTACACAAAAATGTCGTGCTGAAGTCGGATGTGTTGGGCCGAAAGGCGCAAATATAACAGTTATACTGCAAACCACAACACAACGCAGACACGTCCACTAGGGCGGATGATGAAGAGGAATATTCTAGTCTACCAGGACACTCTAGAATACTTTAGTCATCGGGCGAACGCAACCAACCATAACATAATTATGAATGTGTTTCAACCTAGCCGGTTTTTTAATTACTCTGAAACCAAACCCTAATCGAGTGATATCAAAACTTTGTTCTGTGATTCGTTACAAACAGAATCGATTCTAAAATTGTTTACAATAAAAAGCATGAATTAATTCGTCTTGCGAAATGAGGCGATTTCTAGGGATCGACTCCGAAAGTTTAGGAAAATGTTTATCTCAGGAAAAAGCTTTTATTATTACTACAAAGTAATCGAATACCAATGTTTAACTAACGTCAGATTCTGTAAAAATAAAAAATTTGCTGGAGATTTTCACTTCTTTCAACTTTAAAAAGTGTCTAAATAAGCAAAGTAACAAAACAAAAACTCGGTGACCGTCAGCCATACAGTGGTCTGGACGCTGATCCTGTAATACTAACCGCACAGCCCACTTACTATTGATAATTAATGTGTTTTAGTATTATTTTGAAACAGCAACGGCGAAATGTGACTTTTTTCCCGTTCGCCAGCTTTTATCCTCTGATGAAGTCCCTAGTGACTAGGAACTACATTTTGCGTGTTGATCCATTATCAGTGTGGTTATGGAAGACCCCGGTATCACGGCAAACAAATTAAAATCCATAATTGCTCAACTATTAGAAGAGGGGATTGAGCAGTCGGGAAGAGAAAATCCTGAGGAAAAAGTCACAACAAAATGGCAATGCATAAAAAACAGCATGCAAGAATCCTGCAACACCTTGCCCAAAAAGGAAAGTAACAAAAATCAAAAATGGATAACTGACAAAATATTAGAAAAAATGGAACAAAGAAGACAAGCGAAAAACACTGCCTGATACAAGGATATAGACAATGAAATACGGAGAATGTGCAAAAAGGCAAAAGAAGACTGGCTCAACCAAAGATGTCTAGAAATCGAAACTATGGAAAGTAAACAAAACCTAAGAGAGATGCACACAGAAATAAAGAGAATGACGAATAAAGACAAAAAAGCTACAGGAATCGGATGTATAGCAAACAAAGAGGGAAGAATGCTATCAGACAACAAAGATATAATAGATAGATGGCAAGAATATATAACAGAATTATTTCATGACGAAAGGGACAAAAAGCCAGACATAAAATGTACATACAACTATAAAATCCTGAAATCCGAAGTAGAAAAAGCCATAAAAACAATGAAAAAGGGAAAAGCAGCAGGGCCTGACAATATACAGATAGAGATGATACAGGCTCTAGAAGAGTTTGGCGTCGAAGTGATCACAGACATATGCAATGACATATACCATACAGGATACATACCAAACGATCTAAAAACATCAACTTTCATTGCATTGCCTAAAAAGAATGGTGCAGTTGAATGCAGTGACTTTAGAACAATAAGCCTAATGAGCCAGGTAACAAAATTTTACTAAAAGTTATACAGGGAAGGATTCAGAATAAAATCAATACTGAATTAGAGGAGCAACAATTTGGATTCAAGAAAAACAGTGGGACAAAAGAAGCCAAATTCAGCATGAGAACATTGATTGAAAAATACACAGAAATGAACAAACCAATATATGCCTGCTTTATAGACTACACCAAAGCTTTCGATAGAATATACCATAACCAACTTATAAACTGCCTAAAGGATATAAACCTAGACGACACAGACATACGACTAATATGTAATTTGTACTGGGAGCAAACAGCAATAATAAGATATAACAAGGAGAACTCTACACCCATGGACATAAAAAGAGGAGTAAGACAAGGATGCATCCTATCACCAAGCTTGTTCAATCTATACACTGAGCAAATCTTTAAAAACATCTCAGAGATACCAGGTCTAAACATTAATGGAAAGATAATCAATAACCTAAGATATGCTGATGATACTGTTCTACTAGCAGAAAATCCTAAAGACCTACAACACTTACTTAATGTGATAAACACAACAAGCAAAAAATATGGACTAGAAATGAATATCAAAAAGACTAAAACTATGATCATAAACAAAGCAAATTCTCAAGACCTACAATTAAATATCACAGTTGAGGGAATACATCTGGAGACAGTCCAGAGTTACAACTACCTAGGACATACTATAACCAATGATAGAAAATGCAAAACTGAAATAAACAAAAGAATAGGTATGGCAAAAAGTAATTTTAATGCCATGAAAAATATACTAACAACTAAACAAATATCAGCAGGGCTGAAACTAAGAATGGCAAAATGTTACATCTTCTCAATATTCCTGTATGGTGCAGAAACATGGACATTAGACAAGAAAACAGAACAGAAAATCGAATCCTTTGAATGTTAAGTCACCGATGTGATTAACACAGACATACACACACAAAGATGTGAGATGTGACTAACACAGACATGCACACACAAAGATATGAGATGTGACTAATACAGACATGCACACAGCGATACGAGGCATGACTAACACTGACACACATCAAGATATATGACACATGACTAACATAAACATGCACATAAAGATATGAGATATAAATGACATTGACATGCACACACAAAGATATGACACATGCCTAACATAGACATGCACACAAAGATAAGAGATATGGCTAACATAGATATGCACACACAAAGATATGAGATGGGTCTAACATAGCCATGCACACACAAGGATATGAGATGTGACAAACACAGACATGCACACACAAAGATATGAGATATGACTAACATAAACATGCACACAAAGATATGAGATATCACTAACCCAGACATGCACACACAAAGATATGACATATGACTAACACTGGTACACACTAAGATATGAGATATGACTAAACACAGACACACATAAAGATATGAGACATGATTAACACGAACACACCGAGATATGAGATATGACTAACATGACACACACCAAGATATGAGCCATGGCCAGCACACACAAGCTAAGATATGAGCCATGGCTAGGACAGAAACACAGCAAGATATGAGCCATGGCTTCACCAAAAAACACCAAAAAATGAACCATGTCTAGCACAGAAACACATTAAAGTGTTCATATGCTTGGGCTTGTTGTAGTCGGCAGACTCTTCTGAACGTGGGAATCACAGGTTTCGTTAAACAGTTGCCCGGAGTTTTGAGAGTGCAGTCTGACCCATAGAACGTTCTCTTGCATGTACAGATTCCCGATCGACTGTTGACAGGTGTTGTTGAAACAGTTATCCGGACATTTGAGAGTACATATGATGTCACAGCCATCAGAACACATCTGTTCGCACTGTAGCCCAAAATTACCATCTGGACAAGTGTCATTACAGGTATAGCCAAGATGTTTACAATGTAGGCATTTTCCAGATTTTTCCTCAAATAAAGGACAGACACTGAGACAAGACACGGAAAAGTCGTGTCCATAGATCCCATGTGAACAGTAGCCGTGACAAGTACCGATGATGACATTGCAGCCTTTACTACACCCACTACACACTGCACAAAACGACAAGACTGCTCGTCCAGACAATAGGTGTCTGTAAATGTTTTCACCTCACATACCGTCAGTGCACTGTCGGCCTGCGAAATGGTCGGTGAGAACTCAATCTTAATGTGTGCCATTGCCGTTTGTGTTTTGACTACAATAGTGTACACAGAAAAATTAGGGTAGGATATATCATTATACTGGAACACTACTCCGCCACTGTCAGAGAAAGCCCTTAGAGTGTCATTCTTTACCCGAATCATAGTGCTAGCTCGATGATAGATTCGAATGATGTGAGTCTTCTGGGGCGTTGCAAAGTTCAGATACCAGTAAACAGAATTGGTTCCACTTCTCCATTGTGTGTGTGTGCAGTCATTGTCATAGAGATTGGTCTTTGTTTTGCTATTAACTACGGCCTCTGGTCCACATCCGTCTCCTGTATAACAAGCATCAAATGTTTTGTGCATTAAATCGGTTTGGTTTGTGTTCTGTTTGAGAGCCAGTTTCCGACCCCCGCCAATGTAGTTGGAGCAGATATTTGCAACTATCGCCCTTTCAATCCGTAACTTGTTGATCAGACCAGCTCCAGGGCAGAAGGCATCAATCTCGTGCGGACTAACTACAAACCCTGATACATTGTTACATGAGGCAGAACCATTCAGTTTTACCGTGAAACTGTCCGGATAATTTAAGTCATTCACACAAATCCTAAACCAGGAGCACGGCAAAGATTGATTGAGAGTTGCCTCAACTGATGTAGAATCTGTGTCCGGATTACATGAGGTGTCGTTGCCATCAAACAGGAAAGTAGGTTCAAATTTTTGGGCATATTTGCAAATAAAATCCAAGTACTGACACTGTGGTTCGAAAATTTTGTGCTGACAACTGTCATTGTTTGGGCATGTCCCTGTAGTTTTGTCACAAACTAAGCCGTTATAGCAGTGACATTGTAACGTACAATTTGTCCCAAACCAACCGGCTGCACAAGTAAGGTCATTAGATTCCATTGTTGCTAACGAAGCCAGGGAATATAGACTTGATCTACAGCGATGGTTAACGAACTGTGTACACACATTTATTATCAAACCCGTGTTTACATTTCAAAAAAAATCCGCCATCTCACTGTGGTAACAGATAGCATGAAATTCTCTAATAGAATGAGATAAACCGTTGAAGACAAGGAAAGTCAACATTGTTTACATGGCTTGGACGCAAGAAGCGTCCATTTTGGATGGAAACAAAAGAAAACAAACGATGAAGTTTTAAAACAAGTGAAAATAAAAAGAGAACTGCTGAACACAATAAAGACAAGACAAATTAAATTTTTGGGGCTCGTTAAAAGACCACAACAGCCTACTAAAAGTAATACTGGAAGAAAAATACAAGGTAGAAGAGGCAGAGGAAGACCAAGACTAACATGGACGAGTAACATCAAAAGATGGACAAGTCAATCTATGTCAGCCTGCACCATCAAAGCAAGAAACAGAGTAGAATGGCGATCCATGGCAGCCAACCTTCGTTGCGGAGAGGGCACACGATGATGATGATGATGAATTGTTCAACCACCCGTGCCAGTGGAATCATCCGAATTACTAAATAATCTTCCAAACAAAGAAAGGTAACCGTAGTCCCCATCATAGCAATCTCAGCACACGGCAAAAGACATAAGGCGAAACCGCACAGAAAGTGAACACAGCTATTCCTTGTCAAACGATATCATCATTCATAATAAACAAAGGGAGTATCGAAACATGATCAAAACGGAAAAGAGACACAGCTCACGGTGTGCACAGAGCACTTCTTCCTAATATTGGAAATTTGCTCTCTTTTTGTTTTGACCTCTTTTAGAACGTTTTCATTACTCTTCTTAGCTGCCCATGGTATTCACAACATTCTTCTGTAAAACCACATTTCTACAGACTCCAGTGATTTTCTTGTCTATTGTCCTGTTGTCCATGATTCACATCCATATGTTAAGACTGGCTCTACATAACATTTAAGAATTCTTTTTCTTGTTTCTATTGTCAAAACTGGATTGCACAGTAACTTAATAATTTTTTTCGGAAATTTTCTTTTGCCTGAGCCATTCTGCATCTCACCATTGTTGGACATCTGCTATCTGAGGTTAACAATGTTCCCAAATATTTAAATTTATTTACCTGTATTAATGTTGTTCCACTTGTCTTTATTCTGCACTGATGTGGTGTCTTTTTCTTTGTTGTTACCATTACTTCTGTCTTTTTGCTATTAAGGCTGAGTTCTTTATTTTTGTTTTCTTTCACTATAATGTCCAACATTTCTTGTAACTCATTTTCACTCTCAGCGATTAATACTGTTCATCAGCATACCTTAGATTATTTATATTATGACCTCCAATTATTATTCTAGGCATGCCCCTTATGGGTCTTAAAATAATCTCACTTTTAGGACATCGTTTTTTACTCCAATTCCGAACATATAATACACAATTAGTCGTAGAATAATTAGAACATATAATACACAATTAGTCGTAGAATAATTAGAACATATAATACACAATTAGTCGTAGAATAATTAGAACATATAATACACAATTAGTCGTAGAATAATTAGAACATATAATACACAATTAGTCGTAGAATAATTAGAACATATAATACACGATTATCCCCGTCGCACATCAAAACAACAGACCGTAAGATTAGCGTTTGGCCGGTAGAGAGGATATATGATGAGCCATTAAGGTCTGTAGCACAACAGCACATTTACATCGTAAATAAGTACTGTATTTTACCATAATCGAATATAAAAACGTCGTATTATACTTTATCACAAACATACAATTTTTTTTTTTTAATTGTTTGAAAAAAAATAGTTTGATGTAAATCATCTTGTGGAATGATGCGAACATTAGAGAGCGGAGCCTCTAAAGCCAAAGAAAGCATTTTCTCACGAAATCTTCCATTTTGACTACAAAGCAATCAAACACTGTTGCCTAGCGACAAATTCTTAAATTTAAACTTCTAATGCTAGAGATTTCACTTGTGGCGCTTAAAAATCTGTTTTAAAAAAAAACGAGTAACGAAACAAATACTTGATGACTAAACCATGCAGCTGGGACGAACACTGGTCAAGACAACAAATACAGTACGTCAGTCACTAACTGAATAAGTAAAGTAAAGAGCCAAGTGGCGTATAGGGAATATGGTGTTAGTGACCATAATTTTTACAGACCTTCAGTACATGATTTCTAAGGTAATGTGGTCGGTATTACGCCCGTACCGTTTTATGCCCAGAAAAAAATCAGGTACCCATTTAAGGCTGGGTGAACCCGGAAGTCCTCGGTTGGGATCGAATCCTACCTCTTGTCCTTTGTAGTCCAGTTTCACTAGCCACTGAGCTATCCCCACTAAGTGAATAGTGGTAGGAAAAGTGTCCTTCTACTTCTTCATCCTATAACGACCGAAGGTTGTCGGGGCACGACTGACAGGTCTTGTTCATATCTTCATGATCAACCTTATTCATGCTACTCTTGTTACAGTTAATGTCGTTTTTTTTATTACTCTGGCAATTTAACACAACGTCAACTATAACTACAGAAGGCAGACAACTTAAACAAGTAGAGGAGTTCAAATACCTAGGGCGTTTAGTGACAAATGATAGTTCTCAAACAGCAGAGATAGAATCAAGATGCAACAAAGCTTGTCAAATCATTGGACAGTTATCACCACTATTGTCCAACAAATAAATAACTCTGGAGGCAAAACGAGCACTATACAATACAATCTTCATCCCAACGTTGTGCTACCAATGCCAGACCTGGGCCCTAGATGCAAGAATAATAAAAAAAAAAAAAATAACCTCTACTGAGATTTAATGTGTCAGACGAATGACAGGAAACAGTCTGAGAGATAAGATCAGAAATTTAGAACTGAGAAAAAAGCTAGGAATAGCTCCCGCCATATAATATATAAAGAAACAACAGATAAAATGGTTTGACCACGTGACAATGCAGAAAGATCAAAGCACAACACAACGAGCCTTCAGCAAATGTTGTGAGAACACCAGACCCAAGGGTCGACCACGAAAATGATGGATCGATGGAATATTAGAAGCACTAGGAAACATAACAGAAGCAGAGGCGAACAGAAGAGCAAAATACCGCATATTATATCTCCCCTCGACGCTGAAAGGCAAATGAGGAAGGAAAAAAGAAGAAGATGACAACGATATATTTCACATTGACTAAACTTTACTACTGTCATCAGGCTAGCTTTTCTACTGGTTTAACACACATATATATATATATATATATATATATCTATTCACTTATTTAGTTTGGTGAACTTTGCTTGTACAATGTATTGGCATTTAGAAATGTGCTTGATCACACCACGAATTGTGGCATTAATTGCTGCTTAAGCCCTATTTGTATAATGATGAATTAGAACAAGACAAATGCATTTTTTGGGGCTTGTTAAAAGACACAACAGCCTAATAAAAGTTGTATTAGAAGGGAAAATACAAGGTAATAGAGGTAGAGGCAGACCATGACTAACATGAACCGGTAACATCAAAAGTTGGACAAATCAGTCTATGACAATCTGCACCATCAAAGCGAGAGACAGAGTGGAATAGCGAGCCATAGTAGCCAACCTTTGATGTGGAGACGGCACTCGATAATGATGATGATGATGATGATGATGATGATGATGATAATGATGATGATGATGATAATGATGATAATGATGATGATAATGATGATGATGATGATGATGATGATGATGATGATGATGATGATGATGATGACCGTCAAAATCTTTGAAGTGGGATCTCTACAATACAATCATCGTTCCAACTTTGTATCACCAATGTCGGACCTGACCTCAAGAACAATAGGAAAACTAACCACTACCGAAATTAAATGTGCTAGACGAAAGTAAAGTACCCCCATCACGCCAAGTGGCGTATAGGGAACATGGTGTTAGTGATCATACATTTTACAGACCATCGACACATGATTTTTGTTGTAATGTGGTCGGTATTATAATGTGCGAGACGAATAATGGGAAATAACCCGAGAGATAAGATCATAATATAAAAAGTGAAAAAAGAGCTAAAAATAACACCTGCCATTGAGTATATGGGAGCCGCGATAGCTCAGTGGTTAGCGAACTGGACTACAAAGGACAAGAGGTAGAGTTCAATTCCAATCGGCGGCTCCGGTTCACCCAGCCTTTAATGGGTACCGGGTTTTTTTCTGGGGAAGTAAAGCAGCACGTGCGTAATACCGACCATAATACCCCAAAAATCATGTGCCGAAGGTCTGTAAAATTTATGGTCACTAACACCATATTCCCTATACGCCGCTTGGCGTGACGGGGTATTTTACTTTTTTTTATTGAGTATATAAAGAAACAACATATAAGATGGTTTAGCCAGTGGTGATAAGACAGAAAGACCAAAAACACAACATAACAGACTTTCAACAAACATTGCGAGAACTCCAGACCCAAGGGCCGATCATGAAAAGGGTGGATTAATGGAATATTAGAAACGTTAGCAAATATAGCTGCAGGACAACTTCTGCCAACAGAAGAGCAGAGAACAGGAAAATAATTACAGTGCTGCAGTAAAGCTGGTTGCAAGCAGCAAGTGAATGATGTAAACCACACTCCAGCAAGTTATGGTATTAGCTTTACAAAAAAGGTTACACAACAAAATACTGATACTAAAACGTCAGTATTTTATTGATACTAAAACGTCAGTATTTTGTTGATACTAAAACGTCATTATTTTGTTGATTCTAAAACGTCATTATTTTATTGATACTAAAAACGTCAGTCTTTTATTGATACTAAAACGTCATTATTTTATTGATACTAAAACGTCAGTCTTTTATTGATACTAAAACGTCATTATTTTGTTGATTCTAAAACGTCATTATTTTATTGATACTAAAAACGTCAGTCTTTTGTTGATACTAAAACGTCAGTACTTTATTGATACTAAAACGTCAATATCTTGTTGTCTTCGTATTTTGTAAAGCTGTCTCTATAACTTGTAGGAGTGTACGTTACACCCCACCATTTGCAACAGAAGAGCAAAACAACGCAAACTATATCTCCCCTCAACATCGAGAAGCAAATGAGGCAGGAAGAAAGCTTTGACATAGAAACGTGATCTCCACAGAACGCTTGAATCTTCTTCTTCTACCTTTTTACCTCCCTGTATAGCATAGGTTTTTAGCAAACACATTCCAAGTCGTTCTGTTTTTTGCCATTCTTTTAAGATCATTCCATGTCTTTCCCATCATCTTCATCTCTCATCGCAGAGGATGATGAGGAGAACGCTTGATTGACAAAGCGATATTGATGCTCTTGATTGTCCGTGCAGCAAATTCTTCTCCCACACACTTTCCTCCTTCGCTTCACTCAGCTCTTGGATTCCTGGATCGACTTCTAGACATCTTGGCACCAGCAGCGTCGAGCCAGCTGTCAGAACGACATTGAGAGTAAAGATATTACGAACTACTCCTGTCTGTAACTTCAGCCACAAAAGTAGTCCACACTTAAAACCTCATTTCTATCTTGACCTGTATAAGTTGTTTTCCCCAAGTACAGTCATTTCTGACCGGGAGCAAAGTGACACATTTAGGCTAGCAGTGTCTACCACCTACAACAAAATAACAATAACAGAAAACGTTATACAGAGTGATATATAACTAGAAACAAAGAAAACAATTACAGTTAATGGAATACAAGACAGACTAATATCGGTAGTCTGAAGTCGTGTAATTGGCTACAGATTGGCTTGTGGCCAAACAAAAAATATAGTCACTAATGAGATTTTTGCAACAAACTATGTTTAAATTTAATGGAAACTAGTCTGTTGACTTGCGAAACTTGGCTACAGTGTTGTTTAAGTAATTATAACGTGCCCAGATGTGGCAGCAGTTCGTTACATGACACGCAGTACTGAAAGGGAAACTACGACAATTCGTTTCCTAGTCCGTCGTTGCGCTTGCCAGTGTTGATGTGTGAAATGCAGGAAAAATTGTGTTCTACCTTATGACAGCTCAAATATGTCAGAAAAATGGAGGAGTGAGAAGGGTATAACAGAGAAACTTCAGAAGGAAATGGCGTCACTGCAGACGGGGCAGTTCATATGTGCTCAACCCCCTTTCCAGCAACTAACAAAGTGTTCATCCTGATTGCTCATACTCTTCTATTGAACGTGCTGCATTCTGTACAAATGGCGCACAGCTCAAAATAGGCACTTCCGGGTGGCCGTAACGACCGTCACGGGCAGCATAATCTCCATGCACTTCGCGCCAATTCCGATATAGTCAGTATGACCAGTGAGTGAGAATTCCAGGAATCGCCGTCCCAACAAAAAGAATGCAGGTCTCCACTTTGGTGAAACACTGGATCCGACATCAGCTCACATGGTGGTAAATTTGCAGTCGAGCACAGATAACACATCCCGTCCCAGGGCAAAGCCGGGACCCGGTATAGTTCCACAACACCCAACGGACAATCGCCTGCATCACTATCTCAGTACACGGGCGCCAAAACCATGCAGACTGTATGGTCAAGTGAATGCGACCGGACTATCGCTGTCTCCACAAACTAAATCCCAAACCAGAAAAAAAATTACATGAAATCACATTGTAGAAAAATACCACTAGTCCTGAATTTGATTTGACTAAATGGGCCATCTTGACCAGACGCACCAAATGGAGTCGTCTAACACAGAGAGAAGTTAGAAGTAATGAATTTGTGTAGTACAGGGATATCAAATGACAAGCAACTCTACTGAGAATCGCGTGTAATTGTTTTAATTATTTGACGAGTTAGTAGTAGAATGACATGAAGCTAAAAATAAATATGTGGTGAATTAGTATTAGTTATGAAATGAAGGCAAGTACTATGTGGTAAAGTAGTAGTAAAATAACATGAAAGTGAAAATAATGTGGTGAATTAATATTGGATATGAAATGAAGGCAAGTACTATATGGTAAAGTAGTAGTAAAATAACATGAAAGTGACAATAATGTGGTGAATTAATAGTAGGAATACATTGAAGTTGATAATTACACGGTGACTTATTGGTAGATTTAAAGTGAAGGTGAAAACTGTGTCATGAATTAGTATTAGATATGACATAACAGTGCCAGAATAAGACTTGGTGAGGCACTAAGCTAAATGAAAATTTGAGGGCGCCCAAACCCCGCCCTTAATCTCCTACTAAAAACTAACCCAGAATATCATAAAATGCAAGACAAGAAGAGACCACACATGAAGTAATGGAAACACCCATTACACAAAGAGAGCTAGAGCTGGCAATATCCAAATTAAAAATGAAAAAGTCACCAGGCAGTGATGGAGTGTCCAATGAAATGATTAAGAACTTGGGAACTGCAGCTAAAGCAAAACTACTGCAGATCTACAACATTTGCTGGATCACAGGTAGAGTGCCACAGGCATGGAGAGAAGCAATTATGATACCATTACTAAAGCCAGGAAAAGATGGTTCAATGACATCCAGCTATAGACCAATCAGCCTTACAAGCTGTTTGTGTAAAACAATGGAACGTATAATCAATCTCAGACTGCAGTGGTACCTTGGAAAGTGAAAATCTCCTTGTCCCACAACAAGCATGCTTTAGACAGTGTTACTCTACCGAAGATCAAGCAACCTATCTTTCCCAGGAAATTGAAGATGCGTTTCAAGAAAAGAAACTGGTACTAGCAGCATGGATAGACCTAAAGAAAGCATTTGATAAGGTATGGAAGGAAGGGCTTTTGAAGAAACTGAGAAATTATGGAGTAAATGGCAGGATGTACAAATGGGTCAAAGCATACCTGCATAATAGGAGAGCCAGAGTGCAACTGGATGGTCTTAAGAGTAAGAAGGTCTTATTGCGCCAGGGCGTTCCACAAGGAGGGGTACTATCTCCAACACTTTTTCTGATCTACATCAATGACCTAGTTACTGAACTACCACATGGCATCAAAGTGGCAATGTATGCAGATGACTTGGTAATGTGGTGCACAGAGGAGTATGCAACAGTGGCCTCCAAATTGCTACAAAGAGCTATGAATGCACTGAATTCATGGACAAATAGATGGTGTATCAGCATCAATACAGACAAATGCAGTACTACACTTTTCACACTCTCCCCAAAACAAAAGCAGGAGCCATCTACATAAACAATGAGCCTGTGAAAGAAGACATACAAGCTACATATCTCGGAGTTACATTTGATAACAAACTATCTTGGAAACAGCAGATAAATAAGGCAACCCAAAAAGCAAGGAGGAAATTGGCTATTCTAAGAAAGTTGTGTGGAACCACATGGGGTGCGAGTGGGAAAATACTCAGTAAAGTTTACCAACAGAGTATACGCCCACATTTAGAATATGGATCATCCGCACGGTGCTCAGCATCAAACACCACATTGCAAGAACTGGATAAAGTACAAAACCAGGCACTTAGGGTCATCACAGGAGCAATGAAATCAAAACCAATATTGGAGATGGAGAAATTGTGGAGGATACCAGCACTGAGAGAACGGAGAGACACAAAGGTGCTGATACAGGCAGAAAAATTTGTATGCATGCCGAGACATCCAATGAAGGACAGATTCCAAAATCTTGCATTGGGGCGACTTAAGAGAAGCAGTTTTATCCACCAAGCCAAGCGTATTAGTAGACAAACACCAGACATGCCAAGAGTTGTTAAACCCCTTCTGCCCATACCAGAACAGACTCCCTGGACAGATGAATCAGGATTATCAGTTCAAATACGGACAGAAGTGAAAGGAATAGTTGACAAAGAGGAACAAAATAGTCTACAGCGAAAAACAATAACTCTCAGTTTCCTGGATGAAGAATACCCACAAGACCTATGGATCCGTGTGTACACAGATGGATCAGCACAGAATGCAGTAAAGAATGGGGGAGCAGGTGCATATATAGAGTACCCAAATAACACTAGGGATATGAATAAAATAGCAACAGGGAAATATTGTCACAATTATGATGCAGAAATACAAGCAATAAAGTTGGCAATAGAAAAGCTGCTGAACAGTAATCTTAGCCCACAGCCTGTAGTGTTTTTGACAGATGCAAGATCAGTACTCCAGGCACTACAATCCAGAAAATTACCACATCTACAGACCTTATTGACTGAACTCTGCAAGCACCACAGGGTTGCCCTGCAGTGGATCCCGTCTCACTGTGGAATACCAGGAAATGAGAAAGCAGATCAGTTGGCAAAGGAAGGTTCAACAGGCACACAACTAGATACACCAGTCACATACCATCATAAGAAACAGATAATCAAATCAATCAGAGGACCACAAGCCCCAAATCAGGATGCCTTTCATAATATGAATAGATATGAACAAGTTATCATTATACGCCTAAGAACAGGACACAATCGACTCCATAGTCACATGTATACAAAATTCAAGATCGGCACATCAACTACTTGTACATGTGGACAGGCACCCCAGACTGCTGAACACATACTTCAAGACTGCACTGAATATAGTAGACTGAGGAAAATCCATTGGCCCATAGATACAACACTACAGACAAAACTATATGGGCCACTGCAAGAATTACAAAAGACAGTAAAATTCATACAGAAAACGACATTGCTGATATAGACAATACTTCGAGCGAACGAAAGATAGATAGATCCCGTCCCAGGGCAAAGCCGGGACCCGGTATAGTTCCACAACACCCAACGGACAATCGCCTGCATCACTATCTCAGTACACGGGCGCCAAAACCATGCAGACTGTATGGTCAAGTGAATGCGACCGGACTATCGCTGTCTCCACAAACTAAATCCCAAACCAGAAAAAAAATTACATGAAATCACATTGTAGAAAAATACCACTAGTCCTGAATTTGATTTGACTAAATGGGCCATCTTGACCAGACGCACCAAATGGAGTCGTCTAACACAGAGAGAAGTTAGAAGTAATGAATTTGTGTAGTACAGGGATATCAAATGACAATCAACTCTACTGAGAATCGCGTGTAATTGTTTTAATTATTTGACGAGTTAGTAGTAGAATGACATGAAGCTAAAAATAAATATGTGGTGAATTAGTATTAGTTATGAAATGAAGGCAAGTACTATGTGGTAAAGTAGTAGTAAAATAACATGAAAGTGAAAATAATGTGGTGAATTAATATTGGATATGAAATGAAGGCAAGTACTATATGGTAAAGTAGTAGTAAAATAACATGAAAGTGACAATAATGTGGTGAATTAATAGTAGGAATACATTGAAGTTGATAATTACACGGTGACTTAATGGTAGATTTGAAGTGAAGGTGAAAACTGTGTCATGAATTAGTATTAGATATGACATAACAGTGCCAGAATAAGACTTGGTGAGGCACTAAGGTAAGTGAAAATTTGAGGGCGCCCAAACCCCGCCCTTAATCTCCTACTAAAAACTAACCCAGAATATCTCACAATATTTGACGTTACATCAGGAGACCTCTCAGATTGTGTGGTCCTAAGCTTATTTGTAAAAAAAAAGTAAAGTACCCCCGTCACGCCAAGTGGCGTATAGGGAAATATGGTGTTAGTGACCCTATATTTTACAGACCTTCAGCACATGATTTTTGTGGTAATGTGGTAACTTCAGCCACAAACGTAGTCCACGCTTAAAACCTCATTTCTATCTTGACCTGTATAAGTTGTTTTCCCCAATTACAGTCATTTCTGACCGGGAGCAAAGTGACACATTTAGGCTAGCAGTGTCTACCACCTACAACAAAATAACAATAACAGGAAACGTCAGAGTGATATATAACTAGAAACAAAGAAAACAATCTGCACCATTAAAGCAAGAGACATTACCCCAAAAATCAAGTGCATCAAGTGCTGAAAGTCTGTAAAATTTATGGTCACTTACACCATATTCCCTATACGCCACTTGGCGTGACGGGGGTACTTTACTTTACTTTACTTTACTTTACTTTTACTAATCTTGAAGATGTTATGATATCTACTTTTACACTTTAACATATCCTCCTATATAGCCTCATCGTCTTGAGATCGCTTCTTGCTGTGGGTATCAACTGCAGAATAACGACCTAGAAGCAACCCGCTTCTTGCTGTGGGTATCAACTGCAGAATAACGACCTAGAAGCAACCCGCTTCTTGCTGTGGGTATCAACTGCAGAATAACGACCTAGAAGCAACCCGCTTCTTGCTGTGGGTATCAACTGCAGAATAACGACCTAGAAGCAACCCGCTTCTTGTTGTGGGTATCAACTGCCGAATAACGACTTAGGAGCAACCCGCTTCATGATGTTGGTATCAACTGCAGAATAATGATCTAGGAGCAACCCGCTTCATGCTGTTGGCATCAACTGCAGAATAACGACATAGGAGCATCCCGCTTCATGCTGTTGGTATCAACTGCAGAATAACGACCTTGGAGCAACCCGCTTCTTGTTGTTGGTATCAACTGCAGAATAACGACCTAGAAGCAACCCGCTTCTTGCTGTGGGTATCAACTGCAGAATAACGACCTAGAAGCAACCCGCTTCTTGTTGTGGGTATCAACTGCCGAATAACGACTTAGGAGCAACCCGCTTCATGCTGTTGGTATCAACTGCAGAATAATGACCTAGGAGCAACCCGCTTCATGCTGTTGGTATCAACTGCAGAATAACGACCTAGGAGCAACCCGCTTCATGCTGTTGGTATCAACTGCAGAATAACGACCTAGGAGCAACCCGCTTCATGCTGTTGGTATCAACTGCAGAATAACGACATAGGAGCAACCCGCTTCATGCTGTTGGTATCAACTGCAGAATAACGACCTAGGAGCAACCCGCTTCTTGTTGTGGGTATCAACTGCAGAATAACGACCTAGGAGCAACCCTTTTTTGCTGGAATTGAAATTACCTTCAATGGATATATTATTACAGTACTTTTTATATGAGAAAAGTACTGTTGAATATTTGACAGCAACTTCCACACTTTCGACAGATCCTCTGATATACCTTCATCGTCCCTAAATCGCTTCTTCGTTATTTTGGTATCAACTGTGGAATGACGACCTCGGAGTAGTATATATAGTATATATAGTAGTATATATATCCACATATTTGCTGGGAATGAATTTGGTGAGAGGAGGAGCCACTATCCTGATGAAGATCACTGTAGAGGTTGTCCGTACAAGCAGAGATGACCTAGATGAAGTTACTAGAAGGTTCATCTGAGAGAAACCCCTTTCACATTCACTGGAAGATGCAACAATTGTGATTTAGAGGAAGCTGTATGTCTGGGAATTTATTTTCTTGAAGATATACAAGAAAACCCCGATGAAAATTTTGACTGTCAATAAAGTTGAATTTTAGTTTTAAATAAAGGTTCCGGTACTGCGTAATGGTGCGTACTGCCAGACAAAAAAAAAAAGCACCGCTGGTAACATAGATAGCAATGTTAGAAGTCATAGTAAATGTTGTGCGATATAAAAACTGTTGAAATTATAAGCGGTAAATAAATGGAGAAACATTAGAAATGTCATGAAGCTGATTCAGGGGAAGTAATCGGTGAAAGTGAAGGGAGATAAGGAGTTGAGGTTGACGACTGTTTTTCACTATCACTGGCTAGCAAAGGGTACTGTTAACTAAAAGACTATAAGAAGCATATAGAGAAGTGAAATAACAATAAGAATGATCTACTCTACAAATTAAGGATGGTGATTTTAATGCCTTATTCTTCTTTGTGCTATGAAAGTCAAACATGGACACTTTCTAAATCAAGTTTAAGAAAGATTAATACACGTGAGATGCGATGCTTGAGAAAAGTAACAAACAACACAATAAGATATAGAATACCAAACGAAACCATAAGAAAAATGGTAGGAATAAAACCCTGCCAAGAATATATAGAGCAACAACAACTTAAATGGCTGGGCCACCTGGTCAGAATGAATCCTCACCAATCACTATCAAGGGTGTTCTTCTCGAGAATGCATGGAAAAAGACTAAGAGAAAGACCTAGAAGAAGATGGATAGATGCAGTGATAGAGACATGTAACAACAAAGGAAAATCACTAATTCAGACAGTTCGAGTACCTCAAGAACGACAAATGATATAAACCACGATACCTTTTAGGTATCAGTGAAAAGAGAAAGGAAAGAAACACTTCTTTCTGCTGTGTACAAAAATTAAGTTACATATACAAGGTAGAATAGGCACATTAAACAAGAAGGATAGAATAGAAAGAAAAATGTGTGGATGAGTTGGTGAAATTATTACATGGATGCACTGGTGAATGGATGCATACGTGGATGAATGGATGCTTTGATGGATACTAGTTAAAAAGCCAAGGGATGGACGGGTGTAAATATAGAAAGAGGATAACCAAAGAAAGGTAAGAAATAAAAATAAGTAAATGAGGCTGTAAACTGAACTGTGAAGCGAAGACAAGATTCTAGAAGAAAGGTTCCCACCATGACATGATCTATGAAATAAAGAGAAGATTATAGAAGAAATAGTCCTGCCATGGCATGATCTATATGAAGTAAAGACAAGATTATAGAAGAAAGAGTCCTACCATGACATGATCTATATGAAGTAAAGGCAAGATTATAGAAGAAATAGTCCTACCATAACATGATCTATATGAAGTAAAGACAAGATTATAGAAGATAGAGTCATGCCATGACATGATCTACATGAAGCGTGGCTCTTTTCACCGGCGATTTACTAAAACCTCTACCGCCTATTCTTCCCTCATTGTGCTGAACTAACACCTGAGCACCAATGGACCTGGCTTGTTGCGATGAAGCCTTTAACTGACCAATAATTTAAACTTCGAGCCAACGCTTCTGACAGTTCAGAAGTATATATTCTGTTCAGATATCACAACCCATTTATACGTATATTCATCTTGTCAAAGATTCCATGTTTATTCTGGTTAGCACATGACCAGGTCAAGTATGGTGTTATCATCATCATCATAAGATGCCATACCGGTTGGCGTAGGTGATCATCCATCTCCACATCTCTCGGTCATTCACGCATGTCATAATTTCACTTGATCTCATATTATGTCATTGGAATAAGCAATTTAATGATTGTTCTCTTGGTTTTCCTCTCCTCTTATTTCCATTCATTATGCCAGTTTCGCTGTATTCTCAATACCTTCTTTTCTCATAACATGCAAAATAAATGTAGATTGTCTTGTCCTTATGGTTCTTTATGATGATAATTCTGGTTTTCTGAGCACTTGTAACACTCTTGTCATTAGTAATTTTTGTTATCAATTAAATTCGTAGCATTTTTCTGACAAGTAAAGAATATATTTAGAAAGAAAAAAACACAATCGTTTAGATTATTCACTGATTCCAGTTTGTTAGTTTTTAACTTTTCTTTTAGTGGCTGGGTAATCAAGAGGTGGGAGCCGCGATAGCTCAGTGGTTAGTGAACTGGACTACAAAGCACAAGGGGTAGGGTTCGATCTCAACAGACAGCTTCCGGTTTCACCCAGCCTTAAATGGGTACCGGATTGTTTTCTTGGAAAGTAAAGCGGCACGGGCGTAATACCGACCATATTACCCCAAAAATCATGTGCCGAAGGTCTGTAAAATTTATGGTCACTAACACCATATTCCCTATACGCCGCCACTTGGCGTGGCGGGGGTACTTTACTTATTTTTTTACTTTTACTAATCAAGAGGTAGGACGTCGGCCTCAGTACAAGGAAAGACCAGGGTTCAGAGCCAACTAGAAGCGGTGATGATTGTTCAAAAAGCAGAAAAAAAATTCATCCGTGGCTTCTAAATGACGTTACCATTCCTTTATCTCTTGGAAAGTGAGATTCGATGTCTATCCCTCTCGGATAACGGCAATAAACAGTAAGAGCCGTGTGCACTCGCGCACGTTAAAGATCTCTCGGCAGATAACATCGAAAAAATTAGGTCATAAATATGGCCGCTAAGTGGATCCCAAGCTGTACTATGGAGTCCGTTCACGTGGGCCAAAATTCTCCTCAGATAATCTCCATATTCTCAGGGAGGATGTCGGAGCACCCATAGATTCTTCCAGTGTACAGTGATGATGATTCTAACAAGAAATTAGATAATACAAGTTAGATAATATTGTCCTAAATAATTATCTAGTTTTCATTACAAAGACTCAGTGTTGTAAATCTATCTATCTCTATCTATTGTCCTTTCGAGCCGAAGACGGCACATAGGGCAGGACCACAATCTCAAAAACAGAAACCTTGCGTGCCAAAATGGCACATATTGCAGAGATCACTGCCTCTAAAATCTATGGCTCTGTTTCCATAACAATAATTTTTACAATGACAGCTTGTCAAGCCATCGATCAAACTCCTTAGTCGCCTCATACGACATGCTTGGAAGGTCACAGTAAAGTGTTGTAAATAGTCGTGATTAATTATGTAAATATTGAATTCAAGGAGAACAGGAGAGGCAACTCTGAAAGAAATGATCTCATCTATGTTTGTGACATAAACAAGAAATTCAAATATTCACACCACGGATTCCTAGCGTTTATTTATAAATGACCTAGAAACATCAATTGTGCTTAATTCAGACCGAAGTCCAAACAAACAATATCAAAAGTTGGATGCCAGGTTGGCCCCATTCATCACAACGGGATGTGTTTAGAATTGATTTAATTGAAACTCCTGGCCAGAATAAAGACCTGGCGCCCTACATTTTATTTGCTTCTGTTGGCTCGAAAACGTTTAGGGAATGCAAATAAGGGAAGTTTGGCTTCGAGAAAAAGGAAAATCAAAGTTAAGTGAAGATTGTCTCAAGATATACAACACCGCTCTTAACACAGACATCCATTTTTAGAGAGAGAGAGAGAGAGAGAGAGAGAGCGAGACAGAGAGAGATGGATCATGAACGATGTTAAAAACAACATGTTAACAGAGACGTATGATTAATGCTATTTTTAAATATCCCGTTAACAGAGATATATCATCAATGATATTTTTAATAGCCCGTTAACAGAGATGTATCATTAATGATATTGTTTAATAACCCGTTAACAGAGATGTATCATTTATGAAATTTTTTTTGACAGCCAGTTAACAGAGATGTATCATTCATCATCATCATCATCAAGTACAGGGCCTACTGGCATAGGTGATCATGTCTCTCCACAACTTTCGATCTCGACAGTTCTTTATCATTTATGTTATTGACTTTCTCTTAAGCTGTCTGGTATTTTCTCTCTTTCCTTACCTCTATTTCTTCGTCCCTCGATTTTTCCAGTTGTTACAATATATTCCAGTTGTTCTCTTCTCATTACATGGCCAAAAAATGATGATTGTTTCTTCCTAATATTGAAAATTAGCTCTCTTTTTGTTTTGGTCTCTTTCAGAACATTTTCATTACTCTTCTTAGCTATCCATGGTATTCTCAACATTCTTCTGTAAAACCACATTTCTACAGACTCCAGTGATTTTCTTGTCTGTTGTCCTATTGTCCAGGATTCAAATCCATATGTTTAAGACTGGCTCTACGTAACATTTAAGAACTCTTTTTCTTGTTTCTATTGTCAAAAATGGATTGCATCGTATCTTCCTCATTTTCTGGAAAGCTGCTTTTGCCTGAGCCATTCTGCATCTCACCTCTTTTGTACATCTTCCGTCTGAGGTTAACAAAGGTCCCAAATATTTTAATTAATTTACCTATTTTAATAGTGTTCCATTTGTCTTTATTTTGCACTGAGGTGATGTCTTTTTCTTTGTTGTTACCATTGCTTCTGTTCTTTTACTATTAAGTCTGAATTCTTTATTTTTGCTTTCTTTCACTATAATGTCCTACATTTCTTGTAACTCATTTTCACTCTTAACGATTAAGACTGTAACAACAGCATACCTTAGATTTATATAATGTTAACATAGATGTGTCTTAAAGAAGATATAACATAACATAACACTTTTCAACAAGCAGGTCTAATTTAAAAAAGGGATAATTATGGAAGTATATTTCTATATCAACTTTCAAAAGACGTGCGCTATTTAACAAAAGATATAGAAGAATCATCATTGGTGAGCGCCGTCTCCGCATCGAAGGTTGGCTACCATGGAGCATCATTCCGCTGTCTCATGCATAGATGGTGCATGTTGCCATAGGCTCCTTTGTCCATCTTTTGATGTCCATGTCAGTCTTGGTCTGCCTTTAACCTTGTATTTTTCCATTCAAGATTACCTTTAGTAGGCTGTTGTGTCTTTCAACATGCTCCAAAAATCGCATTTGTCTTATTTGAATTGTGTTTAGTAGTTCTCTTTTCATTTTTAATTGTTTTAAGACTTCATCGTTTGTTTTCTTTACTTTCCATCTAATTCTACCTATTCTTCTTTATATCCACATTCCAAATGATTCAATTCGCTATTCTGTTTTATTGTCTAATGTCCATGTTTCTGCACCATACAAAAACGTTTAAAAGATATAACATTTTGCTATTCTTAATTTTAGCCCTGGTTTTATTTATTTTGATGTTAGTATATTTTTCATGGCATTAAAATTACTTTTTGCCATTCTTAAACTTTGTTTATTTCAGTTTTACATTTTTCACTGGTTTTAGTATGTCCATTGCAGTTGTAGATCTGAACTGTCCCCAGTTCTACGGGTTGTCTACGACAACAGAGGCCAGATGTACAGCAGCGGTAAAATACACAACAGAAGCCAGATGTACAGCAGCGGTAAAATACACAACAGAAGCCAGATGTACAGCAGCGGTAAAATACACAACAGAAGTCAGATGTACAGCAGCGGTAAAATACACAACAGAAGCCAGATGTACAGCAGCGGTAAAATACACAACAGAAGCCAGATGTACAGCAGCGGTAAAATACACAACAGAAGCCAGATGTACAGCAGCGGTAAAATACACAACAGAAGCCAGATGTACAGCAGCGGTAAAATACACAACAGAAGCCAGATGTACAGCAGCGATAAAATACACAACAGAAGCCAGATGTACAGCAGCGGTAAAATACACAACTGAAGCCAGATGTACAGCAGCGGTAAAATACACAACAGAAGCCAGATGTACAGCAGCGGTAAAATACACAACAGAAGCCAGATGTACAGCAGCGGTAAAATACACAACAGAAGCCAGATGTACAGCAGCGGTAAAATACACAACAGAAGCCAGATGTACAGCAGCGGTAAAATACACAACAGAAGCCAGATGTACAACAGCGGTAAAATACACAACAGAAGCCATATGTACAACAGCGGTAAAATACACAACAGAAGCCAGATGTACAGCAGCGGTAAAATACACAACAGAAGTCAGATGTACAGCAGCGGTAAAATACACAACAGAAGCCAGATGTACAGCAGCGGTAAAATACACAACAGAAGCCAGATGTACAGCAGCGGTAAAATACACAACAGAAGCCAGATGTACAGCAGCGGTAAAATACACAACAGAAGCCAGATGTACAGCAGCGGTAAAATACACAACAGAAGCCAGATGTACAGCAGCGATAAAATACACAACAGAAGCCAGATGTACAGCAGCGGTAAAATACACAACTGAAGCCAGATGTACAGCAGCGGTAAAATACACAACAGAAGCCAGATGTACAACAGCGGTAAAATACACAACAGAAGCCAGATGTACAGCAGCGGTAAAATACACAACAGAAGCCAGATGTACAGCAGCGGTAAAATACACAACAGAAGCCAGATGTACAGCAGCGGTAAAATACACAACAGAAGCCAGATGTACAACAGCGGTAAAATACACAACAGAAGCCATATGTACAACAGCGGTAAAATACACAACAGAAGCCAGATGTACAACAGCGGTAAAATACACAACAGAAGCCAGATGTACAGCAGCGGTAAAATACACAACAGAAGCCAGATGTACAGCAGCGGTAAAATACACAACAGAAGCCAGATGTACAACAGCTCAGACTGATCTATCTATCTATCTATCTATCTATCTATCTATCTATCTATCTATCTATCTATCTATCTATCTATCTATCTATCTATCTGTCTGTCTGTCTGTCTGTCTGTCTGTCTGTCTGTCTGTCTGTCTGTCTGTCTGTCTGTCTGTCTGTCTGTCTGTCTGTCTATTTATTTGCCTGACTCTTTTTCTCTCTGTAAACCTGTTTGTCTGCTTATCCGTCTGTCTATCTGTCTTTCTATATCTTTCAACCCACCCATCTATCCATTACTCTCTTCCTCTTTCTTTAAGCACACACTCACACACATACACATGTCATTATCATTAGTGTCTAGATTATAAGCTCTTTGCCCCTTTACTCAAGTCAAACACAAACACGCAAACAAGCACTCATACACATATCCCTTACTCTACATTTTCCACGCTTAACTTTTATCGCCTTCTAGCCAAACGAGCCGTGTAATAATAAATATTTCACATTTCAGTTCAGAAATTCTGTATTTTGCACTTGCGTCAAGTTTCCTTTGAACTCCGGTCATATCTTATTAACGTATTTTAACTTCTATATTCACATGGTTATGTGATCTTGTTTATGAAATGTATCCTTGCAGGACTTTATTTCGTCTGTTAGGTTATATTGTTGTCAGACATTGATTTTACGTTTAGTTTAAATGTTTCCCTTAGTGTTGAGTGCGTGTCATGTAATGTCTTTTTAACATCATCATCATCAAGTACCGGGCCTGCTGGCGAAGGTGATCACGTCTCTCCACAACTTTCGATCTCGACAGCTATTTATCATTTATGTTGTTGACCTTCTGCCAAGCCATTTTCTTAAGCGGTCTGTTATTTTTTTCTCTTTGCTTCCCTCTATCTCTTCATCCCTCGATTTTTCCAGTTGTTACAATATATTCCAGTTGTTCTCTTCTCATTACATGGCCAAAAAATGATGACTGTTGTTTCTTCCTAATATTGGAAATTAGCTCTCTTTTTGCTTTGACCTCTCTCAGAACATCTTCATTTCTCTTCTTAGCTGTCCATGGTATTCTCAACATTCTTCTGTAAAACCACATTTCTACAGACTCCAGTTATTTTCTTGTCTGTTATCCTACTGTCCAGGATTCAAATCCATATGTTTAAGACTAGCTCTACATAACATTTAAGAACTCTTTTTCTTGTTTCAATTGTCAAAAATGGATTGCATATTATCTTCCTCATTTTTTGGAAAGCTACTTTTGCCTGAGCCATTCTGCATCTCATCTCTTTTGTACATCTTCCGTCTGAGGTTAACAAAGTTCCCAAATATTTAAATTCATTTACCTGTTTTAATATTGTTCCACCTGTCTTTATTTTGCACTGAAGTGATGTCTTTTTCTTTGTTGTTACCATTACTTCTGTCTTTTTGCTATTAAGGCTGAGCCCTTTATTTTTGCTTTCTTTCACTATAATGTCCATCATTTCTTGTAACTCATTTTCACTCTTAGCGATTAAGACTTGTAACATCAGCATACCTTAGATTATTTATATTATGACCTCCAATTGTTATTTCAGGCATGCCCCTTATGGATCTTAAAATAATCTCACTATAAATATTAAACAAATATGGTGACAGCACACAACCTTGTCTAACACCCTGTTTTATTTGTTGAAACATTCCCAATTGGTTTCCAGTTCTTATGGCCGCTGTTTGTTGCCAGTACATGTTCTTTATTATTCTTAGATCTTTGCTGTCTAAGTTTATGCTTTCTAAAATTTTGATTATTTCTTGGTGCTTTACTTTGTCAAATGCCTAGGTGTAATCTATGAAACATAGGTATTGATCTGTTTTCACCTCTATGGCTCTTTCTACTAAAGATCTTATGATATAAATGGCATTGCTTGTTCCTTTATCTCTAACAAAACCACACTGTTCATCACTAATTTCTGGACTGATTTTGTTTCGCACTCTTCGCATGATGATTCTTAGTAATATCTTATTCATATGGAGCCGCGATAGACCAGTGGTTAGTGAACTGAACTAAAAAGGACAAGAGGTAGGGTTCGATCCCAACCGACGGGGCCGGGTTCATCCAGCCTTAAATGGGTACCTGATTTTTTTCTGGGAAAGTAAAGCGGCAAGGGCGTAATACCGACCACATTACCCCAAAAATCATGTGCCGAAGGTCTGTAAAATTTATGGTCACTAACACCATATTCGCTATACGCTACTTGGCGTGACGGGGGTACTTTACTTTTTTTTTTTTTTTACTTATTCATATGACTCATAAGACTTATTGTGCGATGATCGTCGCATTCAATAGCATCCGATTTCTTTGGTACGGCTATGAATATTGATTTGACCAGGTCGTCTGGTATATATCCGCTGTTATAGATATCAATCAGTATTTTGTTATTATTTCTATTCCAAAATCACCCATGGCTTCAATCTCTTATTTAGTTATATTATCTGGTCCAGGAACTTTGCCTGCTTTTATATTGCGCAAGGCGTTTTCCACTTCTTCTCTGAGTATTTCTGGTCCTTCTTCATTATCCTTAATATTTACTTCTGTTCGTTCATCATTATAAAGATCTTTAATGTATTCTGTCCATCGTTCCCTTATGCTTTCTTGATCAATCAACAGTTCTCCTTCCTTTGATCTTAAACATCCAGTTTTTGATTGCGTTTTTCTTCCGGTTAATTCTTCAATTTGTTTGTATATTGCTTTAGCATCTCCTTGTTGTTGCATTTCAATCTCTTTGCATCTCTCTTTTAGCCATGCTTCTTTTGCTTCATTGCATTTTACTACAATTTCTTTATTTAATCTCTTACACTCATCTTTATTTTCTTTATTTCTTCTTCTTGTATCCATTAGCTGCAAAATGTCTTCTATCAACCATTTCTTTCTTGAATTTGTCCTCACTGGTAGTATGAACTCTTTTGATGTTTGTAGCATTGATTCTTTTAGCCTTTCCCACTGTTCGTCAATGCTTTGTATCTTCTCTATTGCATTGTACTAGTTCTGAATTGTGATTTTACATTTGTCTTGCAACTTCTTGTCTGATCTGAGTAAATCTAACTTTTTTTTTCTTTTAAACATGTACTATAAAATATTCCTTGCAGACCACAAGGGTCCTGGTTCAATCCCAGCTGTGGCGAATTTTTTTTTCGGACTAACAAGGCTCTGTGGTTCACCCAGCCTCTAAAAATGGGTACATTGGATTTTTCTGGAAAGTAAAGGCAGCCTGACGTGATATCGACCACATTATCAAAGAATGTGCCGTGATCATAGAAAAATATGGCAACTAACACCCTACTCCCCATACACCTAGCAAGGTGTGGAGAGAACCTCTACTTTTTAATATAAAATATATTTATATGGAACTGTGGGTCAGGTCGGTGCATATGGCGGGTAAAGTAGAAAAGTGTTATGTAAAAGTTCACTCCCATGTCTGCGTTTGGGGAATATTGTGTTAGTTGCCATTTGTTTTCTATAACCACGGCACATTTTTTTGGTTATGTGGTCGGTATCGCGCCAGACCGCCTCTATTTCCCGTAAAAATATCTGGTACCTATTCTCAGAGGCTGGGTGACCGACAAGGCTCCGGGAAAAAAATCCGTCACTTCTGGGGACCGAACACGGACCTTTTTGGTCAGGAATGCGAGTACACTATCTACTCAGCTACCGAGGCTTCTCGTGAAAGTATTAGTGTCACTTTTTTAAGCTCTATATATAAATTTGTGTATTTGCATAAATTTATATATGTATATATTTGTGGAGCCACGATAGCTCAGTGGTTAGTGAACTGGACTACAAAGGACAAGAGGTAGGGTTCGATCCCAACCGACGGTTTCCGGGATCGCCCAGAGCCTTAAATGGGTACCGGATTTTTTTCTGGGGAAGTAAAGCGGCACGGGCGTAATACCGACCATATTACCCCAAAAATCATGTGCTGAAGGTCTGTAAGATTTAGGTTCACTAACACCATAATCCCTATACGCCACTTGGCGTGACGGGGGTACTTGACTTTTTTTTATGATAAATAATCACACGACATTCTTTCTTGATACTTTACTATATATATTTGTGGGGGGAGGGGTGGGGAGGATCTTCATGGAGGCGATCTATTTATTTGTTATGTGATATTGAGGGCCTAGTTTATCGGGAGCTGACGACAATTAGTTAAACAAAACACCACATATACAATACAAAACATATTTTATAAAAGCTCAGAAAATGTTAAAATCAAAAATAGACGTTTGTGTACCGATGCGGTCGTTGATGATCACGCCTCTCCACAACTTTCTATCTCAGCCGTTCCTTTCAGACATTTTTAGAGCAGTATTTTGTCGTTTGTGTTTATGTTTCTCTGTTTATTTCAAAATAAAGTATGTCGGTTATGGTCCCCACTCCGTGTTGACAGGCAGAAGATCTCATGTATAGAGACAATGGATGCGATCTTCGACTAGTATAGTCAATGCCAAGAAGGAAAGGAATGGTAAACTACCGTCTTATAAAAAGTAGGTAAAGTACCCCTGTCACGCCAAGTGGCGTATAGGGAAATATGGTGTTAGTGACCCTATATTTTACAGACCTTCTGCACATGATTTTTTCGGGTAATGTGGTCGAAAATTAATCATGGCAAAAGTATTTGCCTATAGAGTTGATCTTTGTACATTTTTGTTTGTACGCGATGAAGACTTTTGCCAAAACGTTGTTGTTTGTCTCGTCTGTCTACTAGTTCAGCTGCTAGATACAATTGTATGTTTATCTTACATGTTTTCTGAAGCTTTACTAGCGGCTCCGCATATTATTTGATATATCATATATTGTTTGTGTGTGCCTATCTCTTGCATTTCGACTAAACTATTCTCTTTTATGTATCTTTAATTCCTGTTCCCTTTGTCTACTCTATCCTTAATTTTTACTGTTGTCGCAAATATTCCAGCCATTCCTTTCATATTTCTAGGCCGAAATATTACTACTGTTATCTCTGCTGTTGAAGATGAGCTTTCTTTTTGCCTTGACAATTTTCTGTTTCTTTTTCTTCTTTTCTTCTTCGTCTTCTTTTTCATCACATTCCCTAGTATCATTCGGGTGTGGGGCGAGATTCATAGTTTCATGACGTTGGTTGCAATTATTTCCAAATGTTACGTTTAATATAAATTTAGCCTGTCACATGGCAAAGAGCCACCTCTTTTATTCTTCTTTTCTTACTAATTTGGCTTAGAGCGTCGAGGGGAGATACAATTTCTGGTCTTTTGCATCTTTGTTGGCCTCTCCTGCTGTTAAGTTTCCTAGTGTTTCTAATATTCCGTCAATCAATCTTTTTCATGGCCAGTCCTTGGGTCTAGTGGTCTCGGGACTTTTGTTGAAAGCTTGTTATTTTGTGTTTTGATCTTTCTGTCTTATCACGTGGCCAAACCATTTTATCGGTTGTTTATTTGTATATTCTATGGTGGAGATTACTCCCAGCTTTTTCCTCAGTTCTTCATTTCTGATCTTGTCTCTCGGGTTGTTTTCTGTCATTCGTTGAACAAATTTCATCTCGGCAGTGGTTGTTTTACTTTTTGTTTTTGTATCTAGTGTCCAGAACTGGCAGCACAACGTTAGGAAAAAGATTGTATTGTAGAGTGCCTGTTTTGTCTCTAGAGTTATTTCCTTGTTGAACAATAGTTGTGGTATATAGTGTCCAATGATCGACACGCTTTGTTGCATCTTGAGTCTATTTCTGCTGTTTGTGAATTGTCGTTTGTCTCTAGACTTCCTAGATATTTAAATTCCTTCAATTGTTTTAGTTGTCTGCCGTTTTATTTATGTCGATGTTCTGTTTCTCGTTTACGATATTCATGACTTCTATTTTGTTGATGTTGATTTTCATGTTGTATTTTGTTTCTGTGCAGTTGGGCCTATTTAAATGTTATTGTAGGTTGTCTATTTTTTCAATTATAAGTGTTTGATCGTCTGCAAATAGAAGCTCGTTGATGTCCTCAGTCTCCGATGTGTGGTCCAACCTCTTCTCGATTGTTAAAAATCTGTTTTTCTTTTTCGTTCTTAACTTCAACACGCGACCTATGTTGTATCTCCTGTCTTCGTCAGCAGTAGGTTGTCGTAAAGTTCGGAAGTCTATCTATCTATCTATCTATCTATCTTTCGTTCGCCTGAAGTATTGTCTATATCTGCAATGTCGTTTCCTGTATAAATTTTACTGTCTTTTGTAATTCTTGCAGTGGCCCATATAGTTTTGTCTGTAGTGTTGTATCTATGGGCCAATGGATTTTCCTCAGTCTACTATATTCAGTGCAGTCTTGAAGTATGTGTTCAGCAGTCTGGGGTGCCTGTCCACATGTACAAGTAGTTGATGTGCCGATCTTGAATTTTGTATACATGTGACTATGGAGTCGATTGTGTCCTGTTCTTAGGCGTATAATGATAACTTGTTCATATCTATTCATATTATGAAAGGCATCCTGATTTGGGGCTTGTGGTCCTCTGATTGATTTGATTATCTGTTTCTTATGATGGTATGTAACTGGTGTATCTAGTTGTGTGCCTGTTGAACCTTCCTTTGCCAACTGATCTGCTTTCTCATTTCCTGGTATTCCACAGTGAGACGGGATCCACTGCAGGGCAACCCTGTGGTGCTTGCAGAGTTCAGTCAATAAGGTCTGCAGATGTGGTAATTTTCTGGATTGTAGTGCCTGGAGTACTGATCTTGCATCTGTCAAAAACACTACAGGCTGTGGGCTAAGATTACTGTTCAGCAGTTTGTCTATTGCCAACTTTATTGCTTGTATTTCTGCATCATAATTGTGACAATATTTCCCTGTTGCTATTTTATTCATATCCCTAGTGTTATTTGGGTACTCTATATATGCACCTGCTCCCCCATTCTTTACTGCATTCTGTGCTGATCCATCTGTGTACACACGGATCCATAGGTCTTGTGGGTATTCTTCATCCAGGAAACTGAGAGTTATTGTTTTTCGCTGTAGACTATTTTGTTCCTCTTTGTCAACTATTCCTTTCACTTCTGTCCGTATTTGAACTGATAATCCTGATTCATCTGTCCAGGGAGTCTGTTCTGGTATGGGCAGAAGGGGTTTAACAACTCTTGGCATGTCTGGTGTTTGTCTACTAATACGCTTGGCTTGGTGGATAAAGCTGCTTCTCTTAAGTCGTCCCAATGCAAGATTTTGGAATCTGTCCTTCATTGGATGTCTCGGCATGCATACACATTTTTCTGCCTGTATCAGCACCTTTGTGTCTCTCCGTTCTCTCAGTGCTGGTATCCTCCACAATTTCTCCATCTCCGATATTGGTGTTGATTTCATTGCTCCTGTGATGACCCTAAGTGCCTGGTTTTGTACTTTATCCAGTTCTTGCAATGTGGTGTTTGATGCTGAGCACCATGCGGATGATCCATATTCTAAATGTGGGCGTATACTCTGTTGGTAAACTTTACTGAGTATTTTCCCACTCGCACCCCATGTGGTTCCACACAACTTTCTTAGAATAGCCAATTTCCTCCTTGCTTTTTGGGTTGCCTTATTTATCTGCTGTTTCCAAGATAGTTTGTTATCAAATGTAACTCCGAGATATGTAGCTTGTATGTCTTCTTTCACAGGCTCATTGTTTATGTAGATGGCTCCTGCTTTTTGTTTTGGGGAGAGTGTGAAAAGTGTAGTACTGCATTTGTCTGTATTGATGCTGATACACCATCTATTTGTCCATGAATTCAGTGCATTCATAGCTCTTTGTAGCAATTTGGAGGCCACTGTTGCATACTCCTCTGTGCACCACATTACCAAGTCATCTGCATACATTGCCACTTTGATGCCATGTGGTAGTTCAGTAACTAGGTCATTGATGTAGATCAGAAAAAGTGTTGGAGATAGTACCCCTCCTTGTGGAACACCCTGGCGCAATAAGACCTTCTTACTCTTAAGACCATCCAGTTGTACTCTGGCTCTCCTGTTATGCAAGTATGCTTTGACCCATTTGTACATCCTGCCATTTACTCCATAATTTCTCAGTTTCTTCAAAAGCCCTTCCTTCCATACCTTATCAAATGCTTTCTTTAGGTCTATCCATGCTGCTAGTACCAGTTTATTTTCTTGAAACGCATCTTCAATTTCCTGGGAAAGATAGGTTGCTTGATCTTCGGTAGAGTAACACTGTCTAAAGCCTGCTTGTTGTGGGACAAGGAGATTTTCACTTTCCAGGTACCACTGCAGTCTGAGATTGATTATACGTTCCATTGTTTTACACAAACAGCTTGTAAGGCTGATTGGTCTATAGCTGGATGTCATTGAACCATCTTTTCCTGGCTTTAGTAATGGTATCATAATTGCTTCTCTCCATGCCTGTGGCACTCTACCTGTGATCCAGCAAATGTTGTAGATCTGCAGTAGTTTTGCTTTAGCTGCAGTTCCCAAGTTCTTAATCATTTCATTGGACACTCCATCATTGCCTGGTGACTTTTTCATTTTTAACTTGGATATTGCCAGCTCTAGCTCTCTTTGTGTAATGGGTGTTTCCATTACTTCATGTGTGGTCTCTTCTTGTCTTGCATTTTGTTGTTTTAAACGGGTCTCTTGTCGTTTTTCTAGGCCAATTTCAATATTATTGTCATTTGCAAAGGAGTCTGCAAAGTAATTTGCTGCATGTTTACCTGTTAGAATGTTTCCATCCTTCTTCAGTGTAATTTTGGTGTTCCTTTCTGTACCCTCATCATTCAGCTGTTTTACAAGCTTCCACACTTTTCTTGTGTCTCGTTCAAGATTCAAGGACTCTGTTTTCTCTTTCCAGCTTCTCCGTCTGGCTTGTAGTTTAGCCCGTTGAAATTTGGCTTTAGCATGCTGGTAGTTGTTGTGGTGTTCTTTGCAAGGATTATTTTCTGCTTGCTTTCGAGATGTTTCCATGTCATTGTGCAGTTGCTCTAGCTCACTACTCCAGTATGGTTTGTAGTGTTTCCGTGCCCCTCTAGGTATTGTTTCACTGGCAGCTTGTATTATTAGTCTACTGAATTCATCAACTATTTTGTTGATGTCTCTATCTGTATTTATATCTTTAGTCAGTACACTGGCGTAGTGTTGATACATTTTCCAGTCTGCCTTTTTATAATTCCATCTGGAGAAAGTGCTGCTCTCCCTGATGGCCTTATTTTGTACCACTAAAAAGACTGGTCGGTGGTCGCTGCCTCCAAGTTGTTTCCCAACAATTCGTGTGATATTCCAATCCAGGTCTGGTGAATGGAAAGCAAGGTCTGGTGTAGATGTGGTATGCCATGATCTGGAGTAGAATGTTGGTGGATCTGTTGCCTGGTTTAATAGTATAAGCCCATTGTCATCCTGCCAATTTTCAAGCTCTTCACCTCTCTTGTCCATATGTTCATAGCCCCAGCTCTGTGAGTGGCTGTTAAAGTCTCCACATACAATTATTCTTTCTTTTAATGTAATTGTGTCTAGTGCTAGTGGGCGGCCACTCGGACAGTAGTAGTTAAGTAGATGGAAGTCTGTATTTCCTGTCCTGAGGTGCAGTATTTGATATTCCGCCCCATCCATATACACTTCAATCTGACATGCATTAATGTTGTTCCTTACAAGAGTCAGTATTCTGCCCTTTTGTCTATTTATTCTGTCAGATCGGTAGCACTGGTATCCTCTAATCTTCAAGGCTATGTCGTTGTTTAGATGGGTTTCCTGCAAACAGCATATGCTTATTTGGTCTTCATGCAGGATATTTTCTAACTCTATCTTTTTACTGTACCCATCTCTTTTGCTGTTGATGCCTTCAGCATTCCAGTGCATTATTTTTAGTGGTCCTATTTTGGATTGGCCAGTAGCTCTATTCTCTCGCCCCCTGACTCCACAGAGCAGTTGAGAAGGACATCCAGTAATAGAGGTTGGGCCCTTTCGAGGCTGAGGACCCGGCGCTGCTCCTGCCTGAGTGCCCATCACAGGGCGAGTGCCATATCGATTTGCGGTTATAGACATACTTCCATTTGCGTTGAGTGCGTGGCATCCTGATTGTTGTGCGCCTTTTGGCTGGTTGCCTCCGACTTCAGCACTTGAACTTGCTAGAGCAGACTGTGGTCTTGCTCGGTTGTAGGAAGGCCTGGCCAGTCTTAGTTTTCAGTCCCTGGTGACTGTTAAGCCCCATCCCCACGACAAGGAGCTGGCCTTGATGAACAATAGTAGTGGTATATAGTGTCCAATGATCGACACGCTTTGTTGCATCTTGAGTCTATTTCTGCTGTTTGTGAATTGTCGTTTGTCTCTAGACTTCCTAGATATTTAAATTCCTTCAATTGTTTTAGTTGTCTGCCGTTTTTATTTATGTCGATGTTCTGTTTCTCGTTTACGATATTCATGACTTCTATTTTGTTGATGTTGATTTTCATGTTGTATTTTGTTTCTGTGCAGTTGGGCCTATTTAAATGTTATTGTAGGTTGTCTATTTTTTCAATTATAAGTGTTTGATCGTCTGCAAATAGAAGCTCGTTGATGTCCTCAGTCTCCGATGTGTGGTCCAACCTCTTCTCGATTGTTAAAAATCTGTTTTTCTTTTTCGTTCTTAACTTCAACACGCGACCTATGTTGTATCTCCTGTCTTCGTCAGCAGTAGGTTGTCGTAAAGTTCGGAAGTGACAAAAATAAAGAAAATGTTCTACGCTGTTCTTGTATTGTTCTTGGACATACTTGGGCAGAAAATGTTCTAAGCTGTTCTTGTATTGTTCTTGGACATACTTGGACAGAAAATGTTCTAAGCTGTTCCTGTATTGTTCTTGGACATACTTGGGCAGAAAATGTTCTAAGCTGTTCCTGTATTGTTCTTGGGCATACTTGGATAGAAAATGTTCTACGCTGTTCTTCTATTGTTCTTGGACATACTTGGGCAGAAAATGTTCTAAGCTGTTCCTGTATTGTTCTTGGACATACTTGGGCAGAAAATGTTCTAAGCTGTTCCTGTATTGTTCTTGGACATACTTGGATAGAAAATGTTCTAAGCTGTTCCTGTATTGTTCTTGGACACACTTGGACAGAAAATGTTCTACGCTGTTCTTCTATTGTTCTTGGACATACTTGGACAGAAAATGTTCTAAGCTGTTCCTGTATTGTTCTTGGACATACTTGGACAGAAAATGTTCTACGCTGTTCTTCTATTGTTCTTGGACATACTTGGGCAGAAAATGTTCTAAGCTGTTCTTCTATTGTTCTTGGACATACTTGGGCAGAAAATGTTCTACGATTATTTTGGAAAGAAGATAATCTGTAACGTTCTTGAATTATTTTTTGGAAAGTTTGGGAAAGAAAATGTTCTTTGATGTTCTTGAGAAGAAAATATTCATTGATGTTCTTAAATCATTTTTGGAAAGTATTAGAATTAATGTTCTATGATGTTCTTGATATTCTTGGGCACGGCGGCCTGGCCAGAGCAATAATTGAAAGCATTGACCCAGGTCGACACGAGAGGAACGTGGTTTCCTGGCATCAAGGAGAACTTGAACATGAGAAGTGGAAGATCTGGCTAGAAACAGAGATTCTTTCATATGGTTTGTGGTAGATGCAAGGTTCTGCAAAGAACTTGCGACCTGATGATGATGACGATAAGTATGCTGATGATGGTGACGATAAGTATGATGATGTTGATGACGACAAGTATGCTGATGGTGGTGACGATAAGTATGATCATGATGATGATGACGATGCGTATGATGAGTATGATGATGATGATGATGACAATAGTGATGGTGATTATGATAATTAAGATAATGATGATAATTACGATGATGATGATAATTACGATGATGATGATGATAATTACGATGACGAGTATGATGATGATGATGATGACGATAAGTATGATGACGATGAGTATGATGATGACGATGAGTATGATGATGATGATGACAATGACAATGATAATGATGAGTATGATATTTACGATGATGATGATAATTACGATGATGATGATAATTATGATGATGAGTATGATGATGATGCTGGTTCTTGAAAAGACTTCGGGAAAAAAAAAATTCCTACGACGTTCTTGAAAAGACAGCCTTTCGTCAACTTTACAGAGCATGGCACATGATCATGGTGATTAGTCGTTTGCCTCCTCGGACATCGTAAACCAATAAATTAGGTTCAAAGTTCATATCAGATTGCTTTCGAAAATAACAAACGTAGGCCCAAAAAGGCATATCCAACTACTGCAGTCACCGTGGACCAAGTCATTGTTTCTGGTGGAAATCCTGCTTCTTGTGCGTTAAAATCATGTTTCTGCAAACACTTTTATGGACACCGATTTGGTCTGTTTTTGTGTTTTTTTTTTGCCAATTTTGCGATACAAAACCAACTGTCAATAAAAATAAAATAATAAATTTGGCTTTCTTCACATGGGGACAGAAGATCCGCCATGTCTATGACTGGACAGCGTGTGTTTACTAGTTGTGTGGGTGGTTGTTCAGAGCAAGGGTTGTGTTGTTGAGGTAATTAATACAACTCCTGGTGGAGGTTCCAGTAGAGGATGGACAGAGAGGCAACGGGAGTTAGAAAAAAGGAAGAGGATGTTAAACTTTATCGTGTACAATATTTTAAAACAATTAGACAAAAAAATATAAAATAGTGACAGATAGAATTATTAAAGATAGATGTTATATTACAAGAAATAGATATGTGCAGAGAATAAACTTGGAGAGAAGAAAGAAAGCAAGTACGAAAGAAAGAATAGGTGAATGAATTAATGAATGAATGAAAAAAGAAAGAAAGACACGAACAAAGAAACGCACAAAGTAAGTAAGATGAAAACAGTATCAAGGAAAGTAGCAAACAAAGAAGCAAACAAACAGAACGAGAGAAAGAGAGAAAGAATGAATGAAAGAAAGAAAGAAATAAAGAAAGAAAGAAAGAAAGAAAGAAAGACAGAAAGAAGGGATCAAGTAACAATTGCAAAACTTTTCTTTTGAAAAAACATCCACAGAAATGACGGGAAAAAGCTTGTAATGAGAATTTGTTACGAAATATAACCCATTGTTTATATAACAAGGACACATTATTAGAACATTTTGACCCAACGCAAACAGCAAATAACATTTCCTCACTAAATGAACTCAAGGGAAAGAAGCAACGATAGCAAGCAGGAATTGCGGCTGAATATTGAACGTTGTCAGGAAGAATTCAGCAAGTCAGAGCGACCACCGACATAAAGCTAATACCCAATTCATGGTTTCTTCGTGGCTTTACCCTCCCCTGGGTTCTGGGTAGTGAGATTCGATGTCTAGCCCTCTCTGATAACGGCGAAAGAAAAACAAAAGGTCCCCGTGAACATTCTGCACATTTTGAAGAATACTGGAGATTAAAGTCAGAAATCTAGGTGCGCCTGGCCGTGCGGCTAAAACCACTGTTCTGCTGGCTGAAAAGCCGGTGTTCAAAACCAGCGGTAGACACAAAGGATTTTTTGCTATCGCGGGTGAAAAAAAAAAATCCTGAGTTTCACAAGTCGTGGCGACTGCTTTGACCAAGCGGCCTTTATCCCTCTGGTTCTTACGTAACTCCCCGACATACACTAGCAATGGTACTATATGTCGTAAAGATAGTTTGTTTTTTAATGGCCACTGTCCGAGCAATAATTGTTAGTCATGATATACCCATACTGGGAAAAAAGACAAAACCAAACAACGAGCCTTTAACAAACGTTGCGAGAACACCAGACTCAAGGGCCGGTCACGAAAATTATGGATTGATTGAATATTAGAAACGCTAGGAAATACAACAGCAGCAGAGGCCAGATAGGAATAAAAGATCGAAAATTATATCTTCCCTCAGCGTTTAAAGGAAAACGAGGAAGAAAAGAAGAAGAGGACATATGCTGAAATGGATCACAGGCCGTGCAATGGAGTTCGTGCACATGGATCAGAATTTTCCATGGATGTTTTCAGCCTTTCAAGGGAAGATCGGAGCACCTATGGGCGTGTCCGAAGTCCAGTGATGATGATCCTAACATAAGCATGTGCACTCAGCAGAGTCAAACAATAGAAAACCTGATCATGCAGCCAGTCAAGCAATAGAAAACCTGACCAGGCAACCAGTAAAACAACAGACAACCTGACCAGGCAACCAGTAAAACAATAGACAACCTGACCAGGCAGCCAGTAAAACAATAGAAAACCTGACCAGGCAGCCAGTAAAACAATAGAAAACCTGACCAGGCAGCCAGTAAAACAATAGACAACCTGACCAGGCAGCCAGTAAAACAATAGACAACCTGACCATGCAGCCAGTAAAACAATAGACAACCTGACCATGCAGTCAGTAAAATAATAGACAACCTGACCAGGCAGCCAATAAAACAATAGACAACCTGACTAGGCAGCTAGTAAAACAATAGACAACCTGACCAGACAGCCAGTAAAACAATAGACAACCTGACCATGCAGCCAGTAAAACAATAGACAACCTGACCAGACAGCCAGTAAAATAATAGACAACCTGACCATGCAGCCAGTAAAACAATAGACAACCTGACCATGCAGCCAGAGACAAACAATAGACAACCTGACCATGCAGCCAGAGACAAACAATAGACAACCTGACCATGCAGCCAGAGACAAACAATAGACAACCTGACCATGCAGCCAGAGACAAACAATAGACAACCTGACCAGGCAGCCAGAGACAAACAATAGACAACCTGACCAGGCAGCCAGAGACAAACAATAGACAACTAACAAGGGACCATAACTTTTACAGACCTTCAGCACACGATTTCTGCGGTATTGTGGTCGGTATTACGCCCTCACCGCTTTACTTTCCCAGAAAAAAAATCCGGTACCCATTTAAGGCTGGGGGAACCCGGAAGCCGTCGGTTGGGATCGAACCCTACCTCTTGTCCTTTGCAGTCCAGTTCACTAACCACTGATCTATCGCGGCTCCACCAATAGAATAAATATGAACTATTCAAGAATTTTCATATTATTGTTTAATGTCCCAGTTTTGAACAACTAACAAAAAAGATATCAATGTCAAGAATAAGCGGAAAGTGGTTTCCACAGTCCTTCTTCATTCATTTATGTTCCGACATGTTTATGAATGTACCTAAAATACTACTTTGATATTAAAAGCAAGGAACCGTGCTCGGAACTGAACCCGGAAAGCTCTGATCGATAGCGAGCGCATTAACTATTCGGTGTTTACAAGAACAATAAACCGACACAATTTCTTGAAAGGTCCTAGGTCCCAAAACAACTTCTATCAAATCAAAATATAGCCACTATTTGAACCCAATGAAAAACGGACTAAAACTTTTAACGTAACTACTAACTGGTTGATCATCATCAGGTGTCATACTGGTTGACTTAGAAGATCATGTCCTTCCACAATTTTCTACCCACAATGCATCGTATTAATTCTGTTGTTGATTGTTTTCCATGCCAGGACACCAAGCTATCTAGTATCTTCTCTGTTTGTCGTATGCGATTTCAAAGTCTATGTATTACCTTCCTAGAGCAATGATATCTTGTTCATAGTTCATCAATGTGTTTACAGTGAGTATTCTCCCTTCTCCTCTCATGATGACGTGAATTTGAAGATGCCAATCTCTCTGACTAATTCTTCCTTTGGGGCGCTTATACTCTAATGAAGTCTCTGAGGTCGATTATACTCTAATGAAGTCTCTGAGGTCGATTATACTCTAATGAAGTCTCTGAGGTCGATTATACTCTAATGAAGTCTCTGAGGTCGATTATACTCTAATGAAGTCTCTGAGGTCGATTATATTCTAATGAAGTCTCTGAGGTCGATTATACTCTAATGAAGTCACTGAGGTCGATTATACTATAATGAAGTCACTGAGGTCGATTATACTCTAATGAAGTCTCTGTGGGCGATTATAATCTAATGAAGTCTCTGAGGTCGATTATATTCTAATGAAGTCTCTGAGGTCGATTATACTCTAATGAAGTCACTGAGGTCGATTATACTCTAATGAAGTCACTGAGGTCGACTATACATTTAATGAAGTCACTGAGGTCGATTATACTCTAATGAAGTCACTGAGGTCGATTATACTCTAATGAAGTCACTGAGGTCGATTATACTCTAATGAAGTCACTGAGGTCGATTATACTCTAATGAAGTCACTGAGGTCGACTATACATTTAATGAAGTCACTGAGGTCGATTATACTATAATGAAGTCACTGAGGTCGATTATACTCTAATGAAGTCACTGAGGTCGATTATACTCTAATGAAGTCACTGAGGTCGATTATACTCTAATGAAGTCACTGAGGTCGATTATACTCTAATGAAGTCACTGAGGTCGATTATACTCTAATGAAGTCACTGTGGTCGACTTTACTCTAATGAAGTTATTGATGTTGACTAAACTCTAATGAAGTCACTGAGGTCGACTATACATTTAATGAAGCAAAGTCCGCTATCATCAGATAAGCTGCCCTTAATATTTGTTTTGATAAAAAATGTTTAGAATTTATTCACATCACACTAAGCATGTATTATATTTGTAGACAAATTATTAGAAAGAAATGTGAAGAAAGGGGTGGCTACAGCTTTCCTGTGTAAGACGAAAACTACTGACGTTGCGGCAAAGTGCCTTCTACAGGAACAAATAGAGTCATCAACTACGACAAAACAAACACAAATAAACAAAGGAATGAGGTCCTTTACTTCAAGTAATATCTCCCAACATGAGCACACAAGTACTGAGAATGAAATGAGTTAAATAAATGCGTGAAGAAAAGAGGCAGGAAAGAGATGGCTTTGGCAAATGACTAGGCATGTGTGAAAGTTATTACCAGAAACGTCTAATGCAAGTTAAGGACAATTCGAGATGTCTTATTCTAACCAACGCCATCTGTAGATTTCCAAACGTCCGCAAGCAGAATAAATAACCGGGAAATCGCCCAAATAGTGTGACGTTATCAGCTAAAGGAGTTATAGACGGCTGACATCAACTACCCACAACCGCCCTCTGCTCGCAAGGCTGTGAACGTCACGCTTTTTGGAGGTTTTCTGGGAATGTCCTCTCTGCCCGTAGGCTTTGTAAATCTATAGATGGCTTTGTAAATCTATAGATGGCTTTGTAGTTCTATAGATGGCTTTGTAAATCTATAGATGGCTTTGTGAATCTATAGATGACTTTGTAAATCTATAGATGACTTTGTAAATCTATAGATGGCTTTGTAAATCTATAGATGACTTTGTAAATCTATAGATGGCTTTGTAAATCTATAGATGGCTTTGTAAATCTATAGATGACTTTGTAAATCTACAGATGGCTTTGTTCTAAACATGGGCAACGTGTGGGAATCAGAGCCGTGTGCCTAGTTCATAATTCATCACAAACAAGATCAAGTAACAATATTATACAAGTTATCATTCTCTTATAAATACATATTTATACATACCTTCATGAATCAATACTTGAGCAGAATACAAAGATGGAAATGTCAGAACAAAATTACTAACGTAGAATTATGTAAAAGTACCAGTCAAATACAGGGAGCAGTGATAGCTCAGTGGTTAGTGAACTGCACTACTAAGGACAGGAGATCAGGTTCGATCCTCATCGATGGTTTCCATGATTACCCAATCTTAAATGGGTACCGAATTTTTTTTCTGGGAAAGTAAAGCGGCACGGGGGTAATACCAACCACATTACCTCAGAAATCATGTGCTGAGGTCTGTCAAAATTATGGTCACTAACACTATATTCCCTATACACCACTTGGTGTGATGTGCTCTTACTGTACTTTACTACCAGTCAAATACCAGTGAACAAAGAGATACAGCGAAGACGATGACGTCGGATAGGATACATTCTACAGAAGCCAACTGAATGTAATACACGACGTACCTTTTTTTTTTAATCCCCGGATGAAAAGACAAAGAGGAAATCAAAATATTCTTGGAGAAGCAAAGATGAAGATGATGCGGAAGACATGCGATGATCTTTAACGAATAGCAAGAAACAGAACGGCTTGGAAGGCGTTTGATGAAGACCTATGCTGCATTTGGAGCTGAAAGGTAGAAGAATCATTCTGTGCACTGTTTCCATCTCTGCCATGCTAAATCTTGCATGTACCGTAATGCGAACTCTTCAGAATGAACATTAAGCGAGTCAAAATAGGCTGCTAACAAAAGTGACTTCCGTTTATTTCTTTTTGTGACATCATCCAATGGCCCGTACATGAAACGTCACATAAGGTAAGTCAGCTCCATCACTGAGTTTCTCACGGCGTGACAGGTCAAAACTCAAATTGATCTAATTATAACAACTCGTGTTCACACTTTTAACGAGCCGAGTCTGAGTGCACTTTCGTCATAACTGGTCATTACTTTCACCATTGACCTCATCGCACTCTGGACAAACAAAACACGGCTTTTAACAACCTCATCGGATGCAACTCGAGCTTAATGATTCCTCTTCATCGACGATTACACACATCCCGTATCCCTTCTTTTCAACGCCGTTTCCAACTCGTGTTATGCTGATTCTAATTTCCTTCAAGTTGTTTTTCAAGTTTTATGATAACTATTATGTCCTCATTAAAGTGACGTTCACCTGTTTCGCACTGTCCCCAAGTCCATAATTAATGTCGCTACAATGTGCAATACGAACTCTCAGTTGCTGAGCGGTTAACGTGCTCGTTTTATGATTAGAACGGTCCAGGTTCGATCCCAGAAGTGACGGATCTTTTTTTTCGACGGGCAATGCTCCGGGGTTCACCCAGTCTTTAATAATTGTTATAGTTTGTTCAGAAATTTGTGCCCACAGAGTTTATTAATTATCTCGGAAACTGTTTGATGAATTTCTTTTTCGTGAAATCTTTTTATTTTCACCGACCTTCAGTCTGATTTTTTGCCCTACTGTCATGTATTTAAGAAAGATTTTTGCTTATTTGAGGTATATAAAAATATGATTTTCTTGCTTGTCATAAATTTTAGAATTTTACAATACCCACATTTGTTGTAATCAACTCACCATTTAAAAAGGCAAATTTCACGTGCTCTCCACACAATCTTAGCACCGTTTCGCACTCGTAACATGTAAGACCACTGCCACTCCGAGGTTTTTATTTGGTTATTTTCTTCTCAGGTTTCTTGTTAAATTGGTCCAGCGGAGTATTTTGACTAAATATTTACTGTTAATGAATATTCCTGTATGTGTGATAATTTGTAAGCTGGTGTGAAGTGACTACTTGATTTTTAAAACCATGAAGAGTTTAAAGTGTAAATTCATCACTATGCAAAAGGTAACTGTGTTATTGTACATGCACTTTTACAAAGAATCTAAAGGCGGTCGGTTATATTACGATATTTAAAAAAAAACCAGAAAACTGAACACGGGCAGCTCTAAATATGGATAGAAAGTCTTTCAATCGATGGATAGGACAGAACTTTGACTCTGCAGAGGTGACGGTCAAGCAAGGAAGAAAAATGAAAGTTGATGATTTTGACAAAGATGTTATTAGACGTGAAATTTTGAAAATGTTTGAATTGAATCAACCTGTTACACTGCGCAAAATTACAGTTCGACTACAATTAGAATGTGATATTGAAATCTCAAAAATGACTCTTTGGAAGATCGTAAGAGGCGTTGGTTTCACTTTTCGAAAATCTGCTAGTGGTAGAAATATTGTTTGTGAAAAACCACACCTGATAGCTGCCCGAAGCAAATACCTGAGGCAGATCCGTGGGCGATGAATGGAAGGCTACGATATAGTACAATTTGGATGAAACGTGGGTCAATGCTCATCATACATATGAGAAAGAATGTCAATCAGTTGATAGAGAAAATAAAAGAAGCATTCCCAGCAGCAAAGGACAACGCATTATATTGGTACATGCTGGCAGTAGAGAGAATGGTCTTGTTAATGACACACAACTTATTTTTTCAATCAAAGTCTACAGACAATAGGGACTACCACACTGGAATGAATGTACAAATTTTCAGAGATTGGATAGAGAACACTCTACTCCCCATTCTGGATAGACCTTCATGTCTTGTAATGGACAATGCATCCTATCATAATGCGGTAGCACTGGAGGACAAAGTTCCTGATTCGTCAAGCACAAAAGACCAAATCATCACATTACCACCATCATCATCACCGCCATCAACACCATCGTTATCACCATAATCATCATCGTTATCAACACCATCATTATCATCATCACCACAATCACCATGATCACCATCATCATCATTACCACAGTCACCATCACCATCATGATCAGAATCATCATCGTCGTCAACACCATCACCATCAGTACCACAATCATTACCATCATCATCATCACCATCATCATCCCCAACACCATCATAAGCATCATCATCATCATCATCAAAATCACCATCATCATCATTATCACCACCATCACCATCATCACCATAATCAAAATCATCATCATCATTACCATCATCGTCACCACCACCATCATCGTTAATTACTGTAACTGTTGACATATATGACTATGTCTCTCCACAACTCTCTACCTCAACATCTGTTTATCATTTCTATTATTGACGTCCCACTAAACCACTCTGTCAAACAACCATGTATCCTTTATTTCTCCGTTATTCACTCATTGTTCCCCTTGTGACGATCTAATTGTTCCCTTCTGACAACATGCCCCTAACAAATAAAGACTATAGTCCGTTCAGATTCGTTTGCCTAGACATTAATTTATTTTTTTCAAAAACTTATTGTTCATTTGCATTGATCTTTTGAAGTTAGGTTTAGAATACTAATGTCGCTATAAAAATATTTTTTTTATCAAAGAAATGTGATCCAGTTTCAAAGATGCCTTATTTAGCCTATATTTAAAAAAAGTTAATCGATATTATAAACACCGGCGGGATTATGTAGATGCTTACATCTCACAGCTGATTCTTTAACATATAGACATGACCTTCACGGCTGAATGCGCACCGTCCTAAAATAGTTATGTTTCCACTATAAATTTTTATAAAGAAATGTTACATATGAAATTTCCCGTTTAGCACAAAATGACATTTTAGCCGAAACCGGAAATTATGTGACGTCAAAATCACGGCCGTAGACTCGAGTTCGAGTCATAATTCAGAGGCAAATCTCAATATTTACAGAAAGGAGGCGGCACTATCCATATTATCTTCTGCAAGTCTATGTGAGAATGAATATAAAGGCAAAATATTTTACTGAGCATAACATTGCTATAAAGATTTATCAATACTTCTGCAGAGAGCGTAAAAAGGGACATCTTTATTGTTCTTTATCAAACCCTGAGAAGAGAACAATGCATATTTTAGGTTTGTGTAAACGTTCATTTGATCGAATAGTTAAAGGAAGCGTATATTTATTGCCAACAAATGCAAGAAAGCAAGGAAGGAAAGAAACGTTAGACAGTTTTGATAAGGACCTAGTAAAAAGAGAAATCTGTCGAATGTTTGATATAAACGAAGAAGTGACACTTAGAAAGTTGAAGCTTTGGCTGAAAACTAACAACGACATTGAAATATCAAAAACTTCATTATGGAAAATATTAAGAAGTGCAGGCTTCACCTTTAGAAAGTATGCTGGTGGAAAAAAACATTATTTGTGAGAAGCCACATCTAGTAGCTCTTAGAAGCAAGTATTTACGTGAAGTGAAGGAAATGCGCGAAAATGATTATGATATTGTTTATTTAGATGAAACTTGGATCAACGCTCATCATACAAATGAAAAGGAATGGCAGTTAGCAGATGGAAGTATTAAAAGATCAGTACCAAGCAGTAAAGGGCAACGTTTGATAGTTGCACATGCAGGTAGCAGACATAATGGGTTGTTGCAGAATGCTCATCTCGTTTTCATTTCAAAATCCATAGACAATAGAGACTACCACTCCGAAATGAATGGGCACATATTTAAAGACTGGATCAAGAAAAGTATCCTTCCAATATTAGATCGACCTTCTTGTCTGATAATGGACAATGCTTCATACCATAACGTAGTTAACGTAGAAGATAGAATCCCAACATCATCAAGTACAAAAGATGCAATCAAAACGTGGCTCATAAAAGAACACATACAAGTTAACGACAGCTACTTGAAACCCGAATTGCTTAGCCTTGTAAAACAGACACAACGTACAAAGAAATTTAAAATAGACAAGTTAATTCAAGAACATGGCCATAGATGTTTGAGACTACCTCCATATCATGCACACTTAAATCCTATAGAACTAGTTTGGGCAAAAGTTAAAGGACACGTAGCATATACAAATAAAGCTTTCAAATTATGCGATGTTGAGACACTTACAAATCAGGCTCTATCAAATATAAATAAAGACTACTGGGTAAAATGTGAGGATCATGTGTTACGACAAGAAGAGGAATATTGGAAAAAGGATGGTTTGTTGTTTGTTCAGCCGAAAGCAGTAATCGACCTATTTGACTCGTCTGATTCTGAATGATTATTACTCTGATTAAGTCTACTGATAAATAGTTTGATTTGCAAAATTTCCTAGTTGATTTGTTAAACAGTTTATTGTTCAAGACCACCCAAGCAATCAAAAATATGTTATAAGCAAACCAACAACATTTACTTTGAATGGAAGCCTGCTTGAGTCAGTACAGAAGTTCAGCTATCTTGGATCCACTATTACAGCCACACTTTCCTTAGATGAGGAACTAAATGTACGTATTTGAAAGGCAGCGACAACATTTGGGAAACTCACACCAAGAGCATGGAACTATATCAAATTGACTCTACGAACAAAAGTTCTATATATAATTTAAAATTTGTATACTTGCCACCAAGTAAAATTTTATGGACACGCCTATGGGTCATCGTTGCACTAGATTACTGTAAAACATTTTGATTAGGGTCAAAATAATAGTTACATGGGCAAAGATCAAAGGAATTCGCCGCTTTAAGAAAACCGTTATAGCTAGACATCGAGTAACACATATGTTCTCGTGACATGGACATTTTAACACCGTATGCCAAAAATCATGTGAAATCATCAAGAACTTTTTGAATTATAAATCATAACATCTCGGCAAACGAATCTGAACGGACTATAAGAGTTATCCTGACGTTGAATCTTTCGTTTTTCGTTTAAATCGTCCTCGTTAACATTTTTATCCGTTCTTGGTATTCTCAAAATGTTTCTGTCCAACCACGAAACATTAAATGATTTTCTTGACTGTCCAATTGTCCAGAATACACATCCATATCATGAGCATTACCTCCATGGAACTTTGAGTAACCTTTTCTTACTTTCATTAACAAAAATGGATGACATCCATTTTTTTTTCCATTCTTTGAGTGCAAGCGTAGCCTGAGCTATTCTGCACCTCCTCTCTGTTGTACATCTAACATCGGAAATGATCATGGTTCTCAGCTACTTGAATTGACCTTATTAATACTGTTCCATTTATCTTAACCTTCCATTTTGTCTCCACTGTCCTTCTGCTTTCTTTCGACCATCTACTATTTCCTTGAAACGTCGTAGGAGAGAGAATAAATGTATAATATAATCGAATATCAGAAAGACATAATACTCTTCTAGAAGTCATCTTGGAAGGAAAGATACAAGGTCGACGAGGCAGAGGCAGACCAGGACTAAAGTGGACTGATAACATTAAAAAGTGGACAGGTGAACATATGACAACGTGCACCATCAAGACAAGAGACGGTAAAATTGAGATAAGTTGTAGCCAATCTTCCATGAGGAGACGGCAACCAATGAATGAAGAAAATATTGTATTTCGTGCTCTTTTAGCTGGTTCCCATGCAGATCTTTTAGCTGGTTCCCATGCAGATCTTTTAGCTGGTTCCCATGCAGATCTTTTAGCTGGTTCCCATGCAGATGTAGTGTCTTTCTTAGGCATATCTTGACGCTGTTAAAATAGAAATATTTTGGTTCAATCATGTCTTATCCATTTTCATGGATAGCAAAAATTACAAATGAAGAGTGTTTAAAACAAGCTGGATGAACCAGAACTATCATCAAAATCATAAGGAAGAGACAATCTACATGTATTGGGAATTGGCATGCGAAAAAAAACATTGAGGATAATATAGCAACAGGCAGAATGAATGGAAAGAAGAGCAGATGAAAACCAAGAGAACAAATATTGAACAGTTTTAAATGGCACAATAAAAGATCACTGGCTGAAATTATGACAGGAATTAAGAACCGGGTGGTTTGGCGAGAGATGATCGCTTAGACCAACGACCATGGCACCTCATGATGATAATGAAATGTCTTTTATTCTGTCTATTCATCTCTTCATTGATCTCCCGCATACTCTCTGTCCTAATGTTTCGAAAAAGCAAGATTCTGATGCTGTTCACTCTATGATCTATAAACATGACCCACTAATGTCTTCAAACATGCCAATTTCTTTCCACCAATAATTACGTCCAACTCTAACGACAAACTATATTTTTATCTACATACAACTTAACTACCAACTACATTTATGTACCATACAACCTAACCAAGAACTATATTTATGTACCATACAACCTAACCAAGAACTATATTTATGTACCATACAACCTAACCAAGAACTATATTTATGTACCATACAACCTAACCAACAACTATATTTATGCATCAAACAACCTAACCAACAACTATATTAAAGCTCCATACAACCTAACCAACAACTATATTTATGCACCATACAACCTAAACAACAACTATATTTATGCACCAAACAACCTAACCAACAACTATATTTATGCACCATACAACCTAACCAACAACTATATTTAAGCTCCATACAACCTAACCAACAACTATATTAAAGCTCAATACAACCTAACCAACAACTATATTTATGCACCATACAACCTAACCAATAACTATATTAAAGCTCCATACAACCTAACCAACAACTATATTTATGCACCATACAACCTAACCAACAACTATATTTATGCACCATACAACCTAACCAACAACTATGTTTATGTACCATGCAACCTAACCAACAACTATATTTATGCACCATACAACCTAACCAACAACTATATTTATGTACCATACAACCTAACCAACAACTATATTTATGCACCATACAACCTAACCAACAACTACATTTATGTACCACACAACCTAACCAACAACTATATTTAAGCTCCATACAACCTAACCAACAACTACATTTAAGCTCCATACAACCTAACCAACAACTATATTTATGTACCATACAACCTAACCAACAACTATATTTATGCACCAAACAACCTAACCAACAACTATATTAAAGCTCCAAACAACCTAACCAACAACTATATTAAAGCTCCATACAACCTAACCAACAACTATATTTAAGCTCCATACAACCTAACCAACAACTATATTAAAGCTCAATACAACCTAACCAACAACTATATTTATGCACCATACAACCTAACCAATAACTATACTAAAGCTCCATACAACCTAACCAACAACTATATTTATGCACCTTACAACCTAACCAACAACTATATGTATGCACCATACAACCTAACCAACAACTATGTTTATGTACCATGCAACCTAACCAACAACTATATTTATGCACCATACAACCTAACCAACAACTATATTTATGTACCATACAACCTAACCAACAACTACATTTATGCACCAAACAACCTAACCAACAACTATATTTATGTACCACACAACCTAACCAACAACTATATTTATGCACCATACAACCTAACCAACAACTATATTTATGTAGAATGCAACCTAACCAACAACTATATTTATGCACCATACAACCTAACCAACAACTATATTTATGCACCATACAACCTAACCAACAACTATATTTAAGCTCCATACAACCTAACCAACAACTACATTTAAGCTCCATACAACCTAACCAACAACTATATTTATGTACCATACAACCTAACCAACAACTATATTTATGCACCAAACAACCCAACCAACAACTATATTAAAGCTCCATACAAACTAACCAACAACTATATTTATGCACCATACAACCTAACCAACAACTATATTTATGCACCAAACAACCTAACCAACAACTATATTTATGCACCATACAACCTAACCAACAACTATATTTAAGCTCCATACAACCTAACCAACAACTATATTAAAGCTCAATACAACCTAACCAACAACTATATTTATGCACCGAACAACCTAACCAACAACTATATTTAAGCACCAAACAACCTAACCAACAACTATATTTAAGCCCCATACAACCTACCCAACAACTATATTTAAGCTCCATACAACCTAACCAACAACTACATTTATGTACCATACAACCTAACCAACAACTATATTTATGAACCAAACAAACTACCCAACAACTATATTTAAGCTCCATACAACCTAACCAACAACTATATTTAAGCCCCATACAACCTAACCAACAACTATATTTATGAACCAAACAAACTACCCAACAACTATATTTAAGCTCCATACAACCTAACCAACAACTATATGTATGCACCATACAACCTAACCAACAACTATATTTAAGCACCAAACAACCTAACCAACAACTATATTTAAGCCCCATACAACCTAACCAACAACTATATTTAAGCTCCATACAACCTAATCAACAACTATATGTATGCACCATACAACCTAACCAACAACTATATTTATACACCAAACAACCTAACCAACAACTATATTTATGCACCAAACAACCTAACCAACAACTATATTTATACACCGAACAACCTAACCAACAACTATATTTATGCACCATACAACCTAACCAACAACTATATTTAAGCTCCATACAACCTAACCAACAACTATATTTATGCACCATACAACCTAACCAACAACTATATTTAAGCTCCATACAACCTAACCAACAACTATATTTATGCACCATACAACCTAACCAACAACTATATTTATAAACCAAACAAACTAACCAACAACTATATTTATGCACCATACAACCTAACCAACAACTATATTTATGCACCAAACAACCTAACCAACAACTATATTTATGCACCATACAACCTAACCAACAACTATATTTAAGCTCCATACAACCTAACCAACAACTATATTAAAGCTCAATACAACCTAACCAACAACTATATTGATGCACCATACAACCTAACCAATAACTATATTAAAGCTCCATACAACCTAACCAACAACTATATTTATGCACCATACAACCTAACCAACAACTATATTTATGCACCATACAACCTAACCAACAACTATGTTTATGTACCATACAACCTAACCAACAACTATATTTATGCACCATACAACCTAACCAACAACTACATTTATGTACCATACAACCTAACCAACAACTATATTTATGCACCATACAACCTAACCAACAACTATATTTATGTACCATACAACCTAACCAACAACTATATTTATGCACCATACAACCTAACCAACAACTGAATTGATGCACCATACAACCTAACCAACAACTATATTTATATACCATACAACCTAAAAAAAACTATATTTAAGCTCCATACAACCTAACCAACAACTATATTTAAGCTCCATACAACCTAACCAACAACTATATTTATGTTACTTACAACCTAACCAACAACTACATTTATGTACCATACAACCTAACCAACAACTATATTTATGTACCATACAACCTAACCAACAACTACATTTATGTAACATACAACCTAACCAACAACTACATTTATGCACCAAACAACCTAACCAACAACTATATTAAAGCTCCATACAACCTAACCAACAACTATATTTATGCACCATACAACCTAACCAACAACTATATTTATGCACCATACAACCTAACCAACAACTATGTTTATGTACCATACAACCTAACCAACAACTATATTTATGCACCATTCAACCTAACCAACAACTATATTTATGCACCAATCAACCTAACCAACAACTATATTTAAGCTCCATACAACCTAACCAACTACTATATTAAACCTCAATACAACCTAACCAACAACTATATTTAAGCTTCATAGAACCTAACCAACAACTATATTTAAGCTCCATACAACCTAACCAACAACTATATTTATAAACCAAACAAACTACCCAACAACTATATTTAAGCTCCATACAACCTAACCAACAACTATATTTATGCACCAAACAACCTAACCAACAACTATATTTATGCAACATACAACCTAACCAAAAACTATATTTCAGCACCATATAACCTAACTAACAACTATATTTATGCACCATACAACCTAACCAACAACTATATTTAAGCACCAAACAACCTAACCAACAACTATATTTAAGCCCCATACAACCTAACCAACAACTATATTTAAGCTCCATACAACCTAACCAACAACTACATTTATGTACCATACAACCTAACCAACAACTATATTTATGCACCAAAAAACCTAACCAACAACTATATTAAAGCTCCATACAACCTAACCAACAACTATATTTATGCACCATACAACCTAACCAACAACTATATTTATGCACCAAACAACCTATCCAACAACTATATTTATGCACCATACAACGTAACCAACAACTATATTTATGTACCATACAACCTAACGAACAACTATATTTATGCACCATACAACCTAACCAACAACTATATTTAAGCTCCATACAACCTAACCAACAACTATATTTATGTACCATACAACCTACCCAACAACTATATTTATGCACCAAACAACCCAACCAACAACTATATTAAAGCTCCATACAAACTAACCAACAACTATATTTATGCACCATACAACCTAACCAACAACTATATTTATGCACCAAACAACCTAACCAACAACTATATTTATGCACCATACAACCTAACCAACAACTATATTTAAGCTCCATACAACCTAACCAACAACTATATTAAAGCTCAATACAACCTAACCAACAACTATATTTATGCACCATACAACCTAACCAACAACTATATTTAAGCACCAAACAACCTAACCAACAACTATATTTAAGCCCCATACAACCTAACCAACAACTATATTTAAGCTCCATACAACCTAACCAACAACTACATTTATGTACCATACAACCTAACCAACAACTATATTTATGAACCAAACAAACTACCCAACAACTATAGTTAAGCTCCATACAACCTAACCAACAACTATATTTAAGCCCCATACAACCTAACCAACAACTATATTTATGAACCAAACAAACTACCCAACAACTATATTTAAGCTCCATACAACCTAACCAACAACTATATGTATGCACCATACAACCTAACCAACAACTATATTCAAGCACCAAACAACCTAACCAACAACTATATTTAAGCCCCATACAACCTAACCAACAACTATATTTAAGCTCCATACAACCTAATCAACAACTATATGTATGCACCATACAACCTAACCAACAACTATATTTATACACCAAACAACCTAACCAACAACTATATTTATGCACCAAACAACCTAACCAACAACTATATTTATACACCGAACAACCTAACCAACAACTATATTTATGCACCATACAACCTAACCAACAACTATATTTAAGCTCCATACAACCTAACCAACAACTATATTTATGCACCATACAACCTAACCAACAACTATATTTATAAACCAAACAACCTAACCAACAACTATATTTATGCACCATACTACCTAACCAACAACTATATTTATGCACCAAACAACCTAACCAACAACTATATTTATGCACCATACAACCTAACCAACAACTATATTTAAGCTCCATACAACCTAACCAACAACTATATTAAAGCTCAATACAACCTAACCAACAACTATATTGATGCACCATACAACCTAACCAATAACTATATTAAAGCTCCATACAACCTAACCAACAACTATATTTATGCACCATACAACCTAACCAACAACTATATTTATGCACCATACAACCTAACCAACAACTATGTTTATGTACCATACAACCTAACCAACAACTATATTTATGCACCATACAACCTAACCAACAACTACATTTATGTACCATACAACCTAACCAACAACTATATTTATGCACCATACAACCTAACCAACAACTATATTTATGTACCATACAACCTAACCAACAACTATATTTATGCACCATACAACCTAACCAACAACTGAATTGATGCACCATACAACCTAACCAACAACTATATTTATATACCATACAACCTAAAAAAAACTATATTTAAGCTCCATACAACCTAACCAACAACTATATTTAAGCTCCATACAACCTAACCAACAACTATATTTATGTTACTTACAACCTAACCAACAACTACATTTATGTACCATACAACCTAACCAACAACTATATTTATGTACCATACCACCTAACCAACAACTACATTGATGTACCATACAACCTAACCAACAACTACATTTATGCACCAAACAACCTAACCAACAACTATATTAAAGCTCCATACAACCTAACCAACAACTATATTTATGCACCATACAACCTAACCAACAACTATATTTATGCACCATACAACCTAACCAACAACTATGTTTATGTACCATACAACCTAACCAACAACTATATTTATGCACCATTCAACCTAACCAACAACTATATTTATGCACCATACAACCTAACCAACAACTATATTTAAGCTCCATACAACCTAACCAACTACTATATTAAACCTCAATACAACCTAACCAACAACTATATTTAAGCTTCATAGAACCTAACCAACAACTATATTTAAGCTCCATACAACCTAACCAACAACTATATTTATGAACCAAACAAACTACCCAACAACTATATTTAAGCTCCATACAACCTAACCAACAACTATATTTATGCACCAAACAACCTAACCAACAACTATATTTATGCAACATACAACCTAACCAAAAACTATATTTCAGCACCATATAACCTAACTAACAACTATATTTATGCACCATACAACCTAACCAACAACTATATTTAAGCACCAAACAACCTAACCAACAACTATATTTAAGCCCCATACAACCTAACCAACAACTATATTTAAGCTCCATACAACCTAACCAACAACTACATTTATGTACCATACAACCTAACCAACAACTATATTTATGCACCAAAAAACCTAACCAACAACTATATTAAAGCTCCATACAACCTAACCAACAACTATATTTATGCACCATACAACCTAACCAACAACTATATTTATGCACCAAACAACCTATCCAACAACTATATTTATGCACCATACAACCTAACCAACAACTATATTTATGTACCATACAACCTAACCAACAACTATATTTATGCACCATACAACCTAACCAACAACTATATTTAAGCTCCATACAACCTAACCAACAACTATATTAAAGCTCAATATAACCTAACCAACAACTATATTTAAGCTCCATACAACCTAACCAACAACTATATTTATGAACCAAACAAACTACCCAACAACTATATTTAAGCTCCATACAACCTAACCAACAACTATATTTAAGCTCCATACAACCTAACCAACAACTATATTTATGAACCAAACAAACTACCCAACAACTATATTTAAGCTCCATACAACCTAACCAACAACTATATGTATGCACCATACGACCTAACCAACAACTATATTCAAGCACCAAACAACCTAACCAACAACTATATTTAGGCCCCATACAACCTAACCAACAACTATATTTAAGCTCCATACAACCTAATCAACAACTATATGTATGCACCATACAACCTAACCAACAATTATATTTATACACCAAACAACCTAACCAACAACTATATTTATGCACCAAACAACCTAACCAACAACTATATTTATACACCGAACAACCTAACCAACAACTATATTTATGCACCATACAACCTAACCAACAACTATATTTAAGCTCCATACAACCTAACCAACAACTATATTTATGCACCATACAACCTAACCAACAACTATATTTATAAACCAAACAACTTAACCAACAACTATATTTATGCACCATACAACTTAACTAACAACTATATTTATGCACCATACAACCTAACCAACAACTATATTTATGCACCATACAACCTAACTAACAACTATATTTATGCACCATACAACCTAACCAACAACTATATTTAAGCTCCATACAACCTAACCAACAACTATATTATGCACCATACAACCTAACCAACAACTATATTTATAAACCAAACAACTTAACCAACAACTATATTTATGCACCATACAACCTAACTAACAACTATATTTATGCACCAAACAATCTAACCAACAACTATGTTTATGTACCATACAACCTAACCAACAACTATATTTAAGGTCCATACAACCTAACCAACAACTGTGTTTATGTACCATACAACCTAACCAACAACTATGTTTATGTACCATACAACCTAACCAACAACTATATTTATGCACCATACAACCTAACCAACAACTATATTGATCTACCATACAACCTAACCAACAACTATGTTTATGTACCATACAACCTAACCAACAACTATGTTTATGTACCATACAACCTAACCAACAACTATGTTTATGTACCATACAACCTAACCAACAACTATGTTTATGTACCATACAACCTAACCAACAACTATATTTATGCACCAAACAACCTAACCAACAACTATGTTTATGTACCATACAACCTAACCAACAACTATGTTTATGTACCATACAACCTAACCAACAACTATGTTTATGTACCATACAACCTAACCAACAACTATATTTATGCACCAAACAACCTAACAAACAACTATGTTTATGTACCATACAACCTAACCAACAACTATATTTAAGCATCATACAATATAACCTGCGGACTTAGTTTCAAACCCTAACACTTTACAGAGACACAAGACCACACTATTCACCTTCTCCATAACCCTGGCATACTTAGTCAATTTTCTCAATTTCTCTCAATCTTCAGTTGTTCTTTAGAGCTCTGCAAAGTCAAGGCCTGTCTATTCTTTTATGTAATCTTCCTATCTATTTCTATACCTACCTCTCCTTCCTCCCTTCGCAATTCCTTGCAAAATGGCTTGATATGCCAGACGATCGAGATACGTGGCCAAACCATTTCAGTTTTCGTTTCCTCACAATGGCCAAAAGATTATCACGTACTCCTTTTGCTTGTTGCATCGTTATACAAGTATTTTTGTTATTTGTGATACAATCTCAGTAAGATATGCATGACTTCACTAATTCTTCAACGATTGAGACAATCTATACCTCCTACTATAGATTCATACTTTTAGACTCCAGTCTGGCATCTTCTACTGCATGCACTGAAAGTACGACACGATTTATGCATTGATAAGCAATGTCTCTTAAAGTTACTTTATGGCTGCACTAACTGCCTGCAATCTCCATGTTCGTGCTACAGTCTTTGTCACGAATGTTGCATTCAGATGTGCATTAATTGTCCAGTTATTTTTGTAATTCTTGGATTGATTTGCGGTTTTTCTTCTGTTTATTTATATCGCTTTATCTGCTACAGACAACAACTTACCAACATTAACCGGTGAGTGTTTAATTACAGAATAACTTGCCGCTGCCAAAATGTGAAGGAGAACTACGATCAGGCAAAATGAATGACAAAATGCATATAGATACAGTCTGTGTAGTAGTCGACGACAAAACGATATCATAATACACGTGATATGGCTAGCGCCATCTACAAAAAAAAAAAAAAATAGTTTTCTACTCCTTTCTCTATGTAGGAAATTGAGCACACACACACACACGCACACAAATGAGTAAGCACAATTTGTAGTGTTTTCTTGTGGAATAAAATAATCTCTTTACATTCTATATATTGTCCTTTCGAGCCGAAGACGGCACATAGGGCAGAACCACAATCTTAAAAACAGAAACCTTGCGTGCCAAAATGTCACATATTGCAGAGATCACTGCTTCCAAAATCTATGGCTCTGTTTCCATAACAATACTTTTTACAATGACAGCTTGTCAAGCCATCGATCAATCTCCTTAGTCGCCTCTTACGACATGCCTGGAAGGTCACAGTGTCACTATTCTTTACTCCCTCATAATGAGGCCCCAGTAACACACGGGAAATTTACATTACTTTACATCTTTACATTACTTGTTCTTTATTGAGATCCAAACATCAAAACAAATAACACCGGGGCTAAAACTAAGAATAGCAAAATGTTACATCTTCTCAATATTTCTAAATGGCGCAAAACATGGACATTAGACAAGAAAACAGAATATTGAATTGAAGCCTTTGAAATTTTGATATAAAGAAGAAATGGATGGAAAGAAAAGAAAACAAACGATGAAAACTTAAAACAACTAAAAATGAAAAGAGAACCACTGAACACAATTCAAACAAGATAAATGCGATTTCTGGGCCTTGTTAAAAGACATAACAGCCTACCAAAAGTAATCTTGGAGGGGAAAATACAAGGTAAAAGAGGCAGAGGCAGACCAAGATTAACATGGACGAGTAACATCAAAAGAAGGCCAAATCAGCCTATGACAACCTGCACCATCAAAGCGAGGTACAGAGCAGAATGGCGGTACATGGTAGCCAACCTTCGTTCTGGAGATGGCACCCGATGATGATAAAATCTGTATCTATACCACACATGGTTTGGATTTTGCCCGCAGTGCTTCAGCGTTCACCTGGTCAATGAGTAGAAGAGATTATTTATGGGAAAATGTGACGGCGTGGCATGACACTGACCATATCACTCACAAAATATTTTGATGGATAGTGAAAAAAAAATATGGCGCAAACAATATATCCGAAATTACTAGCGCGGGGATGGAACAAAGCTTATCTTTCGCTTAATGCACTTGTTGTTTAGTCGTGAACAGTAATGGTGAGATTCGACGTCTACATATATATAGTCGTGCTGCAAAAATGGCGCTGATGTAAGAACATAACCAGAAACAGAATATTTCAGCTTTGCTGGTGGGCAAGACTGGACAAAACCAACGCTTCGGCTCACAAGGTCTTCAACTAGGGAATCAACACATTGAGAAAAACACTTTCTAAATCTTAGAATTCCCGGGAGCAAACATTCAAAACGTCATTTGACAAGAAATAAAGACGTCACTAAACAGCAGAAAGTAAACGGCATCTCGCGTGGGAACGGATGTTGTGTCCTGAAAGAACGGCTCCAAAAACGGGTGTTCGGAAGGATGGGGAGGATGGGTGTGTCCATGAAACGGATGATAAAAAGGGTGACTGAAATTTGAGAGAAAAGTGCGAGAGATAGAAGAGAGATCGGGGGAGTGCAATGGAGAGGCGTGAAATGTCGCCGAAATGCATTAAAAAAATAGCTTGAAATCTGACTAGAAACACAACATAAACCCTCTCGGCTTTAAGGAAGAAACACTGGCTATAAATACATCTGAATTTGTTTAGAATTTGAGTCGGTAAGCTTGTCTTAACGTCAACAATCTCGAATTTGTTTGATAAAACATTGACATTTCTTCCTTCATTTATAGTCACTATCTAGGGAGCCGCGATAGCTCAGTGGTTAGTGAACTGGACTACAAAGGACAAGGGATAGGGTTCGATCCCAACCGACGGCTTCCGGGTTCACCTAGCCTTAAATGGGTACCGGATTTTTTTCTGGGAAAGTAAAGCAGCACGGGCGTAATACCAACCACATTACCCGAAAAATCATGTGCTGAAGGTCTGTAAAATATAGGGTCACTAACACCATATTTCCCTATACGCCACTTGGTGTGACGGGGGTACTTTACTTTACTTACTTGCAAGATTATGAACAACAAATGGCAGGACAAAGTAACTCGCTCTAATGTCTTACAACGAGCCAAACTCCCCTCGATCATGGCTACACTTAGGATTCGTAGACTAAGGTGGCTGGGCCATGTAAGAAGAATGGCAAACAATCGTATTCCCAAACAAATATTGTATGACGAACTTAGGGACGGAAAGTGACCAAAGGGCAGACCACTGCTGAGATATAAGGATGTTTGAAGGGCTTCTTTTAAGGAATTTTCTATCTGTAAAAGAAACTGGGGAAATGTGGCTGCGGATCGTAGCACATGGAGAGCAAACATAAAAAATAGCTCAGCAACTTTTGAGACAGTGCTGATGTCAATTTCAGAAGACAAAAGGCGCAAGAGAAAGGAGACAAGGCCAGGTACCGCGGGTACACCTTGCTCGTTCTATGGATGGATCTGTCCGTCTAGGATTGGCAAATTCAGCCACGAAAAAAGATGTTCAGTAAAGCAGCACCCAGTATGAGACACTAATGCTTTACTGAACTATTGACTTATCATGAATGCTTGCTACCAACCGTCTGTCAAGACGCCAAAGGCCGTATATATATGTATATAGATGTATATATATGTGTATATATATATATATAAACACATACATACACACACACACACTAATTGAAGAGAATGGAAAATATATCCACATAAAAACAAGTTTATAAATACATAGTTTGAGATAAATGAATGACATATATACGTATATTGACAAAAGAAGGTTTTTAGACATAAGGATAATCAAACAACCATACATTATGTCTAAAGATTGTAAAAAAAAAAAACATAGAAATGCATACAAGCTTAATAAACAGGGCCTTTGATTGCGTACACCATTAGAAACTGTGAACATCTAGAAGATATGGGCTTTCCAACACATCTAATACAACTTATCGAACCCTTATATCACAAACGGCAACAGCTATCAGATTAGCGGGCGAAAATTGAAGTTGGTTTGAAGTACAAAATGAGGTGAGGCAGGGACGCAGAAGCTCTACATACCTATTTCCACATTTCTATTATTACCCATCATTCAAATGAACGAACGGCCGAGGGGGTCCACAGATTGTGTAACAAATACTGAAGGCAATTTGTAACACGGTTCAATGGTAAATTAGAGTGGGGAAGTAATGTTATACTGAACCAATCTTCTTTTACATAAGCCAGTCATGGACAATTAAATAACATAATAATTCACAGCAGCTATTGAAATGTGATGTTAAAGAAGAATGCTGAGATCTTCATGAACAGCCAAAACGCAACTAATGGGAATGCGCTGAAAGAAGCCAATGAACATAGACAGCTCTTGCTTGCTATAATTGTCAAATAAATTGTCACAATCTTTAGAATGATTGTCACAATTATACAAATAACTGTCACGCGTGAAATGAAGACTCTGACATAAACCTTTTAGCCGTTCAACACCTATGCTGAGAACATCAGGAGAAATGTCAGAAACAATGACAGATTTGTTAAGTTCGACCCTTTTACAATAAATGGCAACATAATTCCAGAACTCAGATACGCTGATGACAAAGTCCTCCTCTCAATCAGTCTTCTTTTTTCTTTTCTCATTCTTTTCTCTTTTTCACTGATACCGTAAATGTGTCGTGGTTTATATCATTTGTTGTTCTTGAGCTGCTCGTACTGTCTGAATTAGTGATTTTCCTTTGTTCTTACATGTCTCTGTCACTGCATCTATCCATCTTCTTCTGGGTCTTCCTCTTGGTCTTTTTCCATGCATTCTCGAGAAGAACGCCCTTGATGGTGATTGGTAAAGATTCATTCTGACCAGATGGCCCAACTATTTGAGCTGTTGTTGTTCTATATATTCTTGGCAGGGTTTTGTTCCTACCATTTTTCTTATGGTTTCATTTGGTATTCTATCTCTTCTTGTGTTGAATGTTCCTTTCCTCAAGCATCGCATCTCGCATGTATTGATCTTTCTTAAATGTGATTTAGAAAGGGTCCATGTTTGACTTTCATAACACAAAGTTGTTATGAAAATGCTATTTATCATTTGTTGTTTAGCTGCTATATAAATGTTTGGATGTCTTAACAATGGTGAAAGCTGTCAGTAAGTTAAAAAAAAAAAAAGTAACGAGCCACGTCACGCCAAGTGACGTATAGGGAGTATGGTGTTAGTGACCATAATTTTTACAGACCTTCGGTACATGACTCTTGGGCTAATGTGGTCGGTTTATTAAGGCTGGGTGAACCTGGAGGCTGTCGTTTGGTGTCGAACTCTTGTCCTTTGTAGTCCAGTTCACTAACCATTTAGCTATCACGGCTCCCTCTCAAACAATGCAAAAGAATAAAGGGATACCTTTGAATGTGCTAAAAAAACACACAGTAACGAGCAAAACTTCTGTCTAAAAATACAGAAATCTAAGATAACGCCCATTGGCAAAACACAAAGCCGGTCCAGAATCATCATCAACAGTGAATAACTGTAAATTATAACAAACTATGAATATCTGGGATCTGCACTAACTAAAAATGGAGACTGCCAGAAAGCGATCAAAAAAAGATTAGCAATAGCAACACAAAAATTAAGCGCCATGAAGAACATGTGGCGCAATACCAGCAAAGCAGTCAAATTAAAACTGCTAAGAACAAGTGCATATATCTTCCCGATAGCAACACGATTGTGAATCATGGACAATCTCGCAAATAGCAACAAAGAAAATCGGTTCATTCAAACAATAGCCCCCGTCACGCCAAGTGGCGTATAGTGAATATGGTGTTAGTCACCATACATTTTACAGGGTCCTCGGTATTTTGGGGGCCTCGGTAGCCTAGTTGGGAAAACCACCCGACTAGACTACCGACGTTCGGACAACCCGTGTTCGATTCCCGCTGGGAGCAGTGTGAATTGTACTCGTGGTTGGAAATTTAAAAAAAAATTACTCCCACGGTCGACCCAGCCGTTGGCAGAAATGGGTACCAGGGTATTATCCTGGGAAGGTGAGGAATGTCGCTTCGCATCTGAGTTTCGATGCTTGAGACGACACTATACAGAAATATCCGAACATTTCTGAATAGGCGGCCGAGCACATATGGGTATATACTCGCGTGCTAAGACGCCGGTTCATGTCTCGTACTTTACCTTTACCTTTACATTTTACAGACCTTCGGCACATGATTTTTGGGGTAATATGGTCGGTATTACGCCCGTGCCGCTTTACTTCACCAAAAATAATCCTGCACCCATTTAAGGCTGGGTGAACTCGGAAGCCGTCGATTTGGATCGAACCCTACCTCTTGTAGTCCAGTTCACTAACAACTGAGCCATCGTGGCTCCCATTCAAACAATTTGCTACGGAAAAATCTGTAAGATACCTCAAGTAAGAAAAAAGTGCTATGAAAACATATTAAAAGATCTAAACAATGAAAATAACCAATCTACAGACGGAATTAAAATATTATGGACACGTCAGAATATACAGCGGTCTGGATAGAACAATACTGGAAGGCATGATTCTTTGGGCAACGCATCATGGGCAGACCAAGAAGACGTGATTTGAAGACATCAAGGAGACCTTGAACATGTCAACAGAAGAAGTGGGAGATCTGGCTACGATTCTTTCAGACGCGCTGTGGTGAAAACAACGTTCTGCAAAGGACATGTGAACTGATGGTGATGATGATAATGACGAAGATGATGATGATGATAACGACGACGATGATGATGATGATCTTGATGATTATGATTATGATGGTGGTGGTGGTGATGATGATGATCTTGGTGATGATGATGATGATGATGGTGGTGGTGGTGATGATGATGGTGGTGGTGGTGGTGATGATGGTGGTGATGATGGTGGTGGTGGTGATGATGATGATGGTGGTG